>QRDG01002473.1:1017120-1092479 GCA_012064385.1 Puccinellia tenuiflora | reverse complement strand
TTAAAAAACTTAAATAATATTTTTTAGAACTACAAAAATGCCACTACTAGTGAAATATGGTGAACCACTATTACACATATCGTCACGAATATATTACACACATCTCATTCGTCGTGCTTGGTCGAACATATTACAAACGGTACATGTACACTACAAGAATATGTTGATTTATGACTTTTTCATAATGACCCTCGAAGAATTGGTCATAGATCTATGACCATTTCGAACATTTTGGTCGTAGGCTGTTTTGCAGCGTCCAGACCCGAAAACATAATGACCAATTTGATCAGAAAGGTCAACGCGCCCTCTTCCACCTATAGGTAATTTGAGAGAAGTTTCTTTGAAGTGGATACCTCAAAGTCTCCTTACATGAATTGGTCATAAGGCAGACAACACTTTCGAACGACATTTCTTCTAACCGATTATGCATGAATTGGTCATAAGGCTATTTTGTAGCGTCCAAACCCGAAAACATAATGACCAATTTGATCAGAAAGGTCAACGCGCCCTCTTCCACCTATAGGTAATTTGAGAGAAGTTTCTTTTGAAGTGGATACCCTCAAAGTCTCCTTACATGAATTGGTCATAAGGCAGACAACACTGTCGAACGACATTTCTTCTAACCGATTATGACCAAATAAATGGTCATACTGCCTAATTTGCAATGCGTTGAAATGACGGGGCGGCCACGTCACCATTTTGCCATGTGTGTCACGTCCATTTGTCAATTTTCGCATATGTGTCATGTCCAGGTGTGAATTGAACCTATCACTGACACAGTGGGACCCACCTGTTGACTATAAAATCCAACTACAAGTTTTATCCCATGACAGTTCAGACCCACCGCCAACCTGACATGCAGGACCCACAGCTGATATGACAAGTGGGTCCCACGAAACTTACATGTGGGACCTACCACCAACATGACAAGTGAGCCCCACCAAATTGACATGCAGGTCCCACATCCGACCTGGTAGGTAGGTCCCACCAAATTGACTTGTGGTCCCACAAAACTGACATGTGGGACCCTCCACCGACATGACAAGTAGTCCCACGAACGCCGATTTTGGTGGAAGTGGGTCCGATTTGAACTACGGGTGTCACATAGTTTGGTCGTGATTTTTTGAAAAAATCACTTTTAATCCATAATATGTACTTTCTTTAGAGTTCTTTGGCGATTTTTGCTGGAACGGAGTTACGGTTAGGTTTAGGTTCACCGAAAGCGGAACATGCAAAGCTATAATAATAAACAAATTTATAAGTACATATCACCATAAGTTTGAATAATAGAATTTTTTTAATATTATTGCATTATTCAGAGTTTGTTATTTTTCTCCCAAGTAGGTCACAAATAATAACATTTTTTTTTCATTTTTTTGAAATTTTTATGTCGAATTCAAATGCGGTCGAAAGAGCCAGCCAATGAGACGCGAGGAACTGCCTCTTCACGGATCACCCCCTTGACGCGATCTGAGCCGTTCATCACCCACCCATTCAACGATGGAGCTCCAGCCTCACCCAAACCCTAGCTCCCACCTCCCTTGGCGTTTTTCCTTCTACACCCCCACCTCCCTTTCTTTCCCTCTCCCACTCACCCACACACACACACACAACGCACGCACCAGAGCCGCTCACATCTGTCCTCCTATCGATCTGCAGCGCCGCCGCCGCCGAGGGCTCTCCTCCAGCCCGACCCTCCCTCCTTCCTCTCCTCCTCTCGGTCGCGCCGCCCTCCTCCTTCTCTCTGCACTCCATGGTCGGCACCGCAGCCTCGGCTTCGAGATCGACCGGCTGCGACTCCGTGGCATCGTCCCGCTCCACGCTCGCCCCGCTCCCTTGTTGCTGCTGCTGGACCCGACACCTTGTTGCGTGGATGCCTCCCCGACTCTCCCTCCTCCCCGACAAGGCCGCCACCGGATACCCTCTTCCCCACCAGCACCGCTCGCAGATCCACTCCTCCATCTTTTTCCTGCGTCTGTCCACAGCAGAGATGGCGCAGATCTGACGTTTTTGTTGTCTTACTGGTTGTGCAGGGCGCGGGTGGTGCAGTGGCTGCAAGAACACGCTCAGGAACGTCGAGCCGGGTCGACTAGGGTAGGGCGGCATTCATGGCCGTTGGCAGTGGCTACTTCATCTTCAAGGACTACAAGCTCGCCCGTGACTCCACTGCCCTCAAGGTCCAGTCTTAATGCCCGCTCCCTCCTCCTTTTTGGGTGTGATTGTTGCTTATCTTAATGGTTGTTAGTTGTTAGGTAATTTATGCTGCTGCTGTGTGTTGAACATTGTATTTGCAACAACAGAAGAAGACTTGTGGTAGCTTAGCATAGCAGCCCAGTGGTGCTTTTCCTGTAGTTCCAGTGTCAGTTGTGCAAAGGCTGAAATTTATGTAATCACTTGCATACCTGATGGACTCAATTTTGTGTTCTTTTTTGTGTGCATAAGGTTGAGGTTAGGCTTCGGGGAAGGTCCGGTCGTCAACATCCACATGCTGTGCGCTTGCAGGCCTGGTATTCTGCTTTCTGCCTTGAAGGCGATCGAAGCCCTTGGTCTGGATGTGCAGCAAGCTGTTATCAGTTGCTTCAATTGCTTTGCCTTGGATGGCTTCAAGGCTAACAAGCCATGTTTTCTGAAAGTGTGAAAAACAGTACACACTATCCACTGTGAATTTGGACTTCTCTTAATTATATGATTGATTTGAAAATCAAATTGAGATCAGGTGTTCACCTGATTCATATACACTATCCACTTGAGAATTTTACATGTTCTTTTACACTTGAGAATTTTATCATCAATGTATGGCATAGCTGTTAGTTATTTAGTTTTGCTCCTTCCTATCTATTATGAATGTAAGGATGGTCTTGTTTGTTATTATGCATATACTGTAATCATGTTCCATTAGAGACTAGACTAAATGCTTATTGTGTATTGTTGATCCATGGCATACAGTAGGTTATATTGTTATCTAAAGAGGACTACATGCAATATTTAGCACAACTCAATACCCGCCTTCCATAATGATTTAAACTATGTTCTTGTTAAAGTTGATTTCTTCTTTAGTGGTCTTTCTATTTTTAGTTAAACATTGAAGATCTCTACCACTATCATATATTTTGTGTATCTACTTATCTGATGTTAACTTACGGCTGATGACTTGATTGCAGATAGACATGTGATGTGTGCTACATTAAAGATGCTGAGCTTGTCAAAGAAGAATTGGCGAAGTCTGAAGAAGGATGAGTCCGTACATAGGAAAAAGTACCAAATGTTGCTGCAGATGGTAATCAGGTATCAAGGCTGACTATCATGTCGTTTGATGTTGTTGTCTTGAACCATCTGGCTGTCATGGCGGTGTGGTAGTGTACTTTTTCATGGCTGTCATGGTGGTGTGGTAGTGTCCTTTTTATACATTTTGCTGCGATGTAATGTAATGGAGTTGTATGCTGGTTGTGAGGTGAAATGTTGTAATGTACTGTTGCTATGTATATTATACCATCTGTAACATTGCTCGTTTACTGCCTCACTACTGTAACATTTCTAGTTGACTGAAAACTATTATGAAAACAGGAAAATTGTGTAGTGGGCCTATAGCAGCTGGGATTTAAAAAGGGCATGGTCGAAACAATTATTTCACGTTTACTGTAGAATTCAAAATAAGAACAATAAAAAGGCTGAAAGTAAAATGAATTGGGCTGGAAAAGCCCAGGCCGAAAGAACGGGATGTTAAAGGGCCAAGGCCCAGAAAGAAAATGCACAAATTGGCTATCATCAAAGAGAATTATCCCTAAAAAATAGCAAGGGGAATTAGAAAAAAATTAGTGGGCTGAATTACTGGGCTTGGCCCATATAGACAGCTGAACTGGATTGGGCTAGATTAGATCTATGACTTCTAATTTGGTCATAATTTTGCCACGTAAGATTAGCCACGTAGGATCTGACATGGACTGGTCGGACAGGCAATGACCAAAATAATTGGTCATAAAATTGTGACCCTCCAATTTGGTCATAGATGATATGACCATTCCATCAAAAAGGTCATGATCGATCGTTTTAGTCGCTCGGTATGTGACCATCGGATTTTGGTCACAAAGGGGTCATGAAGGGAATTTTGTGACCTTCTAGTGACCAAAATCGAGGGTCACCAGTCACCATATTTCTTGTAGTGGTAGTACACACGAGTTTCATTCTTATATATATACATCTCTTTTACACTCACTATTTAATTTCAACCTAGCTTATAGTAGTATTCTCCTTTCGGATCTAGGACCTCTGCATCTAAGAATCCGGCAAATTCCTCTTGAATTGCTCGTACGCGATCCTGTGGTAGAAGGCCTTCTCGCAACCGTTCGATCTAATTAAAAAAGGGTCAATATATATGAATGAAAGTAATTGGCAATAAACTAAAATTATGAATATTGCATACGCACTTCAAGTTGTTTTAATATTCTGCCCTTCTCACAGCACGTCTGACGAATGAACTCGCAGACATAGTATCCACATAAATGATTCCCACTTCCCTGGCTCAAGCACTTTACGGGAACAGAGTTCAATCAAAATAATAATCAAGAATGGTAATGGTATTGAACTAGAATCAAAGAGATGCGCGGAGAGGTGTTAATCAATCACGCTTCGTTGGGCACCCCAAGAGGAAGGTTTGAGGAGCACAGCAGCAAGTTTTCCCTCAGTTAGAAACCAAGGTTATCGAACCAGTATGAGTGAGAAATGCTTCAGAAGGTTGTCCACAACTGCAATGGCGCCAGAAAAAGAGCTGTTGCAGGGGAGACAGTGGAACCTGCAGAACACAATCAAACTACTTTGCCCCAACGAAGCAGTGAGGTTGTCAATCTCACCGGCCTTGCTGAATACAAAGGATTAAATGTATGTGTGGAAGGAAACTTGTTTACAGTAAATGAAAGCAGTAGAGCAGTTGATTTAATTGCAGATGTAAAAGAATAGACCGGGGTCCACAGTTCACTAGTGGTGTCTTCTCCATAAATAAAATACTACACATGCTGGGTAACAAATTACAGCTGGGCAATTGACAGAATAGAGAATGCATGACAATGCATGAACATTGCATAATACAGAGGATGATGATGTCTATATGAGATGCTTTGGGCATTACGACAAAATACATAGATAGCTGTTCCAAGCATACACCTATGCCTAAATAGTCCACCTTTGAGATAACATACCGTAAAATCTCTCCAGTATTAAGTTGCAAGCAACAGACAATTGCATGAAGAACTGTGCATAAAGTTTACTCCCTAGTAGCAATGGCACTCCCCCGTCCTTATATATTTCTGTCACTCAAGCCAAGGCACACAGGGACCGAACCCACTATCTAGCATAAATACTCCCTCTTGGAGATACAAGCAACTACTTGATCAAGGCAATTACAAGTACCGGAAAGCATGCAAGATCACAAATAACATAGACATGATAATATCAATAATCAACATCACAAGGTACTTCTCTATTCATCGGATCCCAGCAAACACAACATGTAGCATTACAATAAGATGATCTTGATCATGATAGGCAGCTCACAAGATCTAAACATGATAGCACAAGAGGAGAAGACTACCATCTAGCTACTGCATGGACCCGTAGTCCAAGGATGAACTACTCACACATCTGTCCGGAGGCGAGCATGGTGGTGTAGAGCCCTCCGGCGATGATTCCCCTCTCCGGCAGGGTGCCGGGGAGAGCTTCAGAACCCTCCCGAACTAGGGTTGACGACGGCGGCGGCGACGGATGTTTTTCTGGAATTTTGATCGGGTACTTAGGGTTTTCTCGTCGAGGGGATTATATAGGCGAAAGGGCGGCGTCGGTGGAGGCCCGAGGGGGCCACACCACCTGGTGGCGCGGTAGACAGGTGGGCCGCGCCACCCTAGGGTGTGGTCGCCCTCTGGTGCATCTTCGGCTCCCCTTTGGACTCCGTGTGCGTGACGAAATTATAAGATCCTGGGTTTTTGTCCCGTCCAATTCCGAGAATATTTCCTTAAGTACTTTTCTGAAACGGAAAAACAGTAGAAAACAGGAACTGGCACTGGGGTATCTTGTTAATATGTTAGTTCCAAAAATGCATAAAAATGCTATAAGATGTAAACAAAACATGTAGCAAATGGTATGAAAACAAGCATGGATCATAAGAAATTATAGATACGTCGGAGACGTATCAGGGAGATTTACCATGAGTTGAAATGATTGGAGTATGCATATTGTTAGAGAAGAACATTGGGCCGCCAACTAAAGCCATGTTCACATGGTGGAAGTTTCAGCTGGACAAAAGTCCAAACATCTGTTGTCCTTGTTTTCCCGGTATGGATGTCCAAAGTTGAGATCTATCAAAAATGAGAAATCAAATGAGATTGATCACCTAGGACCTTTGTACAGGAGGCAAGGAGGTACCCCGTCTGGCTGTGCGAGTTCGCCGGCGACGACCGGCTCCGGATGTTGCCCCTGTGCGGCCACGCGCCCTCCTCCTCGACGCCATGCTCGATGAGGACTGGAGGCGGGAGGACGACGCGGTGTTCCTGGTGCGCTCGACGAGGACTGGAGGCAGGAGGAGCCACCGGCCACTTCACTCAACCGGCCGCGTTCCTCCGCCGCCGCCGCGCGGCCGCCGCCACCACCGCCACCGGCCAGTCCGAATCGCGGGAGAAAAATAAGGTCGAGGGGAGGAAGAGAGTCTGAGTCTGAGAGACGCACCGTCTCGTGGATTCGTTCCACGAGCTAAGGGTCGGGGATTAGCTCCCCACGAAATGAACGGGATTGGAGTGGAATTTGACGGGGTGGAATCCCTCCGGGTTTAACCGAATGCATGAAAGTAGAGCGCCGGGATTTAACCCCCGCGGATGTGATCCCGGTTGACCCACGGGGATTTGGCCCCGATCCCGGCCGGGGTGGGCGGAACCGAACAAGGCCTTATCCTCATTCCCACCCGCACGGCCGCACCCTCATTCTTTCCCACAATCCCACGCCGCCGCCACTCCTTCATTGTCGCTGCTCGCCGCTCCAACAACAGCAAGGGATGCTCCGGCGAGGGCCCTCTCTAGCAAGGTGGCTCTGAGCTCGCGCCGCCGCCTTTTTCTCTCTTTCCTGTCTCTCTCCGCCGCGCCGCCTCTCCCTTATCTGCCTTCGAGCCGACCACCGACGCCATGGCATCCGTCAAGCTTACCGGAGCGCGCTAGTCCATGAGTCCTGCCTCCTACGCCGCCCCTGCTCCTGCGACGCCGCTTGCCCGCCGCTGGCCGCTCGCCACGCAGCCATGGATGAGGGGAGCAAGTGAGCAACTCCACCGAGGGCCTGCTCTTCTTGTGCTGCGCAACCATGGACGAGGGGAGCAACTCCGCCGAGATCCTGCTCTTCTTGCGCCACGCAACCATGGACGAGGGGAGAAACTCCGCGGAGGGCCCACTCCTCTTGCGCCGCCGTTCGCTGGGAGAGAGGCTAGGACGGGGAGTAGCCGGAAGCGGGTACCCGGCGGGTGGCGGGTCTGGTGGAGATTCGTACCCGCCGGCGGGTATGGAGGCGGATGGTGGTGACGGGGAGAGGTGGCGGAGGCGGGTATGGGGGTGGCAAACCCGGCCCTGAACCCGACGGGTGCCATCGGCCAGCTTTATGTTCACCTACTATTCATATACAATTTTTTATATACTGATATTAAAATCGTTTAAACCTATTTTTCTGCACAAATGTAGTTTTCGTTCACCATATAAACTGTCAATTATGTTCAAAAATTGCATCCTGATTTAAAATCGTTCAAATATTTTATGTTCAAATAAAGTTTATGTTTACCTTATTATATATATTTTTTGAGATTCGAAAATGATGAACTCTATTTCATGTTCACCTTCTATTTTTCTAAAAAAAGAGATTTTAAATTTTCATATTTTGAAAATGTTTAGATTTGAAAAATGTTCAGATTCGAAAACCATTCGTATTCGGAAAATGTTCAGAATAAAAAATGTACAAATTTGAAAATTATTCAAAATTTAGAAAGCATTTAGATTTAAAAATGTTTAGATTTTAAAATGTTCACATTCAGAAATTGTTCAGATAAAAAATATTCAAATTTGAAAAAAAATCATATTTTTAAGGACGTTCGGATTTTGGAAATATTCAAATTTAAAATGTCAATTTAAAATTGTTCCGATTTGAAATCTATTAATTCAAATTCGAAATAAAAAATTCGTGGATTCAAAAAATGTTAGTCGGGTTAAAAAATGTTCACATTAAAAAAACTACATTGTATTTTCTAGATAAAATCATTTTTTTAAAGTTCATATTTTGAAAAATTATTTTTTCTTAGAAAATATTAAAATCAGAAGCATAAAAGGAAAATAGAACTGAGCTAATATTCCTTTCTTGCGTTGGTAATGGTTTTCTTTTGCAATGTAAAGAAGCAGTGTATGGTTTAAGAAGAGTACAGTAAACCTGAAACTTGAAACGAACAGAAACCTGAAACAAACGGAAACATGAAAGGCTGGAACTTACCATTATTTTCGGTTCACCTGAATTTTTTGTTCTATATTATTTTCGGTTCACTCAAATTTTTGGTTCACTATTATTTTCGGTTCACCCTAATTTTTGGTTCACAATTATTTTCGCTTCACTATTACTTTCGGTTCATCCAAATTTTTGGTTCACTATTATTTCCGGTTCACTATTATTTTCGGTTCACTATTACTTTCGGTTCATCCGATTTTTTTTCTTTTTGATTCATTATTACTTTCAGTTCGCCGGTATTTTTGGTTCACTACTATTTTCGATTCGCCCGAATTTTTGGTTCACTATTATTTTCGGTTTACCCGAAATTTTGGTTCACTATTATTTCTGGTTCACCCGAATTTTTGGTTCACTATTATTTTCGGTTCATTCGAATTTTTTGTTCACTATTATTTTCGGTTCACCCGTATTTTCGTTCACCGGTGTTCGGACTTGAAATTTTTTCAAACTTTTCAAGTATTATATTTAAAAATGATTCATATTGTTGAAAAATGTTTATATTAAAAAATGATTATATTATAAATAATAGAAAAATAAAACAACGAAATATAAAGAAAATAGACAGAAAAGAGAAAGAAAAAGGCCCACACGTTAGCCAGCCCATGCGCAGGAGTCGTGGAGCGAGCGCTACCTGGGCCTCGGCCATCCAGCCCAACCGGGCGATTCCAGAGCAAGGAATCGCCCGGGCGCGGGAATCCTATGCTCCGCGTACCGCGGAGTTTGTATCGCTCCGCGTACCCCCGGTCGCGAATGGGCCGGCCCATTAAGATCGAATCCGGTTGTTTTCACTGTTTTTTTTCCTTTTCTTTCTCCTTTTTCTGTGTTTCTTTTTCGTTTTTTTTCTGTTTCTTTTTCTTTTTTCTTTCTTCTTTTCGGTTTTCTATTTCTTTTTATTTTTTTGGTTCTCTTTTTCTTTTATTTTTTCGTTTTTCTGTTTATAATAGAGCTATTTATTCTTTTTACATTCTACTAGGTTTCCGTTTCTTTTTGTTTTCCGTTTATTATTTATTTTTGTTTTCCGTTCTATTATTTATTTTTGTTTCTTTTTTTCACTTTTTGAAATCGTTCAAAAAAATTTCCGTTCACAGACTTTTCTGTTCGCCTTTTAAAATCGTTCAGAATTAATTTTTGTTCAAATACCTTGTTTGTTCACTTTTTTGAAAATCTTTAAAAAATAATTTCCGTTCATAGACTTCTTCTGTTCGCCTTTTAAATCGTTCAAAAATATTTCCGTTCAAATACCTATTTTTTGTTTACATTTTGAAAATCATTCAAAAATAATTTCCGTTCACAGACTTTTTATGTTCGCCTTTTAAAATCGTTCAAAAATATATTTCGTTCATAGAATTTTTTTAGTTCACTTTTTTAAAATCGTTCAAACATAATTTTCATTCGTAGACTGTTTCTGTTCACTTTTTGAAATTGTTCAAAAAAGTTTTTGTCACCGGCGTTTTTCTGTTCACCTTTAAAAATCGTTCATATTCATATCTTTAAAATGGTTCATAATCATATTTTAAAACTTATTTTTTAACTACTTTTTCTGTTCACCGGCGTTTTCTGTTCACTGGCATTTTCTGTTTTGTTTTTATATCTTTTTTTTCCTTTTATTTCTATTTAACTTATTTTGTACTATGTTTAATATTTTTGGTTCTTTTTATTTACTTTTTCATTTTTCATTTTTTTCTGTTTCTTTTTTTGTTTTTCCTCTTTGCATTTCTTCTTTTTTTCCTTTTTTGTCTTCTGTCTTTTTGAGTTTAGATTTGAGTTTTTTGTTCAAATAAAAATGTTTTTTGTTTCTTTTATGTTTCGGATCGAAAATCGCTTAAAAATAGTTTCCGTTCACCACCATTTTCTGTTCACCTTTTAAAATCGTCAAAAATATATTTCGTTAAAAATCGCACAAAATTTTCTTTTCTTATTATTTCTTTCTTGTTTTTCACGTTTTATTTTTCTATTTTAATTTTTTTTGCTTTATTTTCAAAAATATATTTCGTTTGTTCTTGATTCCAGAAATATAAATAAAATTTTGAATTAGTATAGAAACAGAAAAGTTCATCGGACGCTAGGAGAGTTTTTTTTGCAAGGTCTGGAGCTAGGAGAGATAAACCTATGTGACAAACCAACGCCTATCCATCTTCTTCGGCACCACCGTAGCAGCCACCAAGAAAAAAATAGACAGATCACCTCTTCACCCAAGCTCGACGCGGCTCCATCGCTGATCATCAGCTTTTCGGACCTCCAATGTAGTTTGCCATAGGACAAACCATTGCCGTTGAAAGAAACAGACCGGGGCAGCACCCCGGACACGCCATCGAACTTCAGCACTGGCACCCACGCACGACGATGTCGGAGTAGAGAACCAGAACCATTAGCCTTCAACCACGAACCCACCACAAGGTGCACCATATTCCAGTTGGTCTGCACGTACTCCTGGACGAATCCTCTCTGCTCCACCTTGGCGCCGGAGACAACGCCGTAGCACGGGGACAGAGCAGGAGGAAAAAACCATTTGATGGAGTCATCGCCGCCGCCTCGCCGACACCATCCATGAACCCTAAAGCCACCGATCGGAAAGATTGCTAATGACGCAAGGCTAAAAAAAACGTACAAGCGGATGAAGTACAGAACCAGCCGGAAACATGGGCCAGGCCCATCAAGCATCAGCAGGCACGGGGAAATATCTAGTGCTACCACCCATATGGGGTGCTACAAAATGCTACCATCCAAAAAATCAATTTTAAATTTGTCAAAAATTGTAGAAAAAAGTGTGTGTTGACACAATAGTTGTACTACCTCCAAAAATTCAGTTCCAAAGTTGAAATGAGCAGTGAGAAACAAAAAAGACAATCTGGCTATGAATAGTGTCACTTTAGTGAAACCAGTGACACTATTCATAGCAGATTTGTCTTTTTTGTTTCTCACTGCTCATTTCGAATTTCAGATTGAAATTTTTGGAGGTAGTACAAACATATTGTGTCACACACACATTTTTTGGTAGATTTTTTTGACAAATTTAAAATTGATTTTTTGGATGGTAGCATTTGTAGCACCCATATGAGTGGTAGCACTAGATATTTTCCCCGGCAGGCACCTGGGGGTACGCGGAGCTATCATACCTCCCGCGTAACGCGCGATATAGGACCCCCGCCCGGGCGCCAGGCCGGGCGCCAGGGAGGAGCACCCTGTTAATTAGCCCATGCACGCGTGAGCAGCTTAATTAGCTGGGCCGGTCTAATGACCCGGCCATTGGCCTGTTAATGCATCCTTCCAGCTAGCATGGCCATTAGCTTTTGAAGCTGCACACATTTTGAACCTTCAACGTGGATACATCTCACGTACGAGTACAAAATAGCCGCTGCTAATTGTTTTGTATACTTTTGATTTTTTTTGCACAAAAACTAATCAAACAGCGATGGAGTTGATACTCGCTTTTGGTAGGACACATGGGTTGGTGATATGCCATCGTGTTAGCAGTCATGATCAGTTAGTGAAGAAAACGTCCGCTCAAAAAAAAAGTTAGTGAAGAAAACGAGTATTTTTTGGCTAGTGATAAGCCAACCAATCCGAACGGTGGTCGAGAAATATGATTAATCCTGCCTAGATTGCATCATGTATTTTCTCTTGCTTTGGTTGACCTTTGCATCCTTATTTTTTCACTACATATTTTTAACTTGATAATAAATAGTCATGTGCATCAATCGATCACAGGCCAAGGTTCTCCTCTTTTCGCAAATATAAGCTTGCACGTGTTTGCTGCAAGACTTTAATCTAGCAAACTCAGATACATTTCGCATACCCCATGGTTGATACAACTTTTTTATTTTACATTTTACTAGCTATAAAATTATTTTGAACTACTTTGCTGCCGGTATATTTTTCCATTTCCTTTCAAATACGTTGGTGGGCAAGGATGGCCCCAAAAAAATTTGAGGTTACCACGTTGAACCACGGCCACCCAACAATAGTAAAGACTGTGTATATTTCTCTTATATCTCGAAATAATGGTAATGGACTATAACCCTTAATTTCAAATACTAGTGACATAACAAGATTCAGCCACTATATATACTCCTCCGTTCACAAAACGATGTCACAAATTTCTCTAGATATGGATGCATCTAGACGCGAAACACGTCTAGATACATCCGTATTTAGAGAAATTTTGACATCTTTTTACGGACAGAGGGAGTATTATATTTGTCTACCAGAGCTTGAAAGTGGTATACCTATACAGTGACACATAATCCCACTAAACATATAAAAAGTTTCCATTATCATGGACCACAGGTATGATTTATTATGAAGCAGTACAATACCACTTACACTTAGTAGAGATGGAAATAACTCGACAGTCCAAACGTACCATTCAAGTCTTACACTACCAGTTACATTCCACGCACATATAACAGAGATATGTAGATATTTGCAACTGAATGATTAGTTCGTCGATGGATATCAAGTTGGTGCCCATGGTCCTTCGTCTTGACTCATATTTAGGGTTTGTTGAGCTGGTGGCTGTGGATGATGATACTACGATACATATCCACGGGGATGTCACGGTGGGTGTCTGTGGTAGTGGTAGTTTGAACATTTGCTATTTCAGCAAGGTTTCTGACACCTTCTGCATGGCTCGCACCTGATACCTGCCCACCAAGCGATGGACTCATTCCACCAAAGGATTGTTTGTGTTCTGCTTTCAGCTCTTTGCGAGAGAACGCCACTTGGTTCGGGTATGCGCCACCCTCCAGGACATTGTAGGATAACATAATTACAAAGACAAGCAGTAGCACAACGATGTAGCGCTGCGCCATTCTTTTCGCTGAATCAATTGACACAGTTTTTGTAAGAAATATCATATATGTACGTCTACAATTAAGCTAGAAATACGGGGACATAATTTTAAATATATAATTGTAATAATAAATAAGTATATGACTTGTACTAGCTATGCTACAAGAATATTGACAACAGAAAGTCAAACTAGACATGGTACATGATTACGGGCATTCGTAGACATTCAAGATTAGCTTATGCATATCCAATGAGGTTTAAGAGAGTACATGGATACAAAAGGAGGTTAATAAGAGTGTATATGAATGAAGTCTTAGTTTTGGTAACTTATGCATTAATTATAGATACAACAAGAATATTTTTTAAAAAAATTCTTGAAATAAATATGTCCCGGTCTAGCACTGAAGGGAGAAAAGTTACCTACTTTCTAAGCGAGTGACGATCCTATAAGATCAAACAAAATTAATTTAAAGGATTTTGGTTGGAAGTAAATTTCACAAGTCAAATTGATGTGCTGATTATCACTTAAAACAATAGATCAAATATATCCATGACAAGTTGACCTAAAGTGCTAATGGAAATATGTTTTAATAAATTATATTTCTTAATACACACTGTGATGAAAATAGCTCTAGAAAATCTTTAGTTTTAAGTTTGAGCATATATTGGTTTGCTTCAAATATAGCAACATACTTTATTCTCACTTAATGGTTTTTATAGAAACAAGAATCCAATACTTGGCAATTGAAAGTCCAATAACAAAAATATTAACAATATGAAACTTAAGTAAATATGTGACACCAATACATAGAGCACATGCATTATATCAATTATGTAAAAAACAATATTTTGAAAACTTACATGTTTCAATCATCTTCTTGTTGGCAAGTATGTAAGCTTGATACAGCTAATAACATACCTATATATAGGAGAAAGTCTCAAGGGTTTCCCTTGACGATAAAAGCGACCTACTCTTCTATAGGATAGTGGATGTCGGGCACGCGCAACTTTTACATGAATAATAATCATAGACATGAATCAGTACAATTCCAACATATTCGACGGAAGCTCAAGTGCAACACCTAAGTTATGTAATGGTGCTCTTACCGAACAACCACTTATGTTTGTCGGTCTTATCCAAAGATAATTTATTTCTTTTACATTTTCTGGCGCGTAGTTATAACTAATAAGAAATTTACTTTTCACGTAAGCTATTTAATGTTTGGTTCATTAATTTTCCAAGGGATGGGAAGATGTTCATCATGGTTTTAGCATACCTAGATGCACTTATTTGCCGTTACTAAAAAGGCGAAAGGATGTTCATTATCTTGAAAAGCTTTCAACAACACTCAGCCTAAACCATTGGATATGATGCATATGATTTGCTAACATGGCCTAGGTTCTATAAATAAACTAGGTCCTAAAACATTCCCTTATCAAAATATATAATAACCCATGATCCTAAATTTAATGGTGTGTGCATCCCACAAATTACATAAAGCTTGCTTGAACGTTACATCTGGAAAATTTGTACTAGACCATCGTTAATTTTGTACGTAAACTCACCTTCCATTCTATAAAAGGTCAAAACTATAACCTTCCACACATACGCAGAAATTATGAAGCGTCTAGCACAAAGAATAAATCTGTAATATACCTAGTTATACATATAAGAAATGTTCATCCTGTACCCTACAACCCTACCCGTCGTGGGCTAGCAGATCTGTCTATCGAACCTTCATTTTAGAGCTTCTAGCCAGTTCTCATTTGCAAACCATGTAGAACAATATACTGCCACAAATGCATAGAACAAAAATACATGTCTGAGAAATATACATTAATAACCCTTCTTTAATATTTGGTTGATCTGGTTCAATTAACTGAGATAGGTTGTCACTGGCGGTTCACGAGTAAAAGAAGTCATATTTATCGCAGCCATCTCTGATGGTTATTATCGGTGAGGGGTTCATTAAATATACCCCCCACGCGTCCTTGTGATAAAGGAAATTTTATTTCAAAGTATCACGAAGATACAAGATATTACATCCGGCATCTACATAACAAACGATGCGCACAACCAAACTGGTCCAACATAAATAAAACGTAAAAAATCAGGTGAATTACAGGAATCGTGTGAGAGTTCAGCTATGTAGATGGTGGACCAAATCGGAGACTATGCCTCCATCCATGTGGGATAAAATTATTCCTCACCGTATTTTCCCACCAATCAGGCGCTTCTCGAAACTCCACAATTTGTAGAGATGACCACAAATGAAACATGTGTGTACATCGCTAGATTACCTGCATAAGAGACAAATTATTATTATTACGACTGTTGCTCCCACCCTACAAATAATTCTAAACTTAACCATCAATACCATGTAGCCAGTTACCAAATATATTTGCAATGCTACTTGGCAGATACAAGTTTGAACCTACTTGGATGACTGACCATATAAAACGAGCAAACGAACACATCATGGTGAAAAAAATTCATTTTTTTACTTCCTTGCCAGTAACGTTTTACAGGGATATCTTCCGTGCGAAGGTACCATCCAAAAATCTTAATTTTTGATGGAATTTTTAGTTATCAATTTTTTTTATTATTATCGACTGGCACATCTTGATGGACAAGTGCGCTCTATACATCGAATCCACAAATAATTTTCTATTCTCGTGTAAATTCCATCGAGATACATCAGGCTCATGCAATAACTGGACCATAGCCAGCCGCCCTAATAGAGCATTCCATGTTGCAATTCTGGGGCCTAGTAAGTCTCTTCTGAACGTCACATTAGGAGGAGATGTCTCCAAAACCGAAGCGATAGTATCACTTTTCTGACAAACAATATTGTATTGAGCTGGATATTTTTACCGGAGAGTGGTATTTTCCAACCACTTATCCCCCCAGAATAATCTCAGATCCATCTTTAATGGTGAAAGATCCAAACCGAACGAAATATTTCTTAGCCGTCATTAAACCTTCCCAAAAATGAGAGTCGCCCTGTTTCTAAAAAATATGTGACAAAGCATTCGAGATTATATTTTCTTTTTAGGAAGGTTTGCCATACCTCATCCTGAGTAAGAAGTTTGAACAACCATTTATAAAGGAGATCTGTATTTTTAACCTGGAGATCATTCCCACCCAGTCCTCCCTGTTCCTTAGGTCGGCAAACCACATCCCAATGAGTCAGGTGATATTTCAATTTTCACTATCTTCTTGCCAAAACAATCTCGATCAGAAGACATTCAATCTATGTAAGATTCCCTTGCGTCCGAAATACATAGCGCATAAATTTTGTTAAAAGTCAATGCTTTCTTTGTATCAACAACTATAATGTGGAATAAAAAATATATCTTATGGTGCGGCTATATTGTTATTGATTTAGTATTGTGTAGACCTCTATATTTTTGTATATGTAGTTGGTCAAACATTGAAAACATGGACTTTTCACTAAATTTTTATACAACGATGTATTTCGTACAGAGTATAGTTTATGATGAACGGTCTAGGGTGGACGTTTCTATGTTAGTAGTGTTAGCTTCACAGGTAGACCTAATCGATTTCCTAGCCATCGATTATTTGTTCCTCTTTTGTTGAAGTACAGCCAGGCTGAGTTTCACCAACCATGAATGTAAGAAACAGCATCAACGATATGCTTGTCAGCATCTGAAGTATCCATTTTTAAATGGGTTTTGATTAAGGTACGAACATCACTAATTCTGCTACTGAAGGTAGCTAGCCACTAATTCCTGCCAGCTAGAAAGGTCATACCCGATGAGACAAAATCATCTCTCCGATAATGCTATCCCCAGCCTAAAACGTTTCTTTTAGTACATCAGATTCCATTATGCTTACTAGCTAGGTAGACCTTATCATTTACTATATATAATCTTGCACTTAGTACTCTTGTTTTCCAACAGAACTCTATTGGTGCGCTGTGATTTTCAGAAACAGACCTAGCCATTACTATGCTACTACCGAAAAGTAATTATTTCTTATAGGAAATATACCACCTGAGGGAAGATCAGCAGTTATCTCTAGTCCACTAAATATGAGATCATGATTTGCTAGCATGTCTACAAAGTCTGATCATTATCACGCCAAGACTATGCTAGAAAACATCCCTGAGATGCTTTTGAATTAGAAAAATAGTTAAAATATACCAAATTATGAGTTAGAGAAATTTTATCGCTAGTCGGGAAAATACAGCATTGAGAACCATGGAGCCTTTGAACCGCCTCCTGACCCCGTTGAACTCGAAAGTACGTATGCCTCAACATGTATGCTTTGTAGGGTGAGTAACATGCTCTATTAAATCTGTCCATTCTTCCTGACATGGAAGCGTACGTGTCCCTTATGTAGCATGCGTGCTGAAGAGAGAATTGAGGTCAGATGCAAAAACAAGAGAAAAAAATAGAAAATAGAGCTTTCAATACTCTGGCATTGATGCATATAGTCCAAATTTTGTTACAAACGATAGCAAAACAACGATGAAATTAAGCAAGATCAAACCAACGGGGGACACGAGATTTTAACGTGGAAAACCCTTCCAACAAGGAAGAGAAAAACCACGGGCGCCAGCCAGCAATACTTCACTATTTCGGGGTGAGGTTACAAACGCGCCGGGATTTACAATGTGTGGCTTATCTCCGGCGGCGGCTTACAAGACGTATTTATAGTGGTCCGCTTCGCTTCGGCCCAAGCCTACCGGCGACGGGCCTCGCTTCGCTCCGTCGTTAGCCTTCTCACTTATAGAAACGGATTTGGATCACCATAAAATAACACTCCACCTTGAGCCAAATTCCATCTTGTAGCATCAACAATCCTTCACCCTGAAACATCAAAGAAAACACTTTCGGCGCCAACTAGCCTCTTGGGCTAAACAGTTATACCAACTAAGCTCGAGCAAAGCTCAAACTTAGCAATAGGAACTGGCTTTGTCATCATATCAGCAGGATTATCATGAGTACTGATCTTGCATACCTTCAGCTTACCTTGTGCAACAACATCACGCACATAATGGTATTTGACATCAATGTGTTTTGTTCTCTCATGGAACATCTGATCCTTAGTAAGGTAAATGGCACTTTGACTGTCACAGAACAGGTTAATACAAGTATCATCTCCACAAAGCTCAGCAAACAGACCTTTCAACCAAACAGATTCTTTGCATGCTTCAGCAATAGCCATGTACTCAGCCTCAGTAGTAGATTGTGCAACAACACCCTGCAAGGTAGCCTTCCAACTAACAGCACATCCACTAACAGTAAATACATAACCTGTGATGGACCTCCTCTTATCCAAGTCGGCAGCAAAATCTGAATCCACATAGCCTATGAGTCCCTCACCAGTCTTGCCAAACTTCAAGCAAGCGTTGGATGTGCCGCGAAGGTACCTGAAAATCCACTGAACAGCTTTCCAATGTTCTTTACCAGGATTAGCCATATATCGACTGACCAAGCTCATAGCATAGGACAAATCAGGTCGAGAACACACCATGGCATACATTAAGGAACCAACAGCACTAGAATATGGAACTCGAGACATGTACTCAATATCTTCATCAGTACTAGGACATTGCAATGCAGACAACTTAAAGTGAGGAGCAATAGGCGTACTAACAGACTTTGCATCATGCATGTTAAAGCGATGAAGAACTTTCTTAATATAATTCTCCTGACTAAGAAATAGCAATCTAGATTTTCTGTCTCTTGAAATTTCCATACCTAGAATTTTCTTAGCAGGACCAAGATCCTTCATCTCAAACTCACTACTCAACTGTTTCTTCAATGTAGTGATTTCTTTCATGCTCTTGGCAGCAATTAACATATCATCAACATATAGCAGTAAGTATATAGGCGATTCATCAACAAATTTAATGTACGCACAGCTATCATATTCAGACCTCTTAAAGCCATGTGACATCATAAAAGAATCAAACCTTTTATACCACTGTCGAGGAGATTGTTTCAAACCGTAAAGGGACTTCTTTAGCTTGCACACGAAATCCTCCTTACCAGGCACTATGAACCCTTCTGGTTGGTCCATGTATATCTCCTCCTCAAGTTCTCCATGCAAAAATGCAGTCTTCACATCTAACTGCTCAAGCTCAAGATCATGCATAGCAACAATACTGAAGAATGTACGAATAGAACTATGCTTGACAACCGGGGAGAACACATCATTATAATCCACACCGGGAATTTGGCTGAAACCTTTAGCTACTAACCTTGCCTTAAATATTGGAGGCTCATTAGGAGACAAACCTTCCTTTCTCTTGAAGATCCACTTGCAGCGGACGGCCTTCTTTTGTTTAGGCAAGCGCACAACATCCCATGTGCCATTCTTCTCAAGTGATTGCATCTCCTCGTGCATTGCACCAATCCACTTGTCACGATCAACCGAAGCAATAGCTTCAGTGTATGTAGCTGGTTCAGCCTCATGCTCCACCTGTTCAGCACAACTTAGAGCAAAATAAACAACATCACATTCTTCAATTAATCGGTTAGGGGGAACAATATTTCTCCTTGGCCGATCAGCAGCAATGGACGGTTGCTGCAAAACAGGAGGTGAGGTTTGCACAATCTCCTCATCAACAGTTTCTGTTACCTCCTCATCTAGGTGCTCCATCTGCTCCACCTGCAAACGAACCTGTGGTTCGTCCTTATCAGAAGAATCTGGCACAACATCAGTAGTCAGACTGTCCTGATACATAACAGATTCATTAAACACAACACTTCGGCTGAAGAAAGTCTTTTTAGTTTCCGGATTTCACAACTTATATCCTTTCACTCCGGAACCATAACCAAGAAATAAGCACTTAACAGCTCTAGGCTCTAACTTTCCATTATCAACATGAGCATAGGCAGTGCAACCAAAAACTTTCAATTGTGAATAATCAGCCGGCTCACCAGACCATACCTCAATAGGAGTTTTCTTGTCAAGGGGAATGGACGGTGACCTGTTGATCAAGTAGCAGGCGGTGTTGGCAGCCTCAGCCCAAAAACGCCTGTTCATGCGGGCGTTGGACAACATGCAGCGAGCTTTGGAGATGATAGTCCTGTTCATCCGCTCCGCTACACCATTCTGCTGAGGTGTGTATGGGATGGTGTGATGCCTGACAATGCCTTCCTGTCTGCAATAATCATCAAATTCATACGAACAAAATTCGCCACCATTGTCAGTACGAAGCAACTTCACCTTCCTCTCAGTTTGCCTTTCAATCATAACTTTCCACTCTTTAAAAGCAGCAAAAGTATCATCTTTATTTTTCATAAAATAAGGCCAAACTCTTCTAGAGTAATCATCAATAATAGTAAGCATATAACGAGCACCACCATAAGAGGGCTTACGTGAAGCTCCCCACAAATCAGCATGTACATAATCTAATGTACCTTTAGTGGTATGAACGGAAGCATTGAACTTAACTCTCTTATGCTTACCAAACACGCAGTGTTCACAGAACGGCAACTTACTCATATTGCAGTCCTTCAGCAGTTCTCTCTTGGCCAATTCTGCCAAACCAAGTTCACTCATATGTCCAAGTCGCTTGTGCCAAAGGTTAGTTGTACTTGGATCATCATTAGTAATAACAGCAGCAGTACCAGAAAAAGTGCTACCTCTAAGAATATATAACTTGGCAGAATTCATATCACCAACCATAACAATAAGAGAACCTTTCGATACCTTCAGGCGTTTATTCCCTCCGGCATACTTGTACCCGTCACAGTCAAGGGTACTCAGCGAGATCAAGTTTCTCGCCATAGATGGTATGTGTTTCACTCCCGTCAGCGTGCGTGTCATCCCATCATGGGTCTTGATCTGAACAGATCCAACGCCAACAATGTGACATTTGTTGTCGTTCCCCACACGCACGAAATCTCCAGTCTGCACAATCTCATAAGAACTGAACCAATCTTTGTTACAGCAAATATGAAACGAACAAGCAGTATCAAGAATCCACTCATCATCACGGGTAACACATGCAGCAAAAACAGCTAAGCATTCACCATCAGAACTATTATCACCAGCAACAACAGCAACCTTACCATTACCATTACCGTCAGATTTATTCTTCGGTTGGTAAGTACCGTTCCTTTTCTCCTTGTTCTGCACCTTCCAGCAATCATCAATGGTGTGATTGGTTTTCTTACAATACCTGCAGAATTTGTCTCGTCCTTTGGACTTTGAACGGCCTCTGCTCTTATCTCTGTTGTTGTTGTTGTAGTTGTTATCTCGCTGCTCAGACCTGCCTCGAACCTGCAATGCATCGCCCTTGGAGGGTGATGCGTCAGTCTGCACCATACCTTTCATCTTTTCCCTGGTCTGCAGGGCCTCACATACTTCCGCGAGGGTTAGATCATCGCGGCTCAACAATATGGTATCTCGCAGATTTGTAAAAGAACTAGGCAGCAAACATAACAACAGAAGAGCTAAATCTTCATCATCATATTTTACCTCCATCGACACTAGGTCGGCCACGATCTCCTTGAAGATCGACAAGTGGTTCATCACAGAACCACCTTCCTGCATCTTGTGCGAGAACAACTTCATCTTCACATGCATCTTGCTGGTTAGATCCTTGGACATGCAGATCGACTCCAGCTTAAGCCATAACGCTGCCGCAGATTTCTCCTGCAGCACCTCTTGCAAAATATCATTAGATAGATGAAGTTGAATTAATGACAAAGCCTTACGATCCTTGCGCTTTTCTTCAGGAGTCCACTCCTTCGCGTCCTTCTTTCCGAACGCATCCAGCGCCTCATCAAGATCCGAAGCCTGCGAGAGGATCGCACGCATCTTCACTTGCCACAGAGAAAACCTCGTCTTGTAGTCCAGCAACGGTAGATCAAACTTCATCGATGCCATCGCAAAACCCTAATCTGTAACCAATGCTCTGATACCACTTGTTACAAACGATAGCAAAACAACGATGAAATTAAGCAAGATCAAACCAACGGGGGACACGAGATTTTAACGTGGAAAACCCTTCCAACAAGGAAGAGAAAAACCACGGGCGCCAGCCAGCAATACTTCACTATTTCGGGGTGAGGTTACAAACGCGCCGGGATTTACAATGTGTGGCTTATCTCCGGTGGCGGCTTACAAGACGTATTTATAGTGGTCCTGACCTAAACTAGGTCGGCAACAATAGGTGTCCTGGTCGGTTACAACTCGTACCGTACCGCGGGGGCAGCGCCCCCGCACCCCCGGCAGTCCCCCTGTCTCGGGGCATCGCGGTGGGCTAACGCCTCCGCTTCGCTTCGCTCCGTCGTTAGCCTTCTCACTTATAGAAACGGATTTGGATCACCATAAAATAACAAATTTATTGCAAACACACGGTTCAAAACAAAAGAAGCCTAATCCTATTTCACATGCCACACACACAAACCTACTATTCATCCTATTTAACAAAATACATAGGCCATACGAAAACATCAAGCAATAAGAAGGCTATGTGACGTACAAGTGCAAATAGGACATAAAAACGGGGTAGTAAGCCAGTCAAACTTTTTTTGAGCCAATTTTCATCGCATACTGGTGTTGAGTATGTTGTATGATATCCCAATAATGAAGCCAGTTGATATATTCGTATAACAAGTGAGAAAGGGATACACATTTCTTCTTGTCAAACCCATATTATCATGACAAAGGCATATAGGGAAAAAAAATGTTGTTGTATAGAAAAATCATGACAATGCCATGTACCAATGAATAGGCCCGTCTCCGGAAATGTGGGCCCCAGTGCAAAACTCAAAATGAGGCCTTAAATTTTCTAAAATAAAATGAAAACACACACTTAATTATAAATTCCAATATCTGATGTTTCTTTAGAAAAATAGGAATATATCGAACATTAATTTTTATTGAAAGTAGCTCTAAAACAATAAATTTATCGCATGCACTAAAAAGTATCATCAATCTGATATTTCTTGAAGCAATATCTTAATTAAACTTCTCGACATAGCATTTTCAAGTGCTATTGTGGCCAATCCATTAAGTATTTCTTACATCATATTCAAACGCAATAATTCTATCAAGAGCACCCCCGCTTAGACTCAGTCGCTGCTAATAGTATTTTTGTTTTTCGTATTACACTTTGAAGCGTCGGAGTCGTAGTTTCTATTCCGAGAAGACACATGATTCTTCATACTTTATAAACCGAAAAATAGTACTACTAAGGTTGAATTCAAACACAACATGAATTAAACGCTAGACGCTTCAACATAAGTTAACTCTGAAGATCGTGCAAACCTTCATCGGCCGACTGCTGTATTGCATTATAAATTCTACTTAGCGTCAAAACGCAGCAGGCCAGAGGCTAATTATACCTTTGCTGATTGAAAGATGCGTCATGTCGTCCTGCATCTCGGCGAGACGCGACCGGCGGCAGTATGCACAGATTCGATCGATCGACCCCCCTTGTTTTCAGCGATTTGCACAGGAAACTGGAATCGGATTTTTTTTTTTTTGAGACAAACTGGAATCGGATCGATCTCATAACTACCAAAAAGGCCTCGGGCGATCGGAAACCAGAGACTTGCTGACGCTCACTGGGCCTTAGACGGGCTTGACCGTGTGTATTAGAAAGAGGTATTGTGCTGGGATTGGCACTGGTATATGGGGGCCCTAAGATTATAGTTGTCATGTGCGGTCGCCCAGCCCGCACTGGGCTTTGACGGGCCTGACCATACATACATTGGAGAATTGTTCTAAAAAAAAACATACATGGGAGAATTAATATCAGAAGCATAACTAGCATGTCGAGTTACCATGACCATAGAAAAATCAAAAAATAAGTATTATCTAGTCTCCTGCACAAAACAAAAGCTACATCGCATCACGCACCCCCATGCCAATTTCTTTTAGATAAATTAACTTTTGTAAAAATGACACCACGGCATAGTAATAACCAAAGTAAGACCTTAATTTGCCTTGCAAAAAAAAAAGTAAGACCTTAATTTAAGGCCAGGGTAACTCGACACGTAGAACCTTTGAGATGATCTAACATTACGAGTACAAGGTAAAACGTTATTAATATGGAGATCATGTGTCCAAGATTTCACCGGTAGAATCTCGATGATTTATGCAAGGAACTCGGCGAGAAAACATATCTAGGGTTTATGGCTATATGGTGGAAGGCAATGATGGATATGTGCTCCATGGTCCTTCCCTCCTCCAGGTGTTCTCTCAATGTACAGGGAGAGCTCCATGTCTTGTACATCAATTCTCTATGATGTCTTTCATATCTTGTTTCACGACTCGCGGTGCGAGCGCATGCACTTGTATCGACGATTGTACTACACGGCGCCACCTTCATGACATCATCCCTGACGACTTTAGCTGAAGGGCCCAAGGCTATTTCGCAACAGATTTCCCCTGAAACCCTATTCTCGTACAATTTACCATATAAGGAGAGGGTCGTGCAGCTGCTGCAGTGGAAAGCGACCATCCATACATCACATTGATGTGGGTTGTCGCTACAGCTACCGCACCACATCCGCCTCCATAGCCATTTCCACTAACCATAATATTCTTGTAATCTAGATTCCTTCTTGATTGATCACGTTGTGAAACTATCAAGTATTCATCTCAAGTTATTCGATACTATATTTTCTATTTTTCATCCAATTGTGACGTATTAGTACTGCCCTTGGGCTGAAGGTCGAGACTCAGCCTCACAACACAAAGTACAGATGAAGATGGGATTGTCGGTATAATTGATCTATAGATATATATATTTGTGAAAGTTGTTTTTCTATTGTATTTCTCTCATTCTTAATTAAGACTCGCTTGGTACCCGAGCCCCAAAGATCGATATAGGGAGAGGTGCGAGCAAGGAGGAGTGGAAGGCTATGCGGAATGAGCGGTAAATGTAAGTCTATCAAAGTAGCGGAGTGAAGACCCTAGGGAGAAACAATGATGTCATGTAACGCTAATACGTTTGTCAAAGAATTGTTTTCACGGTCCACCGGCAATCACATTTCTGAAGGAAAAAGGTGTGTTTATTTGTTCGATAGGGGCTCGGACCAACATGTAAGGATCGATAATGATGAACACGTACACATACACCGATATACCCAGATTCGGACCCCTGATGATGGGTAAAGGCTATAGGAAACATCCTTATAGGAGGCGCATATGGCAATATGCGCCTCTGCTAAATTACCCGAGGCGCACTGTTTGGCCATGCGTCTCCAACTATCAAATAGCTGAGGCGCATACTGGGGCCATGCGCCTCCCCTATTCCATGTACGGATGAATCTGGCGGCCCCAGGTTATGCGAGGCGCATTTCCGCAATATGCGCCTCTAATATCCGAGGCGCATATGATTGAAATGCGCCTCCCATAACCCTAGTGGGCCCGGGTGGGGGCGGGTGGTGGTCGGTGGTATCTTATCCGAGGCGCATACTGAATATGCGCCTCCAGTATCTCACATATCCGAGGCGCATATTGGCAGTATGCGCCTCGGATAAGTCGCGCCACCTTTTTGCTACCTTTTGGCACATGGAGCCACCTACCACCCCACTCACTTGTCTCACTTATTCCTTCTCCACCAAACAGATCTGGTCGACCCCCTCCTCCTCCCCACCTCATTTCCCCCATTGATTCACCATAGAAGCTTGCTCAACCTCCATTGGTTGACACTCATATGTAAGTGAAGTCTCTTGCTCCTCTAGATCTACAACATGTGCCTTTGTTTTCTCGTCCGGATCTCTTGTGCAAGTCGTCGTTGGAGGAAGCGTGAAGGCGTTGCTTGCATGTATGCGTGTTGTCGGCCAAACCGACTATATGATTGTGTTGTGGTGCTTCTTCTTGTGCAGGGATTTCATTTGAGATGCCAATGTTTCGCCGGAAAGTCAATTCATTTCTTTTCTGGCGAATTTCTGGCACTCGCGGATGTCCTCTTTTTAGGGGAGGTCATGCCGAATTTTTCCGGCGATCCACGTCCATATATGCTCTAATTACCCTCTTGCTCTTCGTACCGTGTGCAGGCGACCATGGTCCGACCACTGATCAGCAAAGAGCTCGTGGATAGGTGGATGAGATGCGCGAGGGCCGACATGGCACGCGCAAACAAGACGGAGATAAGATGTCCGTGTCGCGATTGCAAGCTAAAGTATCTGATACAGCACGATTCCGGAATGCTGGAGTCGCACCTCCTCCGACGTAATTTCATGGATGGCTACACTCGGTGGATACGTGATGACGAAGATGATGATGAGGATGTCAATCATGGTGGTGATCAAGATGCCGGTCATGATCATGAAGATCAAGATGCCGGTCATGATCATGAAGATCAAGATGCCGGCGGCGGGGCAGGTGATGATGATCATGAAGATGATCAGGGTGGAGCCGGGCATGGACACAGAGATGATGAAGGTGGTGATTCGAGCTGGCTGCAAGACCCTCATTATCAAGATCTGCTTCTCAAAGAGACGAGTAACGCCAGAGCCGCTGCTAGAGAGAGAGCTCAGCTGGAGCAAATGAGAAAAGACGCGGTCGCTCCATTGTTTGAAGGATGCAACGACGGGCATACCCGTCTGAAGGTAACGCTCAGGGCTCTAGAGATTAAGGCGAAACACAAAATGACCGACGAATGCTTCGATGAAAACATTGAATTCGTGCATGATCTTCTTCCCAAGAAGGGTAACACATGTCCGACTAGTATCGCTGAGGCCAAGAAAATCGCGTGCCCTCTCAATCTACCGGTCGAGAAATACCACATCTGCATTAATGATTGCATCATCTAGCGGGGCGAGGATGCGGAGAAGACCACGTGTCCAGTGTGCAAGACATCTCGATACAAGAGAGGGACCAAGAAAGCTCCTAGAAAGGTGGTGTGGTACTTTCCCCTAACTTCCCGCCTGCAGCGGTATTTCGCGGACCCTAAGGAAGCACGGCTCATGCGCTGGCACGCGGAAAGAAAGAGGCCGGAAGACGATGACCCGGATAAGGAGGAGATGCTGAGGCACCCTTCGGATGCTTGCCAGTGGAAGGCGTTGGACCTCCAATATCACAAGCATTTCGGTAAAGAGTCAAGGAACCTAAGGCTGGGCGTGAGCACCGACGGACTCAATCCGTTCGGAAGCCAGAGCAGCACACACAGCACCTGGCCCGTGTTTGTATGGATCTACAACCTCCCACCCTGGCTGTGCATGAAGAAGAAGTACGTAACCATGAGTATGCTGATTCAAGGGCCAAAACAACCCGGTACAGACATCAATCTGTATCTCACGCTGTTGAAAGAGGAGTTGGCCACGTTATGGGAAGAAGGAGCCCATACGTGGGACGCCTCGAGACAGGACTACTTCAACATGAAAGCGGCGGTGATCACGACGGTGCAAGACTATCCCGGTTACGGATACTTCTCGGGGCAGGTGGTCCAAGGATTCTATGGGTGCGTTAGGTGCAAGGACAATACATCGTACACCCAGCTGCAGAAAGATCTCGGGTCCGGGAAAACCGTGCACCTTTCGGCTCGGAGGTGGCTTCCCATGGATCACCCATGGAGAAATCTATCACATCTGTTCGATGGGAAGGTCGAGCTCCGAGGAAAACCGGACCAGAAGAGCGGCGCGGTAATCGCCGAGCTGCTGAATAACTGGAAGGAGTGCCCTGCGCCGGGAAAGACCCAGAAGAAGCCAGAGCCGCTGTTGAAGGTATGGAAGGCGAGGTCTGTCTTCTGGGACTTGCCATACTGGAAGATTCTCCGTGTGCCTCATAGCCTCGATCTCATGCATATCACGAAGAACGTGGGTGAGGAGGAATGGACTCGGCAAATCCCAAGGTTGAGTACCCCGGGTTGATTGAGGGGAAGAGAGTAGGAACGCTGGTGATCACGACGGCTAACAGGGGGCGAGTTTACCCAGGTTCGGCCCCTCGAGATGAGGTAAAGACCTACTCCTGCTTGTCTGGTATTATCGAGGTGGCTACAATGGCGAGATGGCAATCTCGCTAGGGTTTGCTTGTGTGTTCTCTGACCTAGGTGGCGCACCCTCCTGGCCTTTATATCACAGGCCAGGTCTCGGGTGGACGGTGCGGATTGCACATTACAGGATAAGGAAAGTCATCACCGGCCTAACCAGCTACTTGGGCCACACGGTACACTTCATGGGCTTCAATGGCCTTCCCTTGGCGTGACCCAGGTACCACCACCGTGGGGTACCCGGAAGGTATCCCCACGACAGTAGCCCCCGAGTGCTTAGTCGAATCGCAGAGTCGAGTAAAGGACTCCTTCCTCCGGGCACGCCACCTGGTTCCTTTACAAGTCAACCTTTGGCTGCAATCGTCTTGAATAATCGGGTGCGCCTCATGATCTTCTTGATTCGTCAACTTTCGACTGCCGTTGTCCTTAGTCATCGGGTGCGCGAACAGCGCTCCCGATGGGAGTAGCCCCCGAGATTAAGCTGAATTGCTTGCAATTGAGGTTAAACTCAATTTTTCTTCAGTCGAAAAGTCCGCTCCCGATGGGAGTAAAAAGATGACTCGAAATGCCCGAGTCAAAACTGTCCTTGCTCGACTTACTTTGTACTCAACCTTGATGGCCTACTAAATTGACTTAAACTCAGCTCTGAAAGCTTACTTGTTGTTCATCCACTCGAATGATGAATTCGGGTGTCATCGGCTTTGTAAAGCTTACTACGTACTTGGCCAATTTGGCTTACTGCGTTAGTTTGCTCAGCTCATGGAGCTTACCATATTTGTCTGGCACTCGAACGAGTTTGTCGAGTCGACTCAGCTCTCAGAGCTTACTGTATCCTTGTTGCATTCGAAAGAGTTGTCCGGGTGCTCCATCAGCCCGTTGGCTTACTTGATACGCCTCCGCTGGTGACGTCAGGGCTGACGTTTTCGGCGTGCTCTGCATCCGATGGGACGTAACAGAGTGGTCCCAGTGTCAGTATTGACTGTTCTGACCGTTGGGCGCGAAATTTTCGTGGTATGATGATGGCGCCTCGATTCCCGCGTGTAGTGGGCGGCGTGGCCGGCTACGGTTGCTATCTTCGCGCGACACGTGGACAGCCGGATGTTGCCTCGAATTGCCGCTTCGTGGAGGACGGCCAGGATGAATTGATCCCGCGGTATATAATTTTCACCGCGGTGGGGAACAGTTCATCCATCCCCATTTCGCCGTCGTCTCCCTTGCTTCCTCCTCCATCGCTGCCCTTGCGCCCGATTCTCCAAAGCTTTCTCCACTTTCCCTTGCGAAGATGGGCTTGAAGAGGGCGAAGACCACCGAGGGCATCGTCGCCGCTGCCGACGCGGGCATGAAGAAGGTGGAAGGCGACTGGGTGAAGTCGTTGGTGAAGAAAACCGATCTGGAGAGCCTCCGCGCGCAGGGGCTGCTGCCGCCGGCGGACCAGGCAGCCGTGCGCGCTCCGGGAAAAGAGGTACTCCCCTCTCCTCGTGATGGGGAACGCGTTTGCTTCGTGGAGTTCCTTCCACGGGGTTTCGGGTTCCCCATCCACGATTTTGTTCGTGGTCTCATGTACGCTTATGGGATTCAGATTCACGATCTGACTCCCAACAGCGTCTTGAGCATCGCGAGCTTTATCGTGCTCTGCGAGTGCTTTTTGGGAATCTCTCCCAACTGGCTTCTCTGGAAGTCTCTATTCCTCGTTCGCAAGAACGTTGGAAAGTCGAAGCAGGTCTACCCAGTCGGCGGCTTCAACATTCAAGTGCGTGGCGACACCACGTTCTTCCAGATGAAGAAATCTAACTCCGTCCAGAATTGGCGGAGGAAGTGGTTCTACGTCAGGTGCGACCAGGAAGGCCTTCCCGACTTCGCGGCTGACCGCGCGTTGCAGAAGACGAAGGCGTGGACGCACCCGCTGTCAAAGGAAGACAGGGAGGCGACCAAACCGCTGCTGGCACTCCTCCGCGATCTTCTGAAGACCCTTGGTCGCGAGTCGGGTGGGGTGTACCTCATCGCCACCTTCTTCAGGCTCCGAGTACAGCCGCTCCGCCGCCGCGACCAGCCAATGTGGGCGCGTGCATCCGGCGATGAACTTGATGACGAAGGAGTCGAGTCGAAGGTGAGGAGCATCACCAGCCTCCGAGCCGCAGACACATGCAGCGTCAAGTGCCCGGTGCAGCCATATGGCCTCGACAATCCTGTGCCTGAGGTAGGTGTCTTGAACCTTGCTCGTCTTCGGTGTTCTTCAGTCGAATCTTATTGCTTGACTCGAACTTTTTGACAGGGTCGTTCCAGCTTTGTTAGCCTTCCTCCACTGATGGAGAACGGTCCTCACGAAGAGGCAGAAATCTTGAAGGAGGATGAGGATGATGACGATGAACTTCCTTCCGCCAACTCTCCGAGCGAGGAGGTGGAAGAGGATGATGAAGACGAAGAGCCGCTGCACAAGCGACAAAGGCGAAGAATTGGCGAGTCTGCTTCGGCTTCGTCACCCGCAAAGCAGGTGGAGGTGGAGGACGTGGACGAGGCGAGCGAGTCGTCCTCGGGTGCCAGGTACGCGAGCGACCCGACGGAGCCGTTGGTCGTGCCTCCCCTTAGCTCTGCGCCGCCGGCTAGGTTCGCGAGATTGCCCTCCGTCTCCGTGGAGAGCGATGATGATCAGGACGTCACCAGGTTAGTCTTTCAGTCGTCATCTTGTTTTGTCGAGTGCCCTTTTTGCCTTTGCGAGTTTTTGAATTGAATTATCCTGCTCCAGCAACCGCACTGGTGCTGCCGGTTCTTCGCCTCCAGCGACGGAGCATACTTCTGCTCCCGTGCTCGAGCGCACCGTGAAGGCGACCGAAGAAGAGCCGCAGGCGGGTGGCGCGTCGATCTTGAAGGCTTCGACCTCCTCCATGCCAGAGAAGACTGCTGATGCGACCTCGGTGGACGCCGGATTGCTTGAGCATGTAAGTTTTTCTTGACTCAGTCTTCAAGATCTGTATCGGGTGCGCGAACAGCGCTCCCGATGGGAGTAGCCCCCGAAGATGTGCGTGACTAGAATAGTCGGGCACAGATTGATATCTTGTTCTGTGCACAGCCGTTTTGTCGCCAACTGCTGGAGGGAGCCAAGGCCTTTTTGGGGATGGAGAAGAAGAAGAACCGACTCCACGCTGCTTTGGAGCAAGCTAACAGTAAGTACTAACCCTTGTGTTCGAGTGGTGCTGCGACTGTCTTCATTATTGACTGCTCCGGTGATCCACAGGCGAGAAGGAGAGCCTAGCGAAGCGGGTCGCGGAGCTGGAGAGATCCCTGGGTGCGGCTCAAAAGCGTGAGCAAACCCGGGGTGATCGAGAGAAGACCCAGGTTGAGCGATTTCTCACACTCGCCAAACCAATTGGAGGTAAATATCTCGGCTCATTGCCTACTTTGTCTTGTGTCGCTTTCTGATTCCTCACAAGTTTGGTCCTCTCTTCGTTGTTCAGAGTCGTGCGGAGGCGCTCCTCCGGAAGATACCTCCAGTGAGAATCTCGACCTGGAGAAAGCTGTTGGCTTTGTTGACCGCGCCTACGCGTATGCTTCGGCTACGCTGCAGCAATCGTCGGCGGCGCTGCAGAAGTCGAAGGATGCCCTGGCGAGTGTGCACCGGAGCATCTTCCCCGAGCAGCCGTCGCCGGTCGATGTCGATGCGCTTGCGGCTCCGTTTGAAGGCGAAGCGACCACCCTGGCGGACTTCACGCGTGCTCAGACGGTACGCGGCTCAGAGCTTACTTTCCAGCTCCTACTTGGTCACCAAGTCGCAGGTGACTTTGAGAAGGTTGTCAGCGACTTCCCTCGGAGGCCTGATGGCAAAACCGCGTCCCTCAGCGGTGTGAAGGTGCAGGCGAGTCAGCTGGCTGAGAGGTTAATAGCCACCTTCGAGAGGAAGATCGCCAAGGCTAAGGAGTTGGCTGCTAGGAAGAAACGCTCTCAGTCAGAGTCTGCAATGTAGTTTCCTTTGTTGTAGGGTTCTTCTTTTGGTTTTAGCCTGTAATGAACCATATAGTTTGCGGGTCTTCTGGCCGCGGACAAGCTGATTCTGAAATGTGAATATGTGCCTTCGAGTCTTTTGTCATACTTTCTTCTAGAACGTGCTTTTTTCCTTGTTTGACACTGTCGAACTTGGCAGCCTGAGATGGGTGAGACTCCCGAGGTTGCTGGGGCCGCTGGTGTGGGTGAGGACGAAGATACTTCTTCGGCTGCACCCACTCGCCCTCGTCGTCAAGCTCCTCCGGCCCGTGCGCGGAGCGCCAATGACCAACGAGTGTTCACCTACATGAGGAATAAGATTGTTGAACTTGAGTCGAAGGTGAGGACCGCCAAGTTGGAGTTGGAGCGCTTGAAGTCACGGCCTGCTGCGCCGTTCTCACAGCGCGAGGAATTCCTTCTTGGCCAGATAGACCTGATCAGTCGACAACTGCAAGGTTGATCTTCTGACGCTTTGCTCTTGTTTCTTTATGTTTGCACTGTTCTAAGTGCTGGGTCTTCATGCAGATGTGAATGCTGACCGGAAGGCCGAGCAGGGTCGAGTGGACGAGCGAGTGGATAGAGAAGCCGCCGGTGACTCACTCGAAGCTCGTCAATTTTGGTCGGACAAGTCCAAGGATGCTGGATCGCACCTGGCGGGCCGCTTTGCTCTTGGAAGGTTGCAGAAACACCCTCCTGCAGGTCAACAAGGTGTTCTTTTCGCACAACGAGCATCCTAGCGGACTGGCTGGGCTGCTGGAGAGGTACCGTGAGGGTAAGGTCAAGGCGTTGAAGGAAGTCGTGCACACCCAGCTTGTTGCCGGGGCGAACGTGGCGCTGGCGTATGTTCGAATGCATCGGCGCCATCTTCCCTTGGACAAGGTGCTTGACGGCTTGCCTGGAGCGGGTGACTACGCCGATACTCTTGCGGCTGCGCGTCAGATGATTCAGCAGGTCCAGGCCTTCAGCGAACAGCTTGTGGGGCCGCTTGATGCGCCAAAGGAGGAACCTGTAGAGTAAGAATAGCAGTCTGTTGTATGATGTTAGCTTGTAACATAAATATGCATGTATGTATGCCCATGTGATGTTGTTCACTTAATGTATAATGTGTGATTTTGCACCCGTAGACCTATATGGCGCGAGCCCCCGAGTGATTCGAGTGGCGGCCTAGGCTAGGCTTAGATCTGTATGGCGCGAGCCCCCGAGCGATTCGAGTGGCGGCCTAGGATTTTCGGGTTATGCCTGTGTGGCGCAGCCCCCGAGTGATTCGAGTGGCGGCCTAGGCTAGACTTAGACCTGTATGGCGCGAGCCCCCGAGTGGTTCGAGTGGCGGCCTAGGATTTTCGGGTTATGCCTGTGCGGCGCAGCCCCCGAGTGATTCGAGTGGCGGCCTAGGCTGCTTAGACCTGTATGGCGCGAGCCCCCGAGTGGTTCGAGTGGCGGCCTAGGATTTTCGGGTTATGCCTGTGCGGCGCAGCCCCCGAGTGATTCGAGTGGCGGCCTAGGCTAGACTTAGACCTGTATGGCGCGAGCCCCCGAGTGGTTCGAGTGGCGGCCTAGGATTTTTGAGTTATGCCTGTGTGGCGCAGCCCCCGAGTGATTCGAGTGGCGGCCTAGGCCGGACTTAGACCTGTATGGCGCGAGCCCCCGAGTGGTTCGAGTGGCGGCCTAGGATTTTTGAGTTATGCCTGTGTGGCGCAGCCCCCGAGTGATTCGAGTGGCGGCCTAGGCTGGACTTAGACCTGTATGGCGCGAGCCCCCGAGTGGTTCGAGTGGCGGCCTAGGATTTTCGGGTTATGCCTGTGCGGCGCAGCCCCCGAGTGATTCGAGTGGCGGCCTAGGCTGGACTTAGACCTGTATGGTGCGAGCCCCCGAGTGGTTCGAGTGGCGGCCTAGGATTTTTGGGTTATGCCTGTGCGGCGCAGCCCCCGAGTGATTCGAGTGGCGGCCTAGGCTGGACTTAGACCTGTATGGCGCGAGCCCCCGAGTGGTTCGAGTGGCGGCCTAGGATTTTTGAGTTATGCCTGTGTGGCGCAGCCCCCGAGTGATTCGAGTGGCGGCCTAGGCTGGACTTAGACCTGTATGGCGCGAGCCCCCGAGTGGTTCGAGTGGCGGCCTAGGATTTTTGAGTTATGCCTGTGTGGCGCAGCCCCCGAGTGATTCGAGTGGCGGCCTAGGCTGGACTTAGACCTGTATGGCGCGAGCCCCCGAGTGGTTCGAGTGGCGGCCTAGGATTTTCGGGTTATGCCTGTGTGGCGCAGCCCCCGAGTGACTCGAGTGGCGGCCTAGGCTGGACTTAGACCTGTATGGCGCGAGCCCCCGAGTGGTTCGAGTGGCGGCCTAGGATTTTTGAATTATGCCTGTGTGGCGCAGCCCCCGAGTGATTCGAGTGGCGGCCTAGGCTGGACTTAGACCTGTATGGCGCGAGCCCCCGAGTGATTCGAGTGGCGGCCTAGGATTTTTGTAGATTGCTTGGAAAGGAAGAAATGACAAGTCTTTTCCTTCAAACATCTTTATTGATTCTCGCAAACAGGCCGCCTCGTTAAAACCCTTCCAGTCCCCTTAGGTACCCTAGCGAGGGAAAGAGTGCGTAAGAAACCTGCTGCTACTTAACAAGGTGAAGCTTACAAGCTGGGGTCGATCAGGCGTAGAAGCGGCGTAACTGTGCCACGTTCCACGGATTGCTGCAGACTGTCCCTGTCTTCGAGTCCTTCAGGCGGTAAGCTCCGTTGCCGATTGCCTCTGTCACAATGTATGGCCCCTCCCATGGGGAGGCGAGTTTGTGCACCTTCTTCTGCTTGAGCCGGAGAACCAGGTACCCTGGGACAAATGCTCTAGGCCGCAGTCGCCGACCGTGGTAGTTGCACAGGTCTTGCTGGTAGACGGCTGTGCGGCTGAGGGCGATGTCGCGTGCTTCATCCAGGACATCCACATCATCTTCGAGTGCTTCTTCCGCATCGGACTCGTCGTATGCCACTACTCGTGGAGCATCAAATTTGATGTTGCAGGGCAGGACTGCTTCGGCGCCGTACACCATGAAGAATGGTGTATACTGGGTAGATCTGTTTGGCGTGGTGCGTAGGCTCCACAGCACACTTGGTAGCTCCTCCACCCAGGCTCCTGCGGCTCGCTTCAATGGTACTCGCAGACGCTTCTTGATGCCTTTGCTGACTAGGCCGTTGGCCTTCTCGACTTGCCCATTGGACTGCGGGTGTGAGACCGATGCATAGCTGAGCTTGACGCCTTGTTCAGAGCAAAAATCCCTGAATTCTTCGGCTGTGAAGTTCGTCCCGTTGTCGGTGATGATGCCGTGCGGTACGCCGAACCTGAAGATGATCGACCTGATAAAGTTGACCGCTGAGGTTGCGGTTGAGCTTGTGATTGGGACCGCCTCGATCCACTTCGTGAACTTGTCGACTGCCACCAGGAGGTGAGTATGCCCACCTGGGGAGGATTTCTTGAAGGGACCTACCATGTCGAGCCCCCATTGCGCGAAGGGCCACGCGAGTGGTATTGTCTTTAGTGCCGACGCTGGTGCATGCGGCTTGTTGGCGAACTCCTGACAGCCAACACACTTTTTGACCAGTTCTTCTGCGTCTTGCATTGCGGTGGGCCAGTAGAACCCTGCTCGCAAGGCCTTGGCCACCAGTGCTCGACTGCTTGCGTGGTGCCCGCATATGCCGGCGTGGATGTCGAGTAAGATTGCTTGGCCGTCGGCTGGATCGATGCACCTTTGGAGGACTCCTGAGATGCTTCTCTTGTAGAGCTCGCCGTTGATGATGGTGAAGCCTTTGGAACGACGGACGATGCGCTTGGCTTCGACTGGGTTCTCCGGCAGCCGCTGGTGCAGCATGTAGGCCAGATACGGGCTTGTCCACGTGGGCTCGACCAGCATTATCTCCATGACCTCCTTCTCCGTGCTTGGCAGGTTGGCGGTGCTTGCTGCCGATGTAGAGGGTCCTGGCGGGGGCCGGACCTTGATTGAGCGCTGTGTGATGCACTCGAGGAAGACTCCGGGTGGCACCGGAGCTCGATCCGAACCTAGGTTGGCCAGGACATCAGCTTCTTCGTTGCTTTCGCGGCCGATGTGCCGCAGTTCACAGCCGTCGAAGAGGCCTTCCAGTTGATTGTACAGCTCCCTGTAGGCTATCATGTTGTCAGCGATGGCATCACACTGCTTCATGGTTTGCTGCACAACCAGATAGGAGTCGCCGTAGATCATGAGGCGAGTGGCGCCGCAGTTCTGGGCCATCCGCATGCCGTGGATCAGGGCTTCGTACTCTGCTTCGTTGTTGGAGGGAGTTGAGAACTTCATCTGCAGCACGTACTTCAGCTTGTCGCCTTTAGGTGAAATGAGCACGACTCCTGCTCCGGCTGAGTTGAATTTTTTGGATCCATCGAAATACATTGTCCATGCATTGGACAAGTCGGGCTCGTCAGGCAGTTGTGCTTCTATCCACTCTGTGGTGAACTCTGGGAGGACCTGGGCCTTGATTGCCTTCGGGTGTGCGTACTTCAGCCCCCATGGCCCTAACTCGACAACCCACTTGGCGACTCTTCCTGTCGCAGCTGGGTTAGTGAGGATGTCGGATAGGGCAGAGGAGCTTACCACCGTGATCGGGTGCTCAGAGAAATAGTGGACCACCTTCCTGGACGTCATGAAGACTCCGTATGCCAGCTTCTGGTAATGCGGGTACCGCTGCTTGGAATCAGTTAGCACCTCGCTGAGGTAATACACAGGTCGCTGAACAGGGTGGCTCTTTCCTTCTTCCTCCCTCTCGACTACGAGTACGGTACTAGCCACTCTGTTCGTGGCTGCCACATACAGGTACAGTGGCTCGTTCTCCTGTGGTGCCACCAGCACTGGAGGGGTTGTGAGGGTCTGTTTCAGTTTGTCGAATGCATCTTGTGCCTCCTCTGTCCACTCGAACTTGTCTGCCTTTTTCATCAGTTGGTAGAAGGGCAGGGCCTTTTCTCCCAACTTACTAATAAACCGACTGAGTGCTGCGACTCTGCCGGCTAGGCATTGTACTTCATGAAGCTTGGTCGGTGCAGGCATGTCGAGTATGTTTTGCACCTTCTCAGGGTTGGCTTCGATTCCTCTCGCAGAGACAAGATACTCCAGTAGTTCTCCGGCTGGGACGCCGAAGACGCACTTTTCTGGGTTTAACTTGATCTGGTACTCGTTAAGCGCGTCGAAGACCTTGCGGAGGTCATCGATGAGGCTGTCCTCCGTGCGGGTGGTGACGACTATGTCATCGACGTAGACCTGGACGATCTGTCCTATGAGCTCCTTCAAGCAGGCCTGCATCGTGCGCTGGTATGTGGCTCCAGCGTTCTTCAACCCGAAGGGCATCATCTTGTAACAGAATACACCGTGTGGTGTGATGAACGCCGTCTTCTCCTGATCCTCGACTTTCATCCTGATCTGCTGGTACCCAGAGTAGGCATCCAGGAAGGATAGGCGTGCACAGCCTGCAGTCGAATCGACGATCTGATCAATCCGCGGGAGCGGAAAGTGATCCTTGGGGCAGCATTTGTTGATGGCGGTGAAGTCGACGCACATGCGGAGTTTCTTCGTCTTCTTCTTTTCCACCAGTACCGGGTTTGCTACCCACTCTGACTCCTTTATCTCTCGAATAAATCTGGCGTGAAGCAACCGGTCAATCTCCTTGCTAATGGCATCTCTCTTGGGACCCGCGAATCGCCTCATGGTCTGCTTGACTGGTCTGGCGTCTTTGCGGACGCGTAAGGAGTGCTCGGCGAGTTCCCTTGGTATACCTGGCATGTCAGAAGGTTGCCAGGCGAATATCTTCCAATTCTCGTGCAGGAACTCGACGAGCGCGCTTTCCTATGCGCTAGTCAGGCTTGATGACACCCTGACCGTCTTGTCGGCGTCCGTCGGGTGCATCTGATGGGCCCTTGTGTCGTCGCTTGTGTTGAATGCAGATTCCTTGGATGATTTCTTCCGTGGTGGAAACAGAGTTTTGTCGTTGTCGACTGCCATCATCTCCAGGTGCTCGTCCATCCCAAAGAACTCAGAAATCCTGCTGAACTCACGGTCGCAGCTATCAGACCGGTCGAAGTCGCCTTTCACCGTGATGACACCCTTTGGTCCCGGCATCTTGAGCAGGAGGTAGGCGTAGTGGGGCACTGCCATGAATCTGGCGAAGGCCGGACGACCCAGTATGGCGTGATATTGTGATTTCCAGTCGACTACCTCGAAGTCGATCGCCTCTCGCTGGAAGTTTTCGGGTGAGCCGAATATAACATCGAGTGTAATGGTTCCCATGGGCGTGACTGCTTGCCCTGGTACTATACCGTGAAAGGTATTTGCTGATGGCGTTAGGTTGGATGTTGACCTGTTAATCCTTCTCAGGGTGTCGGCGAAGATGATATTGATACCGCTGCCTCCATCCATGAACACCTTCTTCAAGGTGTACTCCCCGATATGAGCTTCGACTACCAGAGCAGCGTGCCCGGGTCGTGGTATCGCCGGCGGGTGGTCCGCTCTGGAGAAAGTGATCGCTGTTTCTGAGCCTCTCAGGTAATCGGGTACTGCAGGTGGATTGGTGAGTGCTTGGTAGACCTGGCGGGTGATGATTTTCTGGGTCCTGTTGGAAGGACGTCCCTTCTGTATCATGTTGATCTGCCCACATGCTGCCGGGAACACGTTAGCAGGGTCCTGCGGCTGTGGCTGTGGTTGTTGTTGCTGTTGCGGGTAGAAGGCCAGCGCTGCTTGCGCTGGGTTGGCGACTGGAGGAGGAGGTGGCGCCTGGAGGGCCAGCTGTGCGGCTGGCTGTGCCACGGGTGCCGCTTGATTATCACGCTATCCGTTCTGAGGGACTATTCGCGCAAACGCCCTGTATATCTTACGCGCCTTTCTGCAATCCTTCAATAGGTGGCGGGATCCCCACTTGCCTGTTTCTGGGTCCCTAAACATATGATGCTTGCAGGGTTGCTCTAACTCTTCTTCTTCAGTCAGTGGGCGTCTCCGCCACTCGCGCTTGCGACTTCCGTCTCCATGGTAGCCGCTGCCACCGTCCTGGTTGTACTGCCTTTCACTCTCACGGGGGGTTTCGAATCCCGCCGCTACTAACTCGATCGAGTCGTTGCCGACGTAACGCGGCTTCTTCTTCAGGCGCCCTTCTCGCCAGTTGCTAGGTCCTGCTTCTTGCCTCGGAGATCGTGGTGCATCACGAACAGAGTCTTCTCCATCTGCCCACTGGTTGGCTATCTGCATGAGTTCGATCATGTTCCTCGGCCTAAGCCTACCAAACTCCTCACGGAGGTCGCGGCGGTAAACGCCGTGCATGAATGCGTCCATTACCCTATCTTCTGAGGTGGCTCCGTCCATGGTGTTGCGAAGTAAGGTCCACCGCTGGATGTACGAACGGAGTGGCTCGTCTCGACCTTGCTTGCATGCCTGGAGTTCAATGAGGGTTGTTGGCCTTGCGTATGTCCCCAGAAAACTCTTCACGAAGGCGTTCCTGAACTCGTCCCAGGTGCTGAAAGCGTCCCTGGGTTGAGTGTTGAGCCACCCGCGAGCAGATCCCGTGAGCATCAACTGGATGTACTGCATCGCAGTAGTCGAAGTGCCACCTTGACAGCTGCACGCGATGAGGTAGTCTTCCAGCCAGTCCCTTGGGTCTTGCTTCCCGTCATACTTGGGTGTCTCCGCTGTTAGCTTGAAGCCTTTGGGCATCTTCGTGTCACGGATGTTGAAGCTGAAACATGCGGCTCCGCGTGGCTCGAAGTCGTCATCGTCGTAGTCGTTGGCTTGTGCACTCGCTGCTCGCAGCCGTCGACTGCGGTCCACCCTTCTCTGTGCGACGACGTTACGGACATCTTCGCCTGGCTGCGGCTGTCGCAGTCGAATTGGGGCTGGGTCTGCAAGTGGTGCGGGTTCACGATCGCGGCGGCCTCGATTCTCGTGCACCCTTTCTGCTGGTGCTGACTTTGCCAGGACTTCCTCGACTTCCCTGAGGGATTGAATTTGTCGCCTATGAAGGCGGGCGTGGGCGTCACCCTCCGGCGGCTGTGTTAGTCGCAGGTAGGTTTCGACCGCCATGAGGGCCGAAGCGGGTGTTTTGGGGACGGGGATTCCGTCCGCATCCTCCGTCATGAATGACGACTCCAGATTGCGAGTGAGGTGGACGCGATCAGCTTCTGGCACCCGTGGCATGCGAGCCCTGTGACGTCCTCCTTGCGAGACTTCCTCCGATCCGGCCAAGAACGAGTGTGCTGCCCTCCTGGCACTCGACGCGTCGGCTAGTTCTTTGCGCCGAATCAGATCGGCCTTCTCTTGGCGGACTCGCTCGGACTCCTTCCAAAGCAAGTATTGGACCGCCAGTTGGTCCTCTCGAGGTTCATCTGGTGAAGGGAACGTGCCTTCGTCCACGTGCTTCATGGCCTGGATCGCCATCTCCCGAGTGATGGTGAGTCTTGTCACCCTGTCCGGCATGGTCACCTCCAGCGGGTATACGGGTTCCCCGCCGTTGGATCTTGCTGGGCTGGCCATATAGACTTGCGCGGGGTAAACCCGTCGAGTGGGGCTGATGCTCCCAGTCCTGCTTCCTTCGTCCGAGCTGTGCTCAGAGTCGAAGATCACAGCGACGTGGCGGGTGCCACGGCCACTGCTACTGGCGACTCTGCGATGCGGAGGCGCGATTGGCGTAGATTTTGGCTTCATCCGAGGCGCGGACAAGAAGGTCGAGGTAGACTTGTTTCGCGCTGGGGTTGCAGTGGATGCGATTTTTCTGGTGACCGCGGGTGTGCTCACCGCAGTCGCCGTTGATGCGGTCGTAGATGGTGCTGACGCTGTCAAAGTGGACGCGATCTTCACGGCAGTCGATGACGCGATCGCCGTGGCCGCAGTAGATGCGATCTTCGCGGTGGGTGAAGCCGCGGTCAGCGCAGTCGATGTAGATGCTGGCGTAGCCATCGCGCGCAACGTGGCCAGCATGGGCCGGAGCGTTCCACGACTGTCCACCAGATAGCGCAGACTACCGAAGGTAATCCACGTGCTCTGCTGCACCTCAGCGTACGCCGGGAGATCCGCCGGCGAGTGGTGGACGAACTCGAGGAAGCCGGTGTAGATCGACTCCCTGGCGCTGATGCCGTTCTTCATTGCGGATGGGGCCGGCGCAACCATGACTCCAACGATCTATTCTTCCCACAGACGGCGCCAATTGACGAGGAATGGACTTGGCAAATCCCAAGGTTGAGTACCCCGGGTTGATTGAGGGGAAGAGAGTAGGAACGCTGGTGATCACGACGGCTAACAGGGGGCGAGTTTACCCAGGTTCGGCCCCTCGAGATGAGGTAAAGACCTACTCCTGCTTGTCTGGTATTATCGAGGTGGCTACAATGGCGAGATGGCAATCTCGCTAGGGTTTGCTTGTGTGTTCTCTGACCTAGGTGGCACACCCTCCTGGCCTTTATATCACAGGCCAGGTCTCGGGTGGACGGTGCGGATTGCACATTACAGGATAAGGAAAGTCATCACCGGCCTAACCAGCTACTTGGGCCACACGGTACACTTCATGGGCTTCAATGGCCTTCCCTTGGCGTGACCCAGGTACCACCACCGTGGGGTACCCGGAAGGTATCCCCACGACAGTGGGCGAGAGTCTGCTTGCCACTATCCTTAACACCGACAAGACCAAAGATGGGCCGAAGGCAAGGAACGACTTGAAGCATATGGGCATCAGGGTTGAACTTCAACCACCACCTAGCGATGACGAGGAGGAGGAGGAGACGGAAACGCAGAATAGCCGTCGTCGCCGCAAGGGCAAGAAGGGCGAGGTCAAGCTAAAGGCCGCGTGCTTCACTCTGAGTAAGAAGGAGGCCATACAGTTTATGAAGTGCCTCCTCGGAGTCAAATTTCCGAACGGCTTCGCGGGGAAGATAAGCAGATGGCTAGACGAGGCGAAGCAGCACTTCAGTGGGATGAAGTCTCACGACGTCGCCGTGCTGATGACGTAGGTACTCCCGGTCGCGATCCGAGGTATAATGGACAAGCACATCCGTGAAACTCTGTTTGGCCTCTGCAACTTTTTCGACGTCATCTCTCGGAAGTCGATAGGCATTAGGCAGCTCACGAGGCTACAGGAGGAGATCGTGGTGATAGTATGCGAGCTCGAGATGTACTTCCCCCCCGCATTCTTCGACGTCATGGTTCATCTGCTTCTCCATGTCGTGGAGGATATCGTCCAGCTCGGTCCTCCGTTTCTGCGAAGCATGATGCTGTTCGAAAGGCTGAACGGACACATCAAGGGATACGTTAAAAACAGGTCCCGTCCAGATGGAAGCATAGCAAACGGCTTCCTGGCCGAAGAGTGCATCTCTGTCTGCTCGAACTTTCTACAGTCCGAGACCCCTGTTGGTCTGCCAACCAACAAGCACTTCGGGAGGCTCGCTGGATTGGGTCACCACGAGGGTCGGCACCCAATGCATGTCGACTTCGAGGGCCGAACAAAGGACTTTGAAAGAGCAAACCTCGTCGCGCTGCAGCACCTGGAGGTGGTCGATCCATACATAAATGAGCACAAAGAGTTTATCAAGAAGATTTACGCCGACCGGGGGCGCCAGGTCCCGACGGAGGCCGTTGTTATGAAGGAGCACAACTCCGGTTTCACGAGGTGGTTCAGGAATAGGGTCTTTGCTAATCCGCCGCATGGCGAGTACTCGGAGGAAGATAAACTCATATTCGCCTTGGCACAGGGCGCCGTGCACAACCTGATGACCTATCAGGCATACGATATCAACGGATACACGTTCTACACCGAGGACAAGGACAATAACTGCGATTACCAAAACTCAGGGGTAACGGGGATATTCTACACCGGAGACGTCCCGGAAAGATACTACGGAAGGATCGAGGAGATTTGGGAGCTCGACTACGTTACGGAAAAGGTGCCGATGTTCCGTGTCAGGTGGGCCAAGAGCGTCGAGAAAGAAGGCCGGTATTTCACCACCATGGTTATACCGCCAAAGTCAAAGACCACCGGCGCGAACGCACCCGCGAGAAATGAGCCTTGGGTTATGGCTAGCCAAGTCGACCAATGCTGGTTCATCACAGACCAGTCAAAGCCTAGCCGGGTGGTCGTCAGGAGAGGCAAAAGAAACATCATCGGAATGGATGGAGTCGCCAACGAGCAAGACTTTGACCAGAACGGCGACCCGAAGATGGAAGACGGATACGGCAACCAAACACCGTACACCACAACCGCACCTAAGAAAGGAGTGCTCCCGTACAAGAGAAGTAGCGAAGACGTCCCGGACCTAACCTATGCAACCGCGACAAAGAGGGGCAAGAAGAAGATGGCCGTCAAGAAACGCTAACGCGCTAGTTCCGACCATATTGTCAAGATCGAACCATTCATAAGTGTCACTTTTTGTATGTTATAATATTGCATTGAATATTATGTATCGAGATACACATTCATAATTGTCACTTGCATTGTATTGTTTTGACAATATTTGAATATTTAAAATATATTTAGTATATTTTATAGTCTATATTTGTTTGGACAAAGTTTTTACACTAAATCTGGCCTTTACAAAAAAGAATAAAAAAATTGGGCCTACCAGGAGTCGAACCTGGGTGGCCAGGGGTACAGCATAGGACGCTAACCAGTGAGCTACTGAGTGTTTAGTGATAAGATCTGAACCGCATTTTATTTGAGTAGTAGCCACCACTATGCGAGGCGCATTTAGCCAATATGCGCCTTGGGTAATCTTAAGCGAGGCGCATTCTGCAATATGCGCCTCGGCTATTCGCTGTACTATTCCCCTTCCTTCTTTTTCCTCTCGATCCATCTCTCACTCACTCTCGTCCGTGGAGCCGCCCTCGCCAAGGTCCTCGATCCGCCCTCGCCAAGGTCCTCGCCGCCGCCCGCCCGTCCGTGGAGCCGCCGCCCGCCCGTGGAGAAGGAGCCGCCGCCGCCCGCGGAGAAGGAGCCGTCGCCGCCGCCTCCCGATCCGCCATCGCCAAGGTCCTCGCCGCCGCAGGAGGTACTCTCCCTGCCACCTCGGTCTCCCCCACTCGCTTCCCCACTCGCTTGTAGTTCCCGCCTCCCGAGCTTGTAGTTCCCGCCTCCCCCACTCGCTCCTGCTCACGCCGGATTATTACTGCTTAGCATTAAGATTTACTACTGATTTATCAAAATAATTTTGCTACTGATTTATTACTGCTTAAGATTTACTTGCCAGCCGATCATTAATATTTTTGAAGAGCATCCCAAGAATTGTAAAAATTAGTGCAACATTACTCACAGCCTCTTCCAAGTACTTGCAAAATCCTTGCATAGATGATGCAGCATACTTAATTCTGTCATTCTCGTCTCTGACAGTATACTTCGATAGGTAATAAGACTGACCTTGACCCATTGCGGGGTTTGCTTTCCTGGAAGGTTTAAGTATGAATATAGTAGTCAAGAAATTGTTATCCAAGAAAAACAATAGGAAAAAAAAAACTGAACGTATTGACAGTTTGACACTGACTATATTATAGTAGATCGTTATATGCCAAAAAACTTGATTTAGAAAGGGTTAAGTAGCTCCATCATGTTACTGCATGTACAGATTGCATCCTTGGATGCTTATATACTATGAGGAAATCGCATTCTTCTAACAGCATACAGGGCTTTGCACACAAGAATCAAACCACACGAAATACTACATGCAAGCTGCAGAAACTGTGTAGATGGTTTACTACTAGGTTTGCCATTGTCTTTTGATGCTTGTCAAATTTATGTCTCGTCCATAATTCTGCAATTGTGTAGATGGTTTTGTGATTTTAATTTGTCTGGGCTTAATGTGTTAATGATCCCTGTATAAGTTACTTCTTGGTTCTTTAATAAACCACTGGATATTTATAGAATGTGTTCTTTTTTAGCTGCAAATAATATTTCATGGTGAAATTGTGATGTACCATAGTTGTGCCAGCTCTGAATCTTCAAAGAATATATTCCATTTGTTGTGAATTTCTCAAACTGTACATGGTCATGAATTTTGATGTTGTCTTGAGTCAGATTGCTGGCTGTGTATGTTGTCCAGCCAGCAGTTGCTGGCTGTGTTTGTGCCTTTTTAGGCCATTTTGTGCAGGTTTTTTCTTTTTGAGTTGCCAATGTTTCGCCGGGATGTTGATTCATTTCTGTCCCGGCGAATTTCTGGCACTCCTAGGCATAGAAATACAGGGGAGGTGCTGCCAAATTTTTCCTAGGAATTTTTGTGCTAATTAGTTCCATTTAATTGTGTGTTTAGATATGTCGGGGGAGCCGGGCCCTTCTAGCAGCAAGAAGCCATTTTGGGAGCAGCTGGCGGAACTGGAATCCCAAGAGGACCCGGAATTCATTCCGCCGGACGACGAGATGGAGGACGACGAGGATACCTCGTCTTCCGATGGTATTGAGGAGACCGGGAACGACGATGGCGACGCCACTAACACGGATGGCGGCGGTGAAGCTACTACGGACGGTGGTAGCCAACCGAAACCGAAGAAGGCCCGGAAGAATCGGACCCCCATCGTGGTCGACGCCACCAAAAGGTCCATCTTCACAAGAGTGAACGCTATAGGGGCGCCTCAGGAGCCGGAGGAGTTTGTCACGGGTTACGTAAACCAACTCGCTGCAATCCTCCGGAACACCGTCACCATCAACACGGAGAACCTGAAGGGCGAAGAGAACAGGGGTTTCCTGATTCAGCTCTTCCGGAAGCTGCACCAAAGATACACGTTCCCATGTGATGAAAATGGGGCAGAGCAGTACAACAATGACAAACTCAAAGGGAATCCGGTGAACAAGTACGCCATTAGGAAGTTCACGAAGGCCTTGTCGAATTGGAAGGCCCGGGTGAAGAAGCTGATTGTCGAGGACAAGCTAAGTTACTCGGAGCTCATCAAGAAGGAGCCTCTGGTCAAGGAAGAAGACTACAATCAGTTCAAGGCCAGATGTAACTCCGCCGTGGGCAAGGCCAAACGTTTGAGGGGCAAGGAGTTGAGAGCCCTGAACATTGGTACCCACCATCTCGGCTCCGGCGGTTATAGAGCCGCGAAGCCCAAATGGGACAAGGAGGACGCCGCTGCTCGTGAAAGGGGGGAGACACCTCCCTTTGACGACATAAAGGAGGAGCAGGCAAAGAACTTTGTAAGGGCCCGGTTTAAAAAGCCGAGAGGGTCCGCTGAGTATTCCTCGGAGCCCGCCGGTCCCTTCTCTTCGAAGGTGAAAGACTTCATGAGTAACTATGTAAGTAGTTTGCATGCAAGTCGATTAATTGATTGCGTTCACGATTAATCAATGAAGTCTAGTTTTCTGATCAAATGCTTCGTGTTCCTTGTGCGTAGGAAGCGGAGTGTAGGACCTCCTCATCCCAGGGCGGGTCGACGCCCGTCGCCAAGTGGGACAACACTTTTAACAGGGCGCTGAACAAGACCAAGAATGTCGATCCCCTGGCGGCCCCGTCGTCGGCTGGTCGTGTGGTGGGCTATGGCGGCCTTACATGGTCCGAGTACTATGGCCAAGAGCGGAAGGGATCCAAGGCCAATGTGAAAAACCTAAGGGAACGGGTGGACGCCATTCCCTCTATAGTCCAACAAGCCGTGAACTAGGTTGTGTCGGCTGCCGAGACAAAGTTCCAAGAACGAGTCTCACAAGTCCAGACACAAGTCCAGTCACAAGTGAACGAGAAGCTCAACACCATCCTTCCCGTCTACATGGAGAAGTACATCAAGTGGGAGAAGGGTGGTAGACGGGGGCCGCCACCAGTTGCCAACGTCGACAGCGCCCAATCGGAAAACATGGCGCGGCCGGAGGCGCTTCTGACTCCTCCAGCTCCGGAGCTTAACTTGCCGGCCCGCACCGCCGTGGCAACAGGCAGCCACTCGGCCGCCACTTGCGCGCCCAACAAGCCTGTCGTCGGCGGCGCCTCGACATTGGCCGAGTTCGACGCACTCAAGGTAACTAATTAATTAGCTGGGAGAGTCTCAACGACATGACCGATTAATGACTTGATATCCGTTTTACTGACGCCCCACCTACATGTCTTTCGCAGGAAGACACTCCTTGCACCCTAGTGCACTGGGTGGGCGGCCAGTTGAAGGATGTTGCCAAGGGTAGTATCGTTCAGCCGGAGAGCCGCGCATGGCACAATGGCACAATGGACCCCGGCAATATGAGGGTCAAATACACTATGGTGCTTCCGGGCTACGAGCAAGTGGAGCCTCCCTCTCAACCGGCTGGATGGGACGATGATGACCCGCCGGCGGTCCTCAGTACCGCCTTCGGCTACGTGTTCCAATGGCCGAAGAGCCAGATCCGTTTGGGGACGGAGGACCATCACAACATCACCCCAGAGGCAACACGTCCACCACATGATGAGGCAGCACATCAAGCACAACCTGATGAAGACTTTGAGATGGCGGACTTGGACAACATGGCACAGGATCCCGACGATGGAGACAATGACCCGTACTTCGGTGACCAGTTCATTAACACAAGGTTTTCAGATTATTATGAGCCGGCACTATCAGGCATGCATGATCAAGTTGCCGAGACCCAACCAGCACCGGCGAAACCCCCTTGCCAGGTGCGTCTCTTCCGAAATAGTCAGGAGACGCCGCCACCCGCCCCCTTCACCGAGCCTCCGAGGCCAGCAGTTCCTATGAGCACCCTCAAGAAGGCAGTCGGTGAGGTGAACGCGGCCGCCGTGCCCAACGCCGTGAAGGGCAAGAAGCAAGGTGGTCGTAGAAGGAAGGCTAAGGGTGACCGGGGCCAGGAACAAATTCCTGTTTACCAGGCTAAGGATGGCCCTGTGGGAGAAGCTTCCAGGAGTAAGCATCACGTGGCTGGTACGCCGATGATGCCTCCATCGATGCTCGACGTCGCAGGCCCGCATATGCGCAATCTTCATCATAGCTGTCTACATGTCGAGGAGCGCCGCCTTCGAGAGAACGATCAGTCGTACATGGTTTACAGGGCTAAGGTGCCTTCTGATGTGCCGTGCCTCATCAGTGTACCCCCCGGGGATATCTTCTACTTGCGGCATACCGACATCTTCGACATGTTGAACGGGTTCCGGCTGCATGATACCCTGGTCCGGCTGTTCTCCCTGAATATGGCCATGCAGATCATACGAGACAACATCCCCGGCATCCAGATAGTGGACCCCTTCTTCATGCGTGACGCCTTCCTGAGATCTGAGGACAACATCGCGCTGGCGTCCGACTACCTCTCAGCCTTCATGTTACAATACTCAGACAAGGATGTGATTCTCCTTCCCTACCATCCCATCACGGCCGGTGATCGGACAGGCTGCATGCTCATATACTTAGACGTGAAAGACTCAACAGCCGTGTACCTCGACTCTAACAGTGCTATCCGGAAGGACTACTCCACTATCAGGAGAATTCTTGATGGTGCTCTCACCGGCTACGTCGCAGCGGGAGGCGTCAAACCAAGAACACCACGTCTGAAGTTCGGCGCGCACATGTTCCGCCACACGATGCAGTTCCCCTGCGTCAAGCAGCCGCCTGGCAGCGAGAAGGATGCCTTCTACGTCATCCACCACATGAAGGCGTTCTTCCAGGAACAGGAGAACCGCACGCTGCCATCTGACCTCAAGAGGTGGGCTGAAGATCTTGCAGAAATACAGGATCGCAACCTCAGGCAGAACTTCTTCAACATCCAGGAGGAGCTCGCGACAATCGTGCACCAGGAAGTCATGAGGCGGGGGGGCGCCTTCAGTATCGCCTATACACCGCCCAACAAGGAGATAGATGCAGAGTTAGCGCGGCAGGGCGACGGCAGGTCATTCATGCAGATGGCGAAGAATCGGTCGGGCTTCATCAATGTCCCCTCGAAGAAGTCTTGATGATGCCATGATGTTTACCTAGCTAGCTAGCTGTTAGTTCCGAACTATATCCATGATGTCCTTGTGTGTTGTAAACCCTATCCCTATGTTTACTTGCCTAGCAAACTCTAGTGTGTTTCATCAAACCGTTGAAACCTGATTGTGAGCGACGCTATCTAGTAATTTGTGTGTTATGAACTATTTCAATGCCTTGGTCATGTTGCTTTTTATTCGTTAGTTGCCGTCGTTTGCGTTTTGAAATGCCGATGATTAAAACGCGTTGTGGCACAATGTGTGTGATTATACCATGACGATCTGGTGTGCCTTGTGATATGTACAAAGACGAGTCGTTGTGCATCTAACTTGGCAGACCAGATCCGTCAGCGGCATTGTCATTTCCGTGTCCAACCTAAGTATATATGAGGCATGCTCTATTTTTTGAGTTGGCTCTTTTCTTGATAACAAGTGCCGATGATTAGAACGTGTTGTGGCACTATGCGTGTGACTAGGCTCGCTGTTCGATCTTGTGTGGCAACTAGACTAGTAATTTGGGCATATACTCTACTTGCTGCACAAGATCGAATAGCGAGTCTGGTCATTTTCCGTGCCCAACCAAAGTATGAGGCACGAATCCAAGTCATTTTTGGGTTGCTTTCTTTGTCTTCTCTTCGAGTTGCCTCTTTTATTGACAAGTGTGTCTGTGTGTCTTTTTTTTCGGGTCTTTCTTTGAAACGCCGATGATTAGAACGTGGTCTCTTACATGTTGTTGCACCATATATATGCATGATTCTATCTTGTGAACTGCTAGCTATTGTTTCCCACTGACATAACTAATATCATCTTTCTTGTGTGTGTAGGAGATGGCGAAGAAGTGCTATGTTGTTTACATAGGTGCTGTTCCAGGAGTGTACGACGAGTGGAAACACTGCCACAACCAAGTGAACGGGTTCGCGGGCAACCTCTACCAAGGCTACGAGAGTAGAGCGGTGGCGGAAGCTATGTGGAGACAACACCGGAGGGAGAAGAACCGGGTGAGGAACTTCGTCATCGTTATCACCATCACCTTGCTCTTGGTGGTTGGTGGTATTCTCTACCTTGCCTACTAGTTTCAATGTTATTGTAATGAGATGGTGAAAATCATGTACTCGGTCTCGAGAGATATGTGGACATGGCACTTGTAATGTGATGGATATGTGATACTTGTGTGATGATGATCTACTATTTGATGGATGTGTTAGTTTTATCCATATTTTGGTCCATTAGACCCTTTTATATATATCTGTGAATATACTGTGAATATACTGTGAATATACTGTGAATATACTACTGAATACCTATATACTGTACAGTATACAGGTATTTTATTTTTAATTTCGAAAATGATATCAGAGGCGCATATTGGAGGTCATAGGAGGCGCATATGCCACCTATATGCGAGGCGCATCACCGAGCTATGCGAGGCGCACCCTATATGCGCCTCTGCTAATCTGAATAGGCGAGGCGCATATCAGTATGCGCCTCCGATATACTTATAGGAGGCGCATATTGATATGCGCCTCGCATAAGGCAAATACCCGAGGCGCATATCATATGCGCCTCCGGTAAAAAATAACAGAGGCGTGGACATAGAGGCGCATATCATATGCGCCTCGGATGGGCAAAGTGGTGCGCCTCGGCTAGCGTTTTCCCTAGTAGTGCTACCTTCTCTTGTATTATATGATAAATATAGAGGTTTACATTAATCTATAGATGGGTGAACTCGGGTGGATTTGTATGATCATTCGGACGAGGCTATGGTGGATATCGGTCTTCGCCGTGTATGTTGATGAAGGACAGAATAGTGCTTCTGTAGGTCTTGGGTTGGATCGGGTCCCCCTCGTGGGAGCCTTGGGTCCTCTTTATATAGGGTTTGGAGAAGTTTTCTTGCTTGCCCGTCATGTCTTCTTAATCTCCTTCCTTTTGAGTCCATGTTCTAGTTCTTTTCGTCTAGGAATCCAGGTGCCGCACACAAGCCAAGTCGGTGCAAGAAATCTGGCAACTTTATATAATCTCGAGGTGGTAACTTTAGAGGCTAGCTAAAAAAGTCGTAGAAGGGGTCTATTTTCTAAGACCTCGTCGAGAGTAAGCTGACGAAAAAGACGGATCACAAATCCAATTTACAATTTGAAAGACAGAATATTTTAAATTTTCAAAGCATAATTAAAACTATGATGTCATTGATTAGGTCACCCGTGCTTGCATGCAATGTTTGTGTCGTGGCTGCTATCTGTAATTAACTAGACAGTGACACTGGCACGTGGCCCGTACCTAGGTAAACGACCCTGACTTGGATATGGCTCTACCTGCGTACTATATATACGGGCGCCAGTGCATCTAGCTAGATCACAAAGCTACAACCTAGCAATATATATCCAGACGTATTCCTATTTCCACAACGTACGAAATATCTCTCTCATGATTAAGACCCGGGCTGTTGAGTTCATATCGGCGCCAGTCATGGATAGCAGCAGCTGGATCCATGGGAACGGCGGCTACGCTGGCAGGTGCATTGATGGGGGGTCGATTTATCAGCAACATCTACCAATGCAAATTTGCTCAGGTGTTCTTGTTTAATTAAAACTCAGATGGTCGAACAACTCATCTCATCGATTTCGTCGTGGTCTGAATTTGTTCCTACAGCTGCATCCCCGCATCGTCTCAGTACTGCAGCGAGCTGGAGCAGCAGCAGCATGATGAACTGCTCGTCTGCTCGGAGATTCAGGGACACCTCAACGAGGCAAGCAGAGTGAGAGATCATCATGCATGGACTCGATATCATATCGACCTGAGGATCGATGATTGACTTTGGTGGCGTTTGTTTGTTGGTGCAGATCAGCATGGAGATGAACATGGACGACGATGAGCCAGCAGCAGTGTACGGCCAGGACTTGCTCACAAATTCATGCTTCCCCTCCACCTCCTGCTCGCTCTCCTACAGCCCGGAGATAAGCTCGACGGCGGCCGGACTCCAGTTTCCCGAGGTATCTTCCTCAGAGCCACCTGGAGCTGTACTGCTCCCCTATGACGACGACCAATACGTGGCCAACTTCCACTGCACACCGGCGGCAATGGCGCCTACGAGCGCGTTCAGGCGCTACGAGCGCCGGCACCTCCGTCCCGAGAGGAGGCTGACGAAGCCGGCATCCGGGCAAAGGATGTTCAAAACGGCCATGTCGGTCCTCGCCAAGATGCACACGGCGATGAGGTACCAGCAGCAGCAGCAGTACTACCAGCAGCAGCAGGAGCCGTCGGTGAACCAGCTGCAGAACGTGATCTCCGAACGCAAGCGCCGGGTGAAGCTCAACGACAGCTTCCACGCCCTCAAGACGGTCCTTCCTCCTGGATCCAAGGTATATCGATCTACCTATATTCATAAATGCTGGTAGAATTATTCAAAGGTATACTAGTACGTACCGATGCTTAATTTGTTGCCTCGATTCTGTCATAGAAATTACACAAGACGTCGATACTCATCATCGCGAGGGAGTACGTGAACTCTCTCAAGTCCAAGGTCTGCGAGCTGGAGGAGAAGAACCGGGCACTCCAGTCAGAGCTGGCTCGGCGGGCCACCAGCGCAGAGGAAGACGGCGCCAGGGAGAAGGCCGAGATCCAGATGACAAGAGCCGCCGCGGCAGAGGACCACCCGACCGGGGAGGTTTGCAGCGCCTGAAAGATGGGCGAAGGCGTCAGTCTGGTGTCAATGAGCACCGGCCAAGACGGCAACGGGCCTCATCGAGCAATCCTGACATTGCACCTCAAGGTAGCGCGAGCAACTAGGGCTTAATCAAGTGAGAATTAATTCTCACTCAGATTATGTCATCCAGTTGTATGCGCAACTCATATGTATTCCATGTGTAATTGAGATTTAAAATCTCAATTACAACTATGTGCAACTAAAAAAAATTAAGTTTCATGCCCAAATCACGATACAAATCTAACGAGGTTAAAGTTGAGTGAGCTCTAACTTAATTTTCACTCGAGTGAGTAATAGTAAAACCGTTTATACATTCAATCAGCTCAATATACGGGAGTAGTAAGACCGGGGAGGTTTGCACCGTGAAGATAGCGAAGCCGGCGGGCGGCAACACGACGGACATGGTGCTCACGATCCTGCAGCGCCTGAAAGATCAGATGGGCTAAGGCGTCAGCATGGTGTCGATGAGCACCGGCGAAGGTAGCGCCGTTGTTTCGTAACACTAAACATAATCAATCAGCTCAATATACGGGAGTAGTATATATGTTTCAGCTGGCCTCATTTTACTTGCAGCTAGCACTGTCGCTAATATGAACGCACGTTTATGTATTCAACATGCATGAAGAACTTTTTATTGCCCAGCAGATTTCAATGAAAATTTACTAACGCATGGACATACTCACTCTGTTCCGATATATAATATGTTCATTTTTTTTTCCTAAATCACATGTATCTGGGCGTGTTTGAGAGTGTAGATCCATTCATTTCAGTTCATACGTAGTCTATATAATATTAAAATATCCAAACTTTTTATAATTCATAACGGAGAGAATATTAGTTATTAATCGCTGATATGATTTCGGTGCAGCCGGTGGGCCGGTGTCGTGCGTGAAACTGTAGGAGGAGGCCGTCTGGGAAGCCGTGACGAGTCCGGCGCCGCTTGATCTCGGCGATGTTGAATGATGGCCTGGTAGACCAAGCGCGCGATCGGCTCATCGGCTCATCGTTCCGCATGAACCTTGTCCACACCTCAGGAGGCCACACCCCCCCCCCCCTCCCCCGGTCCCCCCTCCCCGCTAGGTAGAGAGACAACTAGGCACTGCACCCACTAATCAACGTGGCGGTGTGCTCAGAACAAGAAGTACGATGAATTAAGTTACATAACTTATAGTAAGTACTCTGTGGTCCCTTTTTCTTTAAAACAAGGCTGCCTTTTATATTGACATAGAAGGAGCAAATAACAACAGTGGCCGAAGCCAAAAGGAAAAAAAATTACATGATCTGTCGATGATTTCTGCCAAATTCTTAGCTCTCGTGAGGATCCAATTTTTTGCCTTCGTCTTTGATGCGTTGAACAGGGTGGACGGCATCATAAATTTTTTGTTGAATATCCTCGGCATTTCTTTCCTTTGAAATCTCTCATGTGTTAAGGATGATTGCGGTTTTCTTCCCCTCATGAGATGTGGATGGCGTTTTTTTCAAAATAGGGATGAGACCCCGGCCTCTGCATCAAGTGATGCACACAACCTTTTATTACAAAGTTTTGAAAGTATCAAGTTTATAAATCACGGATCACATAAGGTTGAAACATGAATCAACCATCGAAATAGAAGCAACATAATGCAGTCATCCCTCATGCGATTAATATGCTGTCACGAAGCCCGGCTGAAGATATCTTGAGCGACCATCAAGAGCTGTGTACATACAGTAACCATAAGATCACGCTGATCCGGCGGGTGTAAGAATGCCCATAGCTAAATCCAATGGGCCGTTGACTGCCGATAATGATAGCGTTGGTGGTACCCCAAGCGAAGGTGTGGATGTAGCAAGTAGCAGTTTTCCCTCAGTGAAGAACCAAGGTTTAACCGAAACAATAGGACTTTGAAATCAACAACGAGGTGCCCGTCAACGATCTCCAGCGTGTAACCATCGACGAACGTGGACCTGCACACACTCAAACAAATACTTTGCCCCCAACGGCAGGAAGGTTGTCAATCTTCCCGGTCTGCTGAAAACAAAGCGGTTAAAACGTATGGTGAAGTGGACAAAATATGGAAACGGACCAGCGAGCAAGTGATGGTGAAAAGCAAGTAAACGATGTTGTAATCAATGGGAAAATATGGACCGGAGGTGATGGGTTTACTAGTGGTGTCTCTCCATAAGATAAAATACTCATATGACAGGTAAACAAATTACAGCTGGACAATTGACAAGATTATGACACAAACTTAATCCAGCCAAATTAAAGAGTTCATGGTAATATTTATGTAGGCATCACGACAAATAATAAAGACCGTTATCCAACTGCATCTTTGTCTAAAAAGTCCACCTACGGATCGCTATCCAGCCTATCACCCATCGGTATTAAGTTGTAAGCAGCAGATAATTGCATTAAGTATAGTTCATGATGTAAGCAATATTTATAATCACGTAGAAATAAACATCGTTGTTTTATCCTTAGTAGCAACGGCACACCCTCGGCTTTGCATGTTTGTGTCACTCAAGCGCTAGCACAAAAGAGGGCACGAACCTATGATCCAGCATAAATATTCTCTCTTGGAAATACAAGCAATCACTTGGCCAAAGTAACTACGCATGCAAGAACATAAATCAACATATAAAAATCATGCACAATCTGATCATAACTTCATAATCCATCGGATCCCAGCAAACACATCATATAGCATTACAATAATCGATCTTGATGATGTTATGCAACTCACAAGATCATAAACGATGAGGCACAAGGGAGAGAGACAACCATCTAGCTACTGGCATGGACTTGTAATCCAAGGTGGAACTACTTACGCATCATCCCGGTGGAAGGCATGCCGATGAAGAGCCCTCCGGGATCGATCTCCCCTCCAGCAGGGTGTCGGGATCAGCTTCAGAATCACCCCCGAATTAGGATTTGAGATGGCGGCGGCTTCAGAATCATTTCGTGGAAAATAATGGCTGCTTCGACGTTTTTAGGGTTAATGTAAATTTATAGGCATCGGAGGGGGCCGAGGAGGTGCCCAAGGGGCAGGGGTGGGTCCCACTCCTGGCTGCGGCCAGGGGCCGCCCCTGTCCCCTGGTGACCCCCAGGTCGTCCTCTGGTCTCTGGCTTCGTCGTGGCGAATAAAAAATCTCCGTAAATTTTCGTGCAATTTGAAGAATATTTCCAGAAGAGAATTTTCTGAAATAGAAAACCGTAAAAACAGGGAACTGGCACTGGGCATCTTGTCAATAGGTTAGTTCCATAAATTGCCTCAAAATGGTATAACATGATAGTAAAAACATGTGATAATGGGACAAAGCAAGCATGGATCAATCAAAAATTATAAATACGTTTGACACATATCAGCCGCCATATATGTTGATAACCTGCATAACATGAAAATTTCTTGCTCTGTTAAAAATAAGATTGTTTCTACAATTCCAAATTGACCAACAAAGAGCTAAAATACCAAACGAATACGGTCCTTTGTTTTTTTGTCCACCCCCATTTAACCAGTTACCAAACATATTAGTAATATTAGTCGCTGGAGTGATATTATAAGTACTGTACACAACCGTTGATATGATTTTTGTGAAAGGACAAGCAATGAAGAGATGCTCCACTATCTATTCAGAGCCACAGAAAGAATATCTCGTAGATCCTTGCCAATGCCGTTTAGCAAGATTGTCCTTAGTAAGTAAAACTTTATTATTAAGAAACCACACACAAACATTTATATTAAGTAGTATCTTAAGTTCCACAAATAAGTATGGAGAAATCTAGTATGACCATTCATTAAATCTTCATACATAGATTTAACTGTGAAAATTTCAGAAACAGTTAGATTCCACACAAAACGATCCGGTGTTTGTTGTAGAACAACATCTATAAGGCACCTTCCAAAATCGAGAACTGTTGGTCTAGTTGAACCAAGGCTTTGCAAGAGCGAGTGGCAATTAAGCCAAGTGGCAGCCTCCATCCAAATCCTATTGAAGTAACGACACTCGAATCGAATGTGTCTTGTCTCTGGTTGGCATCTGTAGCTGACAAGTAGGTTGATGCCCCATCCCCTGATGGCCAGACAGTCTGAGGTCCATACCATATTTTGGACGGCAAGCCAGACGAAGAAACTACATTGGGGGGGGGGGGGGGGGTGGGGGTGGACAGGGGATGTCTTCTATATATATAATGATCATGAAGGGGCAAGAAGAGGCACCGATAAACTGTGTCATATAGGTAGAGTTGGCCGTGTAGATCCCTTTGCTCGAGAGGGTCCAAACGATGATGTGGTCCCTTTCGAAATAAATACTCTTCGGTGCATGGAAATTCTACCGCACCGCATATATGATCGTGTTTGGTCGATGTAATTTACTTTCGGTGTCGCCTTATTAATTTTGCCCATCGTACATGTTTTACCAAACCGCCAATACCCAGGAGTGGCACCATCGCATAATGATTAAATTCGTGTGATACAGTCCTGTGCGCACCATCGCATAGACCGTCATTAGTAAAAGTTCTATAAAAAAAACTAATTGAAGAAATATATGCATTTCAGTCATGTGATTGTGATTTACAGTTTGTACGCCAGTAGAAGTTTTTCAGAAGTATACCCATGAATCATTTTTATATTTGAAGTTGTGAAAATTTTACATGCCAATAATAATTCTAAACTTCTAATATATTTCCCATAGAAAAGGTAGCTCATACAGTTGCACGAGTTGATTACTAATTAGTTGACATGTATTTGTCTAAATATGGATGTATTTGGAGTTTTAGTGTGTAGATACATCCGTATCTAGATAAATTTGTATTGAATAATTCAAGACTAATAAATGGAAGTCCTTTGAGTTTCCTTTGTTCGATTTAACTTTTGTCACTTACGATTTTTTCCATTTGTATCTGACTGAAACCTCTTGATTTTTTTGTTTACTGGTGCTAATTTAGTGCAATAGAATTCAAGCAAGCATGAAACTAGAAAGTATGGTTTCCCTATTTACGCATATTTAGAATCGAACTGATAAATCAAACTACCATCGTCCCTAGCTAGTGTCAAAGGATGGGGGCCCATGGACAACTCTACTGCATTACCATGCCACATGGTCGAGACCGATAATATATCTATTTATTCGATGTGACAATCTGATACTCGGATGAAGAATTTTCGAAGATAGCGGAGGACAATTCATTGAAAGATAGCAGTCAGGTTTGAAAGCTACTCAGTGCATGATTAGACCTATATCTTAGCGTATACACACGGGTACACTGCGACCCGTGCAGTTTTGACTTATTTTAGTTGAACTTTCCCCAATAATTAACTTTCATGATGAACTCACAACGACGACTGGAGCAAACTGGCGAAAAGGAACCTAGCTTGAACCCTCACATTCCCATGGGAACTGAACCGATAATCATTCTTAACACTGATCCATCTTGAATTCTCGATCCCTTGCATGACAATTGACCGCATGAACACCAACATTATTGCTATGCTACGCAGGATAGAAATGTTGACCTGTCCATGTCGTCGCCTGGCCAGAATAGACAGAGAGTGCAGAGAATGTGGGGAATAATTAACTCCAGGTAGAAGCTAATCACCTTTCATGAAAGCAAAGTACTAACTACAACGCATCACTGATTCGCTGCCTAGATTTCACTTTGGAGACTTTTTGCTGTCCTCTCCTTATGATACAAAACGGTACTCTCTCAATTCCGGTTTATATATAGATCCTGCGTGTATTTTTAAATCGTCAATTTGAACAACGTAATATGAAATGTATTACACAACATAATAGGGAATCTTCGTACGACTTGTCAACTGGAGCGAGCAGCCAAGAAGATCTCTACCAAACACAGATGATTATCGTTCCTCCGTCGTCTTAGGCTGCTCTTTCCTTTGTGCCGCATGTCAAGAGTTTATGTCAAACCTCTTATTATTGTTTTTGGGTTGTGCGCATCCTTGTTACACAAAGCCCGGGTGTAATGTGACATCCCAAAAGTAATCCCCTCTAACTTTCATGTTTGTTTTCAATTATTGCATCATCATGACATCATCTTTGTTGTGCATTTGTGGTTTTGCTAAAATAAAGTAAACAAACAAAAAGAATTTGTTATTTTATGTCATTATCACATGTGACAACTCTTTAATTTGAAAAACAAAATGTTTTAAACCAAAATTATTTTGGACAAAGCAAAATAAAATGTTATTTTGTATTGCAAATTAACAAAATGATTTTGTGGAAACACAAAACCCTAGTTTATATTTTGTTTTTCTATTTTCTTTTCTCCTCTTCCAAATTCTGAAAAACAAAAAAAGGAAGAATGCAAAACAGGAAAAACCAGGAGCTGGACCGAAGCCCAGCTCCCCTCTCTTCTCTCCTCCCTCTTCCTTCTTCCCGGGACAACCCACCTAAGGCCCAGCCCAGCTGGCCTTTTCCCTTTTTCTTCCACCTCCGCACCAACCCTCACGCGACGTCGCCTGGCCAGCGCCCCGCGCCCTTTTCCGTCGCCACTCGCCACCACGGATGCCCCCACCTGCTCCGGCCTCCCCCATATAAGGACAACCAGGGAGAGGCCTCCCTCCAACCCTAGCCATCTTCCTCTCTTCCCCCTCGCGCCGCCGCCACCTCCCTTCCTCCTCCATTTACTCCACTCTCCCGAGCCACCTAAAATCAACCGGAGGAGAACTACGTCGTCGACGCCATGGAGTTCGTCGCACCGGGTTAGCGAGGAGGAGCGCTGCACGTTGAAGTTAGGAGCTGGAGCCAGAAGGGCAGACCCAAGGGCGGCTTCCTATTCTCCGTCTACCCCGGGCCGGACGTCGTCTACCCCCTGCACCGCCGAACGCTCGTCTTCCCCGGCCCCGATCCACTTCCCTCGATGCCCTCGGTGAGCACCGCCGCCGGGCAACCCTTCTCTCTCACCCTCCCTTGCTCTGGGTTGGACGCCGTCGAGCTCCACCGTCCCGTAGGCCGCCGCACGATGTCGAGCTCGTGCTCGACATCCTCCACCACGGGCATGGGCACAAGCCCCTCTGCCCAGCCGCCTGCACAAGCACACCAGCACACCACACCCAGCTCGCACCTACACGCTGGAACTCCCGAGCCCGAGCACGAACCGGCAGCCCGCTGCAGGTCATTGGCGGCGGCGTTTCTCTGAACTCTGAAGTCTGAATTTTGGTGTTGTCAAATTCAGTTAACTCCGGTCGTCTGCTACAACAAGTTTCAGATCCAGCATCTAACACAAACACTGAATCAGCCCAGTGGCTAGCACCTTTGCCACCAGGCCAGCAGACCCGAGTTCGAGTCCCTCCCCGACCGAGTTAAAACCCATCTTTTTCCCCTTTCTTTTGTCACTGACATGTGGTCCAATGGACCCACCTGTCATTCTGTAGAGTAGAGTTCACCCCGGTGTTAAAAGTATTTTCAGATCCAGATCTGGAACTCTTCCAGAATAGCCCTGTTTTCGAAATCTTTTGCATATAGGTCCCTGTCTTTTGTTTTATGTCCTGTTTTTGCAATAAATAATTAACGCATGTTTCTTTTGTCAAAAATTCAATAAAAATATGTTTTCAAATCAGAAATTCAAATTCAATCCGAATATGAATTTTGTTTGAATTTTAAAATTATTTTAAATGTTTAAAATAATCAAATCTTTTGCAAATAATTAAAACTTCAAACATTCATAACTTTTGAACCACACCTTCAAAAATTATGAATTTTATATCAATTTGTAGCTAAAAATGTTATCTACCTGTTTATAATTTTTCATGCATTTAATGAACAATTTAAATTTCGGGATAAATGAAAATTTCATTAATTGAATTATAAAAATGCTTAAATTGCATTAGTTGTTTATTAAATTGCTAATGGCTAATTTTAATCTACCTAATAAAATGTTTAGCACTTTAATTTGCTGCATTTTTAAATTGTCATGTCATCATCCTTGTGTGAATGCTTTTGTATTGATTTTCCTTTTGTTATGTTTGGGGTTATCGTAGATGACGACGTTGCCGAGTACCCCGTCACCTCCGAGGATCTAGCCAGTACCAGGCTACTGAGCCAACAGGCAAGCAGCCCCTCCCCAACTTTCTCATGTGATGCCTATTTCTGTCTTGCATGCTTTAGTACTTTCGTTCTGTTGTGTCTTATGATTCCTATTAGAATTGCATAGCCTGATAGAAGTCCAGTTATTCCTGGTATGCCTGCCTATATCCTATGCTTGTTTTCCGGTTACTATCTACTAGCATGCTTAGGAGTTGATTGTGGTCTATCACATGTTTAGCTGGTATATCTTAATAATTGAAGACATGTTATGTGGGAATCACTTTATTATATTAAAGATAAGGCATCGGCGGAAGGCCAGTTTATGGTGATTTGTTCTGCTAGTGTCACCTAGGAAAAACCGTTCTTTTCCACTTATCCAAGAATGAGCGCCCTACCCACACGTGGGAAGACTTATGGAACCCCCCGCAACTCAGTACCAGATCTACTATATTGGTTAGAGAGCCACAAATTAGTTCGGGTGTTTACCATTTGGAGCATGTACAAGAAAACAAGATGTTTTGAACTGCATATAGGTTTGCGGCATGAGCGTTAACCGCATGTGGAAGGAGGAGCAATCATATGAGTGTTATCCTCCCGAAGCCGTCCTCGCAATGTTTGGGCCCGCAAAGGACACTACAAGGATTTGGGTCTATTGCAACAACAAAAAATGTCGCAATATGTGCCGATTTGTGGCAATATGTACCTATTGCCACGAAATGAGTTTCGTTGGCAAGCGTTGCAAAAAAACGCATGGTAATAGGCTATCGCAACGAAAAAGCAATCGTGGTAATAAAGTGTTATATTGCAACAACCATGTGGGCAGTTGCCACATTTTACCCCGTGGCAACACCCGCTTATCACCACAATTTAGTTTGTGGAAATAAGTTAATGCAACATGTAAACGAATTGTGGCGATTGATAGTTTGTGGCGATAGACATTTGTGGCAATAACCTATGCCAACGACGCACATTTCGTGGCGCATGCTCTTTCGTGGCAATAGCCAATCAAGGCAATAACCTATGGCGACAACTTTTGTTTTGTAGCATTAGTCATATTGCCACAAACAGTTGGGCTCATGGCATTAACTTGTTGCAACAAACATCCCACTCGTGGAGATAAAGGGTTACGGCAACGGACATTTCTTTCTAGCGAGAAGCTATTGCAACAATTTAACTTTTTGTGGCGATACTCTATTTCAACAAAATTCAGTTTCGTGGCGCCAAATACTTATCGCAACGGGCAAAAAAATTGTGGTGACAAGTTATTGCAACCGAACGTGACTTGTGGCAATAGCCTATCAAAACCATAAAAAAAATACAGCCATTCAATTACAAAATTCAAAACCATACGTATAATATGTAGATTCATACAAATCATAATTCTCATATCAAATATCCATCAACTGAAACTCAAATAAAATGTAGCCATCCTAATTAAGTGCCAAGACTAAATTGTCCATGCTGTAGATTCCACTCTACTCAGCTGCGGCTGCAACATCCTACGTTGCCATCGCCTCCTCTCCCTCAGCCGGCCTATCCACCTTCACACCGACATCCTCTTTGTTGTAGTCACCATGCACCTGCAACCCACCAATTGCATTAACAGATATATACAACAGCAAAGCAAAATCCATGCATAGAATCAAATTAGCCTTCAGGATCATTACCTCCATCAACTTCCCAATATCGAACTTCGGTGCCTTCAGGATCTTGACCTTGCGGACATACACATTCTGGAGTGGGAAAATGCCTGCTGTTGCCTTCTCAATATCCTTTCCAATGACCTCAGGAATGAATTTTGCAACCAGCTCCTTCAAGTCACAGGTTTGAAGCGTGGTTGGCCATAATCTCAACCATCTTCCGGCGAATCTAAACAATACAATATGCAAATTAAGCAAACAAAGCTTGACAAAGAAACAAGCTCAAGAATATCTCAAGGCAGAGATTCAAATACCTGTCTGATCTGGCTGGCCTGAGCATAACAAGTACGCTTCACCTGGTTGGGACGTCTCTTAGTGAAGCCAATGCAGAACAGCCGGAGCATGTAGTTGTCAGTGGTCTTAACATCAACATGGGCTTCAATCAGTGTCTGCCACTTTTTTACAAGTGACCTGAGCTTGTCGGTGGTGAAATCCATCCCCTACAACAGAAACAGTCAGAGAGCACAAGACACCACACACAGTGGAGGAATACACAATCAGCAGTCATGATTACCCAGAAATTTGTGAGCATATTCTTTCCTTGCACATCCTCCGCACGAAGTCTGATCTTCCTGAAAGCCTGGTCCTCGTCACCTTGGAGGTCTGCCAAGAAAACCTCGAAAACTCTGTGCTTGAGACCCTCAGATGCAATCTAAAGACAAATAATGTAAGTAATCAGATACGTGAATCATAAACTAATATCAATCAGCAAAAGGATTGGAGAATGAATAAAACTAGTACAGAGCAAGCTGAAGGGTTACAAGACAAAACTAATACAAATAAACCTGTGTAACAGTTAATCCATCAAAATCAAGCAAAAGGGCTCTAAACTGAACAGGGGAAAATAATTATACTAGACGAACGGATATACTGTCGAAATTTAAAGTCGTCGAGGATGCAAAATAATCTTTAATTCAATAGCTAAGCAAATGCAGCAGGGTGCAAATTGTCAATGGTGCAAGGGGTGATGTACAGATATTCATTGAGCATGTCAAAACCGGCCAAGAAAGGCAATAAACAACAGGAGTTATAGATTACATAGACCATTTCAACATTATTTCGCATAGACTAACATACACATCAGAAGGTTGTGACTGCTGCATCAACTCCCAAGAGATCAAGTTTGAACAACAAAAAATACATGTACTAGAACGAAAAAAATAAAGCATGGCATGATAGGACTGAAACAGTACAAATGATTCGACAAAATCAAAGCTGGAACGAATATCTCATAGCTTGGAAGAACAATAATCGCCTAAACATGTAGGAGTATGAGTGAACAAAACAAGCCTGCGCAAATACTTATAAATCTTCAGAAGCACTACAGGTCGAAACAAGAAAATCACCAAGTGGTCGACCTAGAAAATGGATTTTCCTACTACAGTTTCCACTTGGTACTCTGAAATATCAAGTCTACACCGATTCAGTTTTTCTTGAGCATTTTGGGAGACAAACTAATCAATTAAGTGAATGCATTTCAGATTTGCAAAAATAATTGGTAGGTCTGTCATCGTTGCCATGCGCTGCAAGAGATAATGGTAAAAAACCAAATATCATTTAATGAATCTGATTTTGTAACACTAGGAATGGTACCGCACTACCTCTTTATTTGGAAGAGTATGATACAATTGTTGTCATTGTGAGGTAAGCTCAACTTCTTGTTGCAACATCTCTACTGCACATATGATGTTCCTTGTACTTGCAATGCATCTGACCACTGTTTCCAAAATCCAAACATAATTAAAAGGAAAGAAATCAGAAGTTATGGACAAACAAAACTAAAGAACAAATATTTAGCGTATTAGATAGTAAGACTAAAAAACAAAGAAGGAAATATAAATAATAGTAGCATTAAGACTGAAATAACATAGCTACTGGCTCAAAACAGATCATTACAAGTAGTGCAACAGTTATGCATTAAAGAACAATGTGAAAATGGCTCAAAACAATATAAAGAGAAGTAGCCAAAGCTTACTACTATAAGCAAAATTGTGTCGCCAAGACAGACATCTCACGGCAACATGCTGCTGTATATATCTGAAGGTCATTATTACTGCATAAATGAAATAAAAAGATATAAATGACAGAGCAATGCTCTTTAATGCCATATTAAGATAAAGGACAACAAATACCAACTTCGTACTTAGTTGTAACTAGGCTTATCAGTTCGAATGGTCTTCAACTCCAAAGGCATGCATAAACAAGAACTGAACGTGTTCCAATTGGCTTGACTAATTAATCAAATACCTTCAATACCGCCGCAGCCTGCAGCTTCTGGGGAGGCCTCGGATCTGTGAGGGGATGTGGTGTTGGATCTGCGACGGTACGCGGAGGGGAGGAAGCATGCATGATAGGCAGCGGAATCAAGGCTGGACGCGGAGGCCGGGTGATGGAGCGGCGGGCTAGGAGCTGGGAGGCCGCGACAGATGCTGCAAGGCACCGGCTAGGGCTCGAGCGTGTGGGCGGCGGAGGGAGAGCTGGAGACCAAGGCAGCGGTTCTGATTTGGGGATCGAGGGTTTCTCCCTATTTTAGTTTTCTACCGGGCCTTAGGCGGGATGCCAAATTCTAGAGCGCGCGCGGCCGAAAACTTTACCGCAGGATCTCTAGAAGATCTCCCAGACGAACAGCAGGATCGGCGAGGTGCTGGCAGACGCGGTCCTCGTCGCTGCCGCCATGGATGTGGACGCCGTGGCCTAGGCCGTGGACGGCGATGCGGGCAGGCGATAGTGCGGAGTGGGGGGGTGGGAGGCTATGCTGGAGGAAGGGAAGAAGCCCTTGACTCCAGTGGAGATTGGGAGGGAGGCTATGTCATTGTTGGGATCGGCCATGTGGATATTGGGAGGAACCGAGGAAGGGAAGGAAATACCTAAGACACTCGCCGTGCCATTGACTCCACTGTGGTTCGCTGTGTAGACGCCGACATGACGCCATGACCGTGAGCGACGAGGACACCGTGAGCTCAGATCCAATCTCGCGTGACGACGCCGTGATTTTGTTTAGAGTACTAATCGGTGTTAGTTATGAGGGAAGGTTAAATAGGCGCTCTTTTTGGTGGGAACGAAAATTTTCAGAGGGACGCGGGGCGTTTAGCGGGATGCCAAAAAGTATTGGCGCAAAAGCAATGTTATTTGGTGGGAAAGTAAATATTTTTTGGAGGGCAAATACAGAATGGTAAAATAAATTGGAAAAAAATCCAGGGCACGTATATTTGTATATTTCCTATTTGTAAATTTCCCCGGTAATTTAGGTATAAATAGTTCAACATGACCAATGCAGGGCATCATAAGTTTAGAGGATATTTTGTGAATAACATACTAAAACTTTATCTACAAGTGTGACACAAACATTGTATAATGATAGAAATATGACCATATGCAATGGACCCTATGTTGAGATGAGCCTATTTTTCGCACACTTGTGAATCTTACCATGGAAAATCATTGTTGCCCTTTGGCATCTTCAACTTGTTCTATAAACCCCTAGGAAATGACCATATGCATCGATCCCTATGTCGAAATGACCATATGAATCGATCCATATGTTGAATTGACCATATGCATCGATTCCTATGTCGAAATGACCCAATTTTTGGCACACATGTGTGGCTTACCATGCCATCCAATGTTCCATTTTATTTTGTACCACTTGATTGTACAAAAAAATGCATTTTTCTTTTTTAAAATGCAAAATTAGTGTTTTTTACAAAGGAAGTACCAAAAAATACATTCAACAAGGGTGGAACATCACATTTTCAAGGTATTAGGACACCTTTCATGCACTATTAACCAGTTGGTCAAAGGTGAAAGTCATCTGGACAACCATTTAAGCCCTAGTCAACCGCTGGTCAAACCGTCGGAAACTAGGCCACTTTTGAACTACAACTATATGGTAGGAACCTCATTATTTTTTGTAAAAATCATTTTTAGCATCCCAAGGTGTTGTTTCATCAGGGAAGTGATCTTAGTTTTGGAAGATACAACACCTAGGCAGCAACGGCCTTCATCGATCGCGGATTTGACCGGGCTTTGTCGGGGGCACCAAAAATTCGAAAAAACTTGAAAAAATACATTCAACAAGGGTGACCCATCACATTGTTAAGGTAGTAGACACCTTCATGCACTATTAACCAGCTGGTTGAAGGTGAAAGTCATCTGGGCAACAATTTAAGCCCTAGTCAACCGCTGGTCAAACCGTCGGAAACTAGGCCAGTTTTGAGCTACAGCTACATGGTAGCAACCCCATGATTTTTTGCAAAAATCATTTTGAGCATCCTAATGTACTTGTAATCATACTTTGCTATCTATGAGTGTCTGTGATCATATTCTGCTATCGATGTGCAAATGCAATTTTTTTTATTCATAAAATATTTACCAGTGACGGGCGAACGACCATACTAGCAAAGGGCCTGTCGCTGCTAAGATGGCATTGCACTACCCATGATAACTACGCAGTGACGAGAATTAATAAACGCCCGTCACTAGTAACCTATCCATCACTGATGGACCTTTTGTGCCCGTCACGGGTAGGCTATTCTGCAGTAGTGTGGACTGGTGATGATGAATTGATGAAAAACAGTTGTTAAGAAATCAGTGTATTCTGCTGTTTGAAAATTTGTTTTTTTGCAAAGTGTGTAGTCTGGAAAGTTATGCTTTCGTTGTGCTTGTCATGTTATTTGAGTAAATCTAAACTAGAATGTGATTGTCTGATGGTCATATTCTAAAAAAAATATAGCGTGCAGATACAGTACAAAACATATTTGTCTCCATTATTTACAACAAGCTATGAGTTGACCGGATGGTTATCAGCGCGATGTGCACATGTTAGGTTCAGGGTTCGAATCTTCCTTTTGTCAAATAATTTTGCCACAATGAAAAAATCATTATTGTTGCGAAAAACGTAGAGAATGACTACAAAATACGTTTGTCTCTACTCTTGACAATAAATAAGACTTGACCTGTTGGTTAGAGGCGCTTCCCGTGATGTGGACACGTGAGGTGCAGGGTTTGAATCTTCCCTTTTACAAATAATTTTGTCACAATAAAAAAATCATGATTGTTGCAAAAAGTTCTTAGACTGACTATAAAACAGGTTTGTCTCTATTCTTGACAACAAACAAGCCTTGACCAGTTGGTTTGAGGCGCTTCTTTTGCGATGCGGAGGTGCAAGGTTCGAAACATGCCTTTAACTTTTGTATATCCTTTTTTTTTACAACTACCTTTTTGTATATCCTATATACCTCTATAAACTGTGAGAAAAAGTATCATAAATAAATAAATACCTGAGAAAAGGTAGCATAAATAAATAAAAACAAAAACCAGGACCGTTGCAATATGTTGCCCCTTTTTTCGCAACAAAAGGCCATTGTTGCAATATGTTATACATATTACCACGGATGGACAGTTCGTTGCAATATGTAATATTTATTGCAACACAATGAAGTTGAGGCAAAAGTCACCTATTACAACCAATGCATATTTTGTCGCAATAGGGAGCCATTTTTTGCAACAATACCAATAACTAGCGCCACATGTATGAATCGTTGCAATATATGCCTGAATATTACCACAAAGATTTACTTTGTTGCAATATGTGTTCTCTATTGCAACAAAATGGCTATTTCCTACAATGCGTCGCAATTGTTGCAATACCACTAGCATATTGCAATGCTGATTCAGTTTGTGGCAATACGTGGCTTCTATTGCAACAAAAGGGGTACTTATCGCGACGAAACGAAACTGTGGCAATATATGGAACCTATTACCACGAACTGAACTTTTGTGGTAATATCACGTCTTATTACAACGAAAGATGGCCATTGCAATAATTATTGTTGCAATAGACCGATTTCCTTGTAGTGGGAGTTTCGGCTGGGCTCCCCACGTGGATCAGTCTCAGATAGGTGGCTCTCTATCCAATGTAGTAGTGATGGGGAAGGTCGTGTTGAGATACCTAAATGCCTCTGTGGCATGTGGTTGATTGAACGTGTATGGTTACATTTGGGCACCCCTGCAGGGTTAAATCTTTTCGAAAAGCCGAGTCCGCGGTTATGGACGACTTGGGTAATGTGCTGGCTAAAAAGATCATAGACATCACCGTATATCTTTAATAGCTAAATTGACTAGTAAATAGCCATATTCGAATAATAAACCTGCTAAAATTTGATCAACGTGTGAGTGTCCGGACTTCTTCCTCGTGGGTATATGATATGATGAAGTTGTCTCAGGACGGGTATTGCTTGGTGAGTACTTAGCCCAGTAGCGCAAGCGCTCTCTTCCCTTCATCTAATTAGACGCAAGTTGTAGCGTGTCTTCTATAGTTGTTAGGTGCTGCTGCTGCAAGTCCACATATAGCCCCTTTTCAACCCCAAAGCATGTGCATCATACCTTCTTTTCCTCTTGTGCGTTAGACTTGCTGAGTACCCCCGTACTCATACCATCGGGTGTTCGGTGCCCGTGTTTTCACCGATGCAGGAGCGACAGCAGAGTTTGATGATCCAGATGGTGGCTACTACGTAGAGTTCGACCCTGACTACGACGAGTAGATCGAGATCCTAGGCGGCAGCCTGAGACCACCGTGGGCGGGTCCCCTCTTTTATTTTCCGGCCTTTGGCCTTTGATGTAGTCTGTACTCAGACGAGTGTTTGCTTCCGCTGTATTCGGGACGTATGATCCCCTGTGATGTAATAAAAGTATTTTGAACTATGTTTATTTATCTTTTTGTGTCGTACTTGTGCATGTGATGTAATCCAATTGTGGTTCTACTTAGCGAAATGTATTTTCCGCTAAGTGGGGCTTACAAATTGGTATCAGAGCATGGACCGCCTTTAGGAGCCTTTTTCTACTGGTCGTAGTTGAGTCTAGAAATTATTTTAGTAGCTATTCAGGAAAAATTATATGCGAGAGTAGGAACTCTGTTCTCTTTATTTCTTTCCCCACCCACCCTCCCTCTTTTCCGGTAAGGAAGTGAAACGAGTTTTTTCCCTCCTTTCCTAAATTTTCAAAAATAGGTTTTCACGTGTTCGGGGTTTTCCGTAGTACCTTAGGTTGGACCTATGCTATGGTGAAAAGAAATGTTGCTTCAGTCAATTCGTCTTTGTTTCCCTGTCTATCCTTTTTATCTGTTGCTATCTAATCTTTCCGCAAATCTTGTCATCTTTATCTGGTGCTTACCAATGTTGTCGTTATCCTCAGGATGACGAGGGGTAACAGCAACCCACCTCCGCCCCCTCCGCCACCTTTCTCGGAGATGTTGACGCAGCTGACGCAAGTGGTGGCGCAGTTGGCGCAGACACAAGCAACCCCGATGATGCAAAACAACAACAACCGCAACGAGGGCAACGGCCGCATCTCACTCAAGGACTTCCTCAACCTCAACCCCAGGATCTTCGCCTCTCCGACTGAGCCCCTCGACGCTGACGACTGGCTTCGCGAGATGGAGAGGACCCCTTCGTCACCTTCCTCCTACGCGGCGAGTCGGCCTCGTGGTGGGAGAACCGCCAGGCCATGCGACCTCCCGGCGCGACTACCACTTGGGCGGAGTTCAAGGCCGGCTTCCTACGTCACCACGTCCCCGACGGACTCATGGAGCGCAAGCGTGATGGGGTCGCAGCATGGAAAACAAAAATTTTCTACGCGGCAAAGCGGAATAAACCCCAAGGATCTAGATCTACGAGATGAAGATAGCGAAGATGAGATCCAATCTCTTACCCTTGAAGATCAACAAACGCGTTTTGTCAGTGCAGGGGTTGGCTAGTCGATCCCCGCAACTAGACTCGTCTAGTCGCGAGGAGATGTATTTTCCTCGAGATCCAATCCGGTGAAGTGCAGCAACGGGCAGCACCTCCGCGGCGTCCACACGTACAGCTCGATGAAGACGTCGACTCCTTGATCCCGCAAGCGAGAAGACGTGGCCTTGATGATCTCAGCAGCACGACGGTAGTGCCGGTGATGATGACGATCTCCGCGAGCAGGGCTTCGCCAAGCCAAGCAAGAGGAGAGGGAGAGGAGCAAGGTGGCGCAGCCCCTAGGGCAAGGGGGTGCGGCTAGGTGTGGAGGTTGGATGGCGGCAGCCCTCCGGGAGAGGAGGGGTGCGGCTAGGGCTAGAGGGAGAGGGGGGTGCGGCTAGGGCTTATGGGGCGGCAGCCTCCAAGGGGTGTGGTGCGCCCCCCCTACCCCTCCTTATATAGGTGGCCGGCTAGGTCAAGGGCAAGGGGGCCGGCCGGCCCCTCCTTGCTTGCCCCCCAAGTTGGAGTCCATCGAGGACTCCTCCTTGGGCCCCTTTCCTAAAGGGGTGGAGAGCCCACCTCCTAGTCCAACTAGGAGTGGGACTCCCCTTCCTTGTGCCGCACCAGCCCATGTGGGCTTAGGTGGTGCGCACCACCTAGGTGGTGGCAGCACCCCTTTGCACCATGTGGGCCCTATACAAAATATGGTCCCACTTCTAGACCCTTCTAGAACACTCCGGAACCTTCCGGTACCCTATAAATAATTCCCGGAACTTTTCCGAAACCTCCGGAAACAACTTTCCATATATGAATCTTATTCTCCGGACTCCTCCGGAACCTCTCGTGACGTCCGGGATCCCATCCGAGACTCCGAATCACCATTCGTTCACTTCATCATTTAATTCATCGCAAAACCTAATTTCATCGGAACGTTAAGTGTGTGACCCTACGGGTTCGAGAATGCATAGACATGATCATATCAATAATTAATAGCGGGACCGGGATGTCCATATTAATTCCTATACACTCAACGAAAACCTTTTCTCGATTGAACCACGATGCCGGAGATTCAATTAATCTCATATACGATTCCCTTTGTCTCACGATATTTTACTTGCCCGAGATATAATCGTTGACATCCCCATGTCTAGTTTAATCTCGTTACCGGCAAGTTCTCTTTACTCGTCCATAATATAGGATCCCGGTGATTACAACCTAATCACATGTCTGCAGACTTTTGATGCTATATTACCGAGAAGGCCTGGAGATATCTTCTCCGTCACATGGAGGGACAAATTCCACTCTCGATTCATATCACCCACCAACCCACCATCGGAGATACCTGTAAGCCACCTTTATAATCACCCAGTTACGAAGTGACGTTTGATGTCCACAAAGTATTCCTCCGGTGAACGGGAGTGATATAATCTCATGGTCTAAGGAAACTATATTTGGCATATTAAAAGTGTTGACAACAAAACTTTTATGACACGATTAATTGCAACTCTTATTTGGGTCATGTCCATCACACCATTACTCCTAATGATATGACTCCGTTATCAAGTGACTATAACAAGTCCATAGTTAGGAAACTCTAACTATCTCTTGATCAACGAACTAGTCCTGTAGAGGCTCACTAGGGACTCCGGATGTTTATATTCCACACATGTATTATGTTTCCATTTAATACAATTATAGCATGGATAATAAACTATTATCATAAACTTGAATATGCTTAATAAACCATTTTATTATTGCCTCTAGGGCATATTCCCAACAGTCTCCCACTTGCACTAGAGTCAATAATCTAGTTTACATTTCCGCGATCCAACACCCATGGAGTCTTACTCATGAAGTCTCAGTGCTGATCATGTTTGCTTGTGGAAGAGGTTCTGTCCGTGCTCTGTACTTTACAGCTCTTTATGTCCTTTGCAAAATTGTAACTGTCATCTAATTTGACATTACTTTATCATCTCATGATAAACTTCTTATCATCCCATGATAAAACTCATTATCATATAATGTATATAATATGTTTGGTTATAGAGTGAGATACTCATATCCTTTCATGCCCATATGTATGTTCAGTCAAATGGACTTTCCCACAATACATGCATCTGGAACTCACTCAGTCTTGAAACAACTTTCTCAAACCAAAATATTATATCTTATTTCAATCCTTGAATTAATCATATACTCCTATATGTTGTTGACTTAACAAATCAACAGTAAGCCTGGTTACTTTGATATTTCCGATCATGCTTTCGCTGTGCTACTCCGATATTAAGAGATCCCTAATTTAGTCTGGCTTTATGACTTCAACCAAGTCCACCATTTTCTAAATTTATCTCAATCTCATGAAAAATGACTCCTCATTCAACATGTTCTTACAATTAAGAACTTGGGTCACATTTCGTCATATACAAAATATGGTTCTTATATGTTGAGATCTATGAACAATTCATATTGAATTCCAACATATCCTCCAACCATCAATTTTGTACTGAGTTCTCTAACTCAATGCTTCACCTATATATCACAATGAGATGAACCATTCTTCTCTTGTTTCATTTTGAACTCCTTCAAAAACTATTTAGGTTAAACATCTGACTCTAATGTTTATCAAACTTATCTATCCTCAATAGAAACATTCCATCTACATGAAAATTTGACGTTCAAACTAACTTCATAAGTTATGCATTGGTCCATGACAACATTTACAACATTTATGAAATCTCCATTTCATTCAAACACTATGTTGTAAACTCCCACTCAAATATACCTCATACACATATTAAATTGTGAAGCCACTTTGACTCCCTCTCAGAAATATGTTATCTTTATATTTGACCATGATTAACTAGCTCCCACTCAAACATATGTCACCACATATTTTGATTATGGAAATTAATTTCTGCTCTAACTTAATATATGTCACCACATATCTTAATTAGATCTCACTCAGTTTCTTATGCACTTTCTCGACACTTTGGACTCCTCCAAAACTCTTAACTCTTAAGATTCGAGAACTCATATACGAACCGCCAGCACCTTGCTAGCTCTAAGTTTTATTTATTCCACGCAAACTCTTTTGCAAAATAAATATGTGAAACATTCTTTTCACAAAATCAAGTAACGATTACTTTATGATTTAAACTTAAAGTAGAATGACTCTTAGTCACTTTCGTATTTAAAGTTTCTATTTCTTCTTTTGTAGTTTTGTAGGTATGTCTTGTTTCTCAAACACGACAAGTAAATCATGAATATTATTTTGCAACTTTTGACAAAAAAACATATTCATGAAACCTACATCTCTTTAGACAAGCTAAACCAAAATTCAATGATCACCATCATCAAAACCTTTATGTGTCAAGTTTTAACCAACATAGCACTTTACATATGTGCCACTTGATACATAAGCATGCAAGGTTTAATCTTTCTAAATTCATTCCAACAATTCTTTTATCCATGAAACCATTTCACGATAAAACCACTAAAATACACAACATAACCAAACACATTGGTTTGTCCCTTTTAGTCTCACATTGTGGAATCTCTATTCATAATCTCATATGAACACTCTACAAAACTTTATTTGCTTTGGTTTTAATTATCTCATAATTATTGAAACCACTATTTCACATAACTCATATGCGAAACGCAAATCATTAAATAGATCCTTTATTTAAAACAGGAGTGTTATCAAAATAAATCTAAATGATACTAATGAAACCTTAAAACCAAGAACCCTTTGTTTATGACCACATAATATCAAATACAATGTGACTACAATACTTTAGGTTTACCAAAACACCTTTTGAATAATCTCTAAACATTGTAATTTGTGATAACACTTGTCACAAGTCTTCATACTAAACAACAACTCAAATATTTTGTCTCTTTTGATCAAATCGAAAAGACTCAATTATCTTGTTAACTTAATATCCTCTACTTCCAAAAACTCATCATGACATGAATAAATACTCCTATTCACTCATCCATGATAAAACAATGATGTCTTTTATTTACTGAAAAATACAACCAACACTTGTGTTTATTTTTCAGCAACTCATGGCATTTTCAGAAAATGGCATTTTTAATCACACTACTTTAGTGATGCGCATCAAGATGCTCTCCAGCACTAACAGTACAATTAAAATAAATCTCATCATTAAGTATTGGACATTTTAGCATGTCTTAATTTTATAAGTGTTTAACTAGTTATCGTTTAAATCTAGCAAAGGACAATAATCTCATAATCGAAACGTGATCTCCAAAAAAGGATTACTCATGAAAACAGAACAACCACTTGTCTTTAACATGAATGACCGTCTCACAAACCGAGACACACTAATTTAAGATCACACTTAATTCGATTACAAAAACTTATTCAAATCCTCTAATTTAAAACGATAAACGTAGAAGTAGAACATCGCCAGCATCAACTCCTTGATTGCCATCTTCCCGCGAAATCCACTCAGTCCCTCCATGCACTTCTCAAACGGCAGGCCCTGTTTTCATAAAACAGCACAAGTATCAAATACTTAGCTCACCATAAGTGTAAATGGGACATTTAAACATTTATAACTAGTATATCAAAATATACCTTCTGCGTTGGCTCCTCCGCCTGCTACGGGATTCCTTTCGATCTGACGAAGTCGAGACATCAGTTCCGGATAGGTGATCAAATCCCTTTCCTTGACATAGTCTCTGACACAATTCTTGAATTTGGGATGAAGCGAATGCAACAACCCATCTATTGCGAATTCGTCACTCATCTCCACATCCCAAGCATCCATAAGAGTGTGATATATCCTATACATTTTCTTCAGATGATCCTCTAAGCGATCATTTTCTTCCATCTTAGTTGAAAGAAACACACCCAGACCTTCAAACCTTGCAATTCTCACTTGTGCTATGAACATTTTCTTTAGCTTAGTGACAGTCTCAATGGCACTCAAGTTCTTGAATTGTTTGGACAGGTCTGAATTCATGAAGACACTCATCAACCAATTGACTTGAATGTGAGTCTTACTCCGACTGAGCCAATCCATACGCTTGTTGTAACTCGCAGAAGCATCGGGTTTTTTCTTCTAAGGGTTCATGTAACACGTAGAGCTGA
>QRDG01002473.1:724529-1016352 GCA_012064385.1 Puccinellia tenuiflora | reverse complement strand
ACGATGACGTCTCCGCGAGCAGGGCTTCGCCAAGCCAAGCAAGAGGAGAGGGAGAGGAGCAAGGTGGCGCAGCCCCTAGGGCAAGGGGGGTGCGGCTAGGTGTGGAGGTTGGATGGCGGCAGCCCTCCGGGAGAGGAGGGGTGCGGCTAGGGCTAGAGGGAGAGGGGGGTGCGGCTAGGGCTTATGGGGCGGCAGCCTCCAAAGGGTGTGGTGCGCCCCCCCCTACCCCTCCTTATATAGGTGGCCGGCTAGGTCAAGGGCAAGGGGGCCGGCCGGCCCCTCCTTGCTTGCCCCCCAAGTTGGAGTCCTTCTAGAACTCCTACTTGGGCCCCTTTCCTAAAGGGGTGGAGAGCCCACCTCCTAGTCCAACTAGGAGTGGGACTCCCCTCCTACCTATGCCGCACCAGCCCATGTGGGCTTAGGTGGTGCGCACCACCTAGGTGGTGGCAGCACCCCTTTGCACCATGTGGGCCCATACAAAATATGGTCCCACTTCCAGACCCTTCTAGAATACTCCGGAACCTTCCGGTACCCTTTAAATAATTTCCGGAACTTTTCCGAAACCTCCGGAAACCACTTTCCATATATGAATCTTATTCTCCGGACTCCTCCGGAACTCCTCGTGATGTCCGGGATCCCATCCGAGACTCCGAATCACCATTCGTTCACTTCATCATTTAATTCATCGCAAACCCAATTTCATCGGAACGTTAAGTGTGTGACCCTACGGGTTCGAGAATGCATAGACATGATCATATCAATAATTAATAGCGGGACCGGGATGTCCATATTAATTCCTATACACTCAACGAAAACCTTTTCTCGATTGAACCACGATGCCGGAGATTCAATTAATCTCATATACGATTCCCTTTGTCTCACGATATTTTACTTGCCCGAGATATAATCGTTGACATCCCCATGTCTAGTTTAATCTCGTTACCGGCAAGTTCTCTTTACTCGTCCATAATATAGGATCCCGGTGATTACAACTTAATCACATGTCTGCAGACTCTTGATGCTATATTACCGAGAAGGCCTGGAGATATCTTCTCCGTCACATGGAGGGACAAATTCCACTCTCGATTCATATCACCCAACAACCCACCATCGGAGATACCTGAAAGCCACCTTTATAATCACCCAGTTACGAAGTGACGTTTGATGTCCACAAAGTATTCCTCCGGTGAACGGGAGTGATATAATCTCATGGTCTAAGGAAACTATATTTGGCATATTAAAAGTGTTGACAACAAAACTTTTGTGACACGATTAATTGCAACTCTTTATTTGGGTCATGTCCATCACACCATTACTCCTAATGATATGACTCCGTTATCAAGTGACTATAACAAGTCCATAGTTAGGAAACTCTAACTATCTCTTGATCAACGAACTAGTCCTGTAGAGGCTCACTAGGGACTCCGGGTGTTTATATTCCACACATGTATTATGTTTCCATTTAATACAATTATAGCATGGATAATAAACTATTATCATAAACTTGAATATGCTTAATAAACCATTTTATTATTGCCTCTAGGGCATATTCCCAACAGTCTCCCACTTGCACTAGAGTCAATAATCTAGTTTACATTTCCGCGATCCAACACCCATGGAGTCTCACTCATGAAGTCTCAGTGCTGATCATGTTTGCTTGTAGAAGAGGTTCTGTCCATGCTCTGTACTTTACAGCTCTTTATGTCCTTTGCAAAATTGTAACTGTCACCTAATTTGACATTACTTTATCATCACATGATAAACTTCCTATCATCCCATGATAAAATCATTATCATATAATGCATATAATATGTTTGGTTATAGAGTGAGATAATCATATCCTTTCATGCCCATATGTATGATTAGTCAATTGAACTTTCTCATAACACATGCATCTGGAACTCACTCAATCTTGAAACAACTTTCTCAAACCAAAATATTATATCTTATTTCAATCCTTGAATTAATCATATACTCCTATATGTTGTAGACTTAACAAATCAACAGTGAACCTTGTCACTTTGATATTTCCGATCATGCTTTCGCTGTGCTACTCTGATATTAAGAGATCCCTAATTTAGTCTGGCTTATGACTTCAACCAAGTCCACCATTTTCTAAATTTATCTCAATCTCATGAAGAATGACTCCTCATTCAACATGTTCTTACAATTAAGAACTTGGGTCACATATCGTCATATACAAACATATGGCTCTTATACGTTGAGATCTATGAACAATTCACATTGAATTCCAACATATCCTCTAACCATCAATTTTGTACTGAGTTCTCTAACTCAATGCTTCACCTATATATCACAATGAGATGAACCATTCTTCTCTTGTTTCATTTTGAACTCCTTCAAAATATCTAGGTTAAACATCTGACTTTAATGTTTATCAAACTTATCTATCCTCCATAGATACATTCATCTACATGAATATTTGACGTTCAAACTAACTTCATAAGTTATGCATTGGTCCATGACAACATTTACAACATTTATGAAATCTCCATTTCATTCAAACACTATGTTGTAAACTCCCACTCAAATATACCTTATACACATATTAAATTGTGAAACCACATTGGCTCCCACTCAGAAATATGTTATCTTTATATTTGACCATGATTAACTAGCTCCCACTCAAACATATGTCACCACATATTTTGATTATGGAAATTAATTTCTGCTCTAACTTAATATATGTCACCACATATCTTAATTAGATCTCACTCAGTTTCTTATGCACTTTCTCGACACTTTGGACTCCTCCAAAACTCTTAACCCTTAAGATTCGAGAACTCATATACGAAACACCAGCACTTTGCCAGCTCTAAGTTTTATTTATTCCACGCAAACTCTTTTGCCAAATAAATATGTGAAAACATTCTTTTCACAAAATCAAGTAACAATTACTTTGTGATCTAAACTTGAAGTAGAATGACTTTTAGTCACTTTCGTATTTAAAGTTACTATTTCTTCTTTTGTAGTTTTGTAGGTATGTCTTGTTTCTCAAACATGACAAGTAAATCATGAATATTATTTTGCAACTTTTGACAAAATTCATATTCTTGAAACCTACATCTCTTTAGACAAGCTAAACCATAATTCAATGATCACCATCATCAAAACCTTTTATGTGTCAAGTTTTAACCAACATAGCACTTTTCATATGTGCCACTTGATACATAAACATGCAAGGTTTAAGCTTTTCTAAACTTTATTCCAACAAATCTTTTATCCATGAAACCATTTCACGATAAAACCACTAAAATACATAACACAACCAAACACATTGGTTTGTTCCTTTTAGTCTCACATTGTGGAATCTCTATTCATAATCTCATATGAACATTCTACAAAACTTTATTTGCTTTGGTTTTAATTATCTCATAATTATGGAACCACTATTTCACATAACTCATATGCGAAATGCAAATCATTAAATAGATCCTTTATTTAAAACAGGAGTGTTATCAAAATAAATCTAAATGATACTAATGAAACCTTAAAACCTAAAACCCTTCTTTATGACCACATAATATCAAATATAATGTGACTACAATACTTTAGGTTTATCAAAACACTTTTGAATAATCTCTAAACATTGTAATTTGTGATAACACTTGTCACAAGTCACCATACTAAAACAATAACTCAAATATTTTGTCTCTTTTGATCAAATCGAAAAGACTCAATTATCTTGTTATCTTAATATCCTCTACTTCCAAAATCTCATCATGACATGAATAAATACTCCTATTCACTCATCCATGATAAAATAATGATGTCTTTTATTCACTGAAAAATACAACCAACACTTGTGTTTATTTTCAGCAACTCATGGCATTTTCAGAAAAATGGCATTTTTAATCATACTACTTAGTGATGCGCATCAACATGCTCTTCAGCACTAATAGTACAATTAAAACAATTCTCATCATTAAGTATTGGATATTTTAGTATGTCTTTATTTTATAAGTGTTTAACTAATTATCGTTTAAATCTAGCAAAGGACAATAATCTCATAATCGAAACGTGATCTCCAAAAAGATTACTCATGAAAATAGAACAACCACTTGTCTTTGACATGAATGACCGTCTCACAAACCGAGACACACTAATTTAAGATCACACTTAATTCGATTACAAAAACCATTCAAATCCTCTAATTTAAAACGATAAATGTAGAAGTGAAATGACGCCAGCATCAACTCCTTGATTGCCATCTTCCCGCGAAATCCACTCAGTCCCTCCATGCACTTCTCAAACGGCAGGCCCTGTTTTCATAAAACAGCACAAGTATCAAATACTGAGCTCACCATAAGTGTAAATGGGACATTTAAACATTTATAACTAGTATATCAAAATATACCTTCTGCGTTGACTACCTCTCCTGCTATGGGTTCCACTTTAACTTGACTCAGCTGGGAAATGAACTCACAGAAAGTGATCGAATCCCTTCCCATGACATAGTTCTTCACATAATCCTTATAGCTGGGGGGAAGCGAACGCAGCACCCCATCTATTTCCATCTCGTCAGTTATTTCATGGTTCCAAACATCCACCATAGTATAATACAGCCGGTGCATCTTACTTAGGTGCTGTTCCAAGCAAGTGTTTTCTTCCATCTTAGTTGAAAGAAATTCATCCAGGCATTCAAACCTTGCAACTCTAACTTGTGCTATGAACCTTTGTTTCAGCTCATCGACAATCTCCATTGCGCTCAAGTTTCCAAATTGCCTACCAAGGTTAGAATCCATGAAGGTGCATATCAGCCACTCGACTCTCAAGTAGGTGGTCTTTTGATCGTACCACTCCATATACCCTTCGTAGTCAACAGTAACATCAGGGCGTTTCTCTAAAGCTTCATCTATCACGTAGAGCTCATCATTGGCGAATAGGGCTTCTCTCAGACGCATGTACCACTCAGCAAAGTTGGACCCATCTAGACGCAGCTCCTCAGCAAGAAACATACTACTGTAGTCTCCCATGATCTACAAGGATTTTGCAAAGACATCTTTAGGACACTTGTTTATGATAATTTTAGTTCAATTTAATCAAATTAACGAACTCCCACTAAACTCAACATCTCTCCGGTTGATTAGTGACACACGATCCAAATCCACTACACCACCACCGATCATCACGTGAGATGATGTAGTTTCAATGGTGAACAACTCAGTGTTGATCATATCATTCATATGACTCGTGTTTAACCTTTCGGTTCCGTGTTCCCGAGGCCATGTCTGTACATGCTAGGCTCGTCAAGACAACCGTAGTATTTCTGCTTGTGCAAACTGGCTTGCACCCGTTGTATGTGAACGTTGAATCTATCACACCCGATCATCACGTGATGCTTCGAAACGACGAACTTTCGCAACGGCGCATACTAGGGGAGAACACTTAATTATCTTGATATTAACATGAGAGATCACCTTATCATGCTACCGTCGCGATCATATCTAAGCATAACAATAAGGTGCATAAAAGGGATTAACATCACATGCAATTCATAATTGTGATATGATATGGCCTTTCTTCATATGCTCTTAGATCTCCATCTTCAAAGCACCGGCAAGATCTCCATCTCCGGCATGATCTCCATCATCTTGGCGCCATCACCATGGTTGTCCACCAACTATTGCAACTACAACTAATGCTACTCTTAGCAATAAAGTAAAGCAATTACATGGTGATTCATTGACACGCAGGTCACATAAAATAATAGACAACCATATGGCTCCTGCCGGTTGCCGTACTCGTCGACATGCAAGTCGCGAAATATTACAAACATGATCATTGCATACATTATCACAAATCACATTGGCCATATCACATCACTTGACCACCTCTGCAAAAACAAGTTAGACGCCTCTACTTTGTTTATGCAAATTTTACGTGGCTTGGGTCAACGAGATAGAACCGTTCTAATCTACGCAAAAACCACAACGGTGATATAATAGTTGCTTATTTACTCATCCTTTTGAAAGGCCTTCCATTGAAAATTGCATCCTCACTAAAGCAAGAGAAACAGACACCCGCCAGCCACTTATGCAAAACAAGTTGCATGTCAGTCGTGGAACCGGTCTCTCGTGCGTGGACGAGTAAGGTTGGTCCGGGCCGCTTCAATCTCACAATACCGCAAAGATGTAAAGTGCACGCGAGAAGGTAGCAACATAAAATATCAACGCCCACAACTCCTTGTGTTCTAATCGCATCAACACCTACGAAGATCTAGGCTCTGATACCACTGATGGGGTCGCAGCATGGAAAACAAAAATTTTCTACGCGGCAAAGCGGAATAAACCCCAAGGATCTAGATCTACGAGATGAAGATAGCGAAGATGAGATCCAATCTCTTACCCTCGAAGATCAACAAACGCGTTTTGTCGGTGCAGGGGGTGGCTAGTCGATCCCCGCAACTAGACTCGTCTAGTCGCGAGGAGATGTATTATCCTCGAGATCCAATCCGGTGAAGTGCAGCAACGGGCAGCACCTCCGCGGCGTCCACACGTACAGCTCGATGAAGACGTCGACTCCTTGATCCCGCAAGCGAGACGACGTGGCCTTGATGATCTCAGCAGCACGACGGTAGTGCCGGTGATGATGACGATCTCCGCTTGCGAGGCTTCGCCAAACCAAGCGAGGGGAGAGGGAGAGGAGATGGTGGCGCAGCCCCTAGGGCAAGAGGGTGCGGCTAGGTGTGGAGGTTGGATGGCGGCAGCCCTTCGGGGTAAGGGGTGCGGCTAGGGCTAGATGGGAGAGAGGGGGGGTGGTGCGGCAGCCTCCAAGGTTGTGTGGTGCGCCCCCCCTCCCCTCCTTTATATAGGTGGCGGCTAGGTCAAGGGGAGGGGGCCGGCCGGCCCCTCCTTGCTTGCCCCCCAAGTTGGAGTCCAACAAGGACTCCTTCTTGGGCCCCTTTCCTAAAGGGGTGGGAGCCCACCTCCTAGTCCAACTAGGAGTGGGACTCCCTCCTTGTGCCGCACCCCTTCATGGGCCTAGGTGGTGCGCCCCACCAAGTGGTGGCAGCACCCCTTTGCACCATGTGGGCCCCATACAAATTATGCGGTCCCACTTCTAGACCCTTCTAGAACATTTCGGAACCTTCCGGTACCCTTTAAATAATTTCCGGAACTTTTCCGAAACCTCCGGAAACCACTTTCCATATATGAATCTTATTCTCCGGACTCCTCCGGAACTCCTCGTGATGTCCGGGATCCCATCCGAGACTCCGAATCACCATTCGTTCACTTCATCATTTAATTCATCGCAAAACCTAATTTCATCGGAACGTTAAGTGTGTGACCCTACGGGTTCGAGAATGCATAGACATGATCATATCAATAATTAATAGCGGGACCGGGATGTCCATATTAATTCCTATACACTCAACGAAAACCTTTTCTCGATTGAACCACGATGCCGGAGATTCAATTAATCTCATATACGATTCCCTTTGTCTCACGATATTTTACTTGCCCGAGATATAATCGTTGACATCCCCATGTCTAGTTTAATCTCGTTACCGGCAAGTTCTCTTTACTCGTCCATAATATAGGATCCCGGTGATTACAACTTAATCACATGTCTGCAGACTCTTGATGCTATATTACCGAGAAGGCCTGGAGATATCTTCTCCGTCACAAGGAGGGACAAATTCCACTCTCGATTCATATCACCCAACAACCCACCATCGGAGATACCTGAAAGCCACCTTTATAATCACCCAGTTACGAAGTGACGTTTGATGTCCACAAAGTATTCCTCCGGTGAACGGGAGTGATATAATCTCATGGTCTAAGGAAACTATATTTGGCATATTAAAAGTGTTGACAACAAAACTTTTGTGACACGATTAATTGCAACTCTTTATTTGGGTCATGTCCATCACACCATTACTCCTAATGATATGACTCCGTTATCAAGTGACTATAACAAGTCCATAGTTAGGAAACTCTAACTATCTCTTGATCAACGAACTAGTCCTGTAGAGGCTCACTAGGGACTCCGGGTGTTTATATTCCACACATGTATTATGTTTCCATTTAATACAATTATAGCATGGATAATAAACTATTATCATAAACTTGAATATGCTTAATAAACCATTTTATTATTGCCTCTAGGGCATATTCCCAACACGCTCACCCCGGCTGTTGCCGGGCTCATCGTCTTTGCCAAGACATCTCATGAGGCATGGACTATCCTCGAGCAATCTTTCGCGTCGCAGTCGCAGGCCCGTGCCAGCGCCCTTCGTCGCGAGCTCGACGATTGTGAGAAGCTCGACTCCACGGCCACAGAGTTCTACAACAAGGTCAAGGCACTTGCTGACACGCTGGCGTCCATTGGACTCCCACTCTGTTTTAAACATGAAGACTCCCATTGAACTTCTCCTTAATGAACAGCCTGATTATACCTTCTTCAAAGTGTTTGGGTGTGCTTGCTGGCCGCATCTACGCCCATACAACAAACGCAAGATGGAATTTAGGTCCAAAAAGTGTGTCTTTCTTGGCTATAGTTCCCTTCATAAAGGTTATAAATGTCTTCATGTTCCTACTAATCGTGTCTACATATCTCGGGATGTCGTGTTTGATGAGCATGTTTTTTCCTTTGCCCAACTTCCTGTGTCCACCACTGAACCACCATCCATGCATTCATCCTCTATTGTCTCTGACCAATTTGATGATGCTGCATACTCTCCTGTATTATTGCCTAACCATGGTGCAGGCACTGGACGTGGGGCTCGTTTGGAAATATTGGAGGCACCAGTGCCTCCCTCGCTGACGCCATCTGACGCGCATGTCGATCGTGCTGTGCTCCTGCATGGCCTTGGTCCGTGTCGTGGTGGGTGGCACGGCATATCCATCAAGGATGGAAAAGAGTATGGGGCAGGCGACGATCGGATGCTCGCGCGGGATTGGGCAACCAACATGCAAACACACGTCAATTACCCAGGTTCGGGGCCCTCCTGGTGGAGGTAAAACCCCTACGTCCTGCTCTTCTTGTTTCTATTGATTGATCACAAGTCGAGCTACAAGATTGCTCCTGGAGCTGTTTGGCGGTGGTGCCGGCTAGAAGTGTCCAGCCGGCTAGAGGTAGACGATGATCTACGTATCCGTGTCTGTGTTACGTGCTTGCTTGTCGAACGTGCCTCGCGCAGGAGGCCCATGCATGCCTTATATAGGCAGCGTCTAGGGTTTCGGGTTACAAGGAGATTACATAATTGCCCCTATGACATCACTACTCTGGAGCCGGCTGGTACTATCTCATCATTACACTGTAGCTGTAACGTCCGACAGGAGCTGGACGATCTGGGCCTACCAGTACGGACTGGTCGGTTGGTAGAGGCCGGCTGCTCTAGTCGGCCGTCCGCCTCCGGGTAGGCTAAGCGGCTCGCTTCATCCGGCGGGCTTCAGGCGGCACGCTGTAGCCGGCCCTTGCAGTTCTTGAAGGAATGGTCCCCTTAGGGGTATCCGGGGTTCATATCCCCGACACTAGCCCCCGAGATCGTGGAGTCTTGCCGGCTTGCCGGGTAGACTTCTCGAGCTTCAATGTTTTGTTTGTCGCTGTAGTTGAAGTTGTCCGGCTTGAAGCTTGCCGGATAAAGTGATGGCGTCCGGAGGTGGACCGTCCGGCTTGGGGTAGCCGGTCTCCGGTAGTCTGGATGTCCTGGGAGTCGGCGGGTCGTGGCTTGCGTCAGCCACGTTTCGCCGCTTGGTCGTGACGGTTGCGCTCTGCCCGATGTCAGGGGCACGTCGCTTCAGTCTTCGTCGGGCTAGATCTTCTGTGGCAACTGCTTGTTAGTGGGATCGTTTGTGGACGGCACGGCCCACCCGCGCCCCACGTGGCGCGCGGAGCGGTGCGGTTCCGCCTGCCCCGCCTTTAAAGGGGAAAAGAGGGGGAAGGCTCGGAGTTTTCGCTCCTCTCTCCCGCTTCGTCTTCTTCGCCTGTTCTTGCCTTCCCGCTCCTTGCCGATTTCTCCGTCTCGCTGCCTCTGCTTCCGTTTCTTCCACCACGGGCAACAGAATTTCAATGGCGAGCACTGGTGCCTGGATGGGCTCCATCATCGACGATAAGTTCCTCCTGACGATTCACCGGAACGGGTCCATGGGGAAGAGCGGCGATGTGGAGGCTCGCGCCCCTCCCCCTGGAGAGATCTCGCCGCAGCCCAAACCGGATGAATTTGTCATGTTCTACACGCACGTGGAGCGGGGATTGGGGCTCCCCGTCAGCTCGTTCTTCAACGAGTTTCTGAATTTCTATGGGCTGCAGCCTCACCATCTGGGGGCTAACTGCATCACGCAGTTGTCTTGCTTCGTCACGCTCTGCGAGGCTTACCTGGGCATGTGGCCTAGTATGGAGCTCTTCGGCATGTTCTTCTTCTTGCGGTCCCAGGTGACTGCTGGGCTGCCGCGGGACTGCGGCAGCGTCTCCATCAGCCCGAAGAACACGCCGTTCCCCAAGATCCATCTGCCCGAGTCCGTCAAGAAGTGGCAGAACACATACTTCTATGTCAAGAACGCCACTGAGGTCGACCGGATCAAATTCCCCGCTTTCGCCAATACGCGTCCGGCGGACAGGTCCTGGAGCCGGAAGCCGGTAGTCGACGAGAGTCTGCAGGTCGTCCTGTTCGCCCGCCTGGAGAAGCTGGTGGCGGACGGCTTGAAGTCCAGGGACCTGACCCTGGCCTGGGCAATAAGGCGGATGTACCCGCTGCAGGAGCGCTCGCACAAGATGTGCTTCTACTCCGGCATCCGGGATCCCACTTGTGCTTCCATGAATATCCCGACGGAGAAGGGATTAACCGAGTGGGTTTCCCGTCTCATCACCGACAAGTTTGAGGAGAATTGGAGCCTCGGGCTCGATCCCCTCGACCGCTCAGACCGCGCTCCTGAGGTTAGTTTCTTCCTTTCTCATTTTGCTTCTGATTCCCTTTCCGGCTGCCGCCTGATCTAGCCGGCTTGCCGGGTAGCTTTGTGAGATCCAGATGGTGGAAGATTTTGCAGTAGTCTTCGAGCCTGACGTCCAGGGTCCCCTTTCTGCGTCGCAGACGGCCATGCTGGAGGAGGATAGCGCCGCCGAGGAGCAGGCGGCGGGTGGAGGTGCGGACACTGCCGCTGGAGGCGAATCCGGCGGCGATGCTCGTGGCGTCGCGGGAACACGCGGCGACACCACCGAGTCGTCGGGTAGAGGCGCCGATGCCGGCGGTGATGATGACGCTGACCGGACTGCAACGAGCCCGGTCTCTGCCGCAGGCGCCGACTCCGACTCGGCCGCCTACAGGGACGAGGATCTCGAGCATGACGATCCGCCTCCGGTTTCGTCGTCCCGTGGTAAGTCTTCTGGGCCCGGGGTCGCCGGGCAGGCTGACGATGTTGTGCGTGTGGTAGTAGACCTCTCCACCAGCTCTGAACCGGACTCAGAGGGTTCTTCCTCCGTGCCAGCCTCCAAGCCGGTGATATCCACCCGCCGGACCAAGGAGTTGGAGGCGGCGGCGCGGAAGAAGGTGGTCCTCCACCGGCGGACCGTGAAGGAGAGGCGGTCGAAGGCGTCCGCCGATGTCGATGCAAATGCGCCGCCCAAGCGGAAGGGCGCCTTCGGGAAGCGAGGCGTGCATCCCGCCAAAAAGCGGGCTTCGTCGTCTTCCCGGCCTACTACAGGCGGCCTGTCGCCAGCCGGGAGGTTGAGGGCGAAGACGCCTGAGACCGGGGCCGAGGCGGACGAGATCATGGCCGAAGTCCAGGCGGAGGTTGACGCCGAGATGACGGAGGAGGAGGCCCAGACTGATGGGGCCAACAATGAGGTGATTGGTCTTGCTTTGGGTGGTGATTTCATTTACGATTCGAATCCGGATGACTTGGAGAAGGAGTTTTACGCTCAGTCGGCGCAGGCAGTCTTAGCCTTAGGAGCATCTGATGCTGATTTTACTGTGGAGCAGTTGTTGGCCTCGAGGGAGGACGAGGAGAGGACGAAGGCGGCGGCCGTGGAGAAGACCGAACCCGCCGCCGGCAAGACCCGCGTCCAGGTGGTTAATCTTTCCCCTCCTTTTGTTCTTGGCTTTGACTCGGGTATTGATGATATGGAGAAGGCTATTTACGCGGAGCTGGCGCAGGCGGACTCGATCCGGGCATCGATGGATGCCCAGGCGGCTGCAAGGCAACCAGCGGCTGCCAAGGCGGCCGAGGAGAAGGCGGCAGCGGGCACGGAAGCCGGCGATTCCGCAAAGGCCTCTGCCGGGGCCAAGGCGGCGCCGGCTCGCACGGAGCGGCCGGTTGAGGACCCTGTCGTCCCGGCAAAAGGCGACGATGCGCCTTCCGGAGGCGTGAAGCGCCCGTCCGACGCTGTGCCTCCCCCTCCGCCCAAGCGGACGAAGAGGAGGGTGGCCAAGGTGCTGGGCTCGTGCGTCGGGTAAGTCTTTGTCTCTTGGTGGGAATCTTCGCAACTTGCACTTGATGGTGACGCCTTCCTTGTTTCGTAGGGCACCGCTCCCCATAGCGGAGACGGCAATTGTCGCGGTAAAGGAGTCGGCATCGGTGCCTGTCACCGAGGTCTCCGTGTCGCAGGCGGCTGATCCGCCTTCGGGGGCGAAGTCGACGGAGGCGGCCAGCCGAGTGCTGGCGGGGGCGGCTGATCCGCCTTCAGAGGCGAAGACGACGGAGGCGGCCAGCCGAGTGCTGGAGGAGGCGTCCCCCGTTGTAGTGGACTTCAATCCTCCGGCTTCAGGTGGAGACGCCGAGACGCCAGTGGGCGCTTTCCAGGTGGTTCCCCAGCCCGGCGTCGGGGCTGGGTATACCGCCTTCCCCACTCCTTCGTTGACGGTGGCCGTGACAGCCAAGGACAAAGCCATCGCGGAGGCGACGGCCTTGCTCCCCGGCCCTCGCCACTCGACTTTGGTATCTTCTCCGACGTACTCCGGACCGGTACCGGCTCGGCCCGACGCGTCGGGAAAGTTCCCCCTCGCCGAACTGGCGGAGCGGGTGGCCAGGGATAACTTGGCCAATGTGACGTTGCTCTGCTCCTCCATGGAGCAAGGCCTTGCCGCGGCGAATAAGGAGGCGACATTGCTCAAGCGGGAGCTTGAGGCGGCCAAAGGTTTGGCTCCCTTTTTCCCTTCCGCACTTTGTCTTGCATGTCTCGGCTTGACGGTGACTTGATCTCCACAGGTGACTCCACCTCCCGCGCCGGCTTGGAGAAGCAACTGAAGGAGAAGGATGCCGCCTTGGCCTCGTCCAAGTCCGATCTCCAAGCGGCAGAAAAGGCATTAGAAGAGCGCCGCCTCGAGGTCGTCCGGCTGGACGAGGAGGCGGCAAAACTGCGGGAGGCCGAGCGTCGGATGCAGAGCGAGGTTGAGTCTCTTCGCGGTGATTCGGCCAAGCTGAAGGATCAACTGAAAGTTTCTGTCGAGCATACCGACGAGATCGTCCGGGAGGCCAAGGCTCGCGAGCTTGAGCATGAACAGCTGGTAAGCGGCTTGGTCAAGGAGGTTGAGGACGTAAACGAGCTAATCCTCGGTAAGTGAGGTCTCCTTCCTCCTTGGTTTCTTGCTTTAGGTCTTCTACCCGGCTTTACTGGTTTGAACTGCAGGCCTCTATCCCGAGGTGGATGCGCAACTTGAACAAGATGCTGCCTCGGCTCGCTCTCGACCGGAGTCCTCTGGTGCCGCTGCCAGGTCTGCTCCGACTACCGCCTCCCGTCTCCTGCGATTCGGCCAGGAATTCAGGCGGCTGAAGGAGGCGGCAGAAGGCGTGCTTGAGAATCTGTGGCCGGACACTCCCTTGCCGGCTGCTCTCCACGACCTATGTGCCCGGCTCGAAGGAGCGCCTGTCGGCATCAACGATCAAGTGGAGATGGCGGCGCGTGGAGGTACCGACATGGCCCTAGCCGTGGTGAAGTCGTGGTACCCTGGCCTGCAAACGAGCAGGCTGATGGAAGGCTTCCGCGACGGGACGTCCCTCGCGAGCTTGCGTCCAGAAATTGCCGAGGCTTCCAAGCGGATTGCTGAGGCGGTTGAATTGACGACGCTGGTACCTGCCGAGCCATCCTCGACGCCGAAGCCGACTGAAGATGCTGGAGCCGGCGAAGCTGCTGCTACTGACGCCGCCTCCGTTTGATTTGTTTGCCTCCCCGGGATGCCGGGTGTAATTGTTGTTCTGTGCTGTTAACTGCCTTGCCACATTAACTGCCTTGCTATTTTGGACACCCTTGAAGGTCATCATGTAAAAATTTGTTATTCTGCTTCCTGCCATGGTCTGTCATCGTGAGTGTCTCTTCTCTGTGATTGCTGGGCCTTTGTGCTATAATTCATGCTTGTTTTTGGTGATGATTATCACCATCCCTAGCCCCCGAATTTTGGGCCGGTTTGAGCATCAATCCGGGTCGAAATTCCATATTTCCTGTTTATCGCTTATCTTCTGTCGTCGTTATATCGTGCAGCCCCCGAGTCCATGACTTGGGGTGATTTAGATGTACGTCCGGGTCTGCGGAGCCGGCTTGCCGGCTGCGCAGCCCCCGGGAATCTTTTGCCGGCTAACGGCTTCGCAGCCCCCGAGTCCGTGACTCGGGGTGTTTTTTTTTTTTATGTTCATCCGGGTCTGGGCAGCCGCCTTGGCGGGTGCGCAGCCCCCGGGTATCTTTTGCCGGCTTGCGGCTTCGCAGCCCCCGAGTCCATGACTCGGGGTGATTTAGATATACGTCCGGGTCTGCGGAGCCGGCTTGCCGGCTGCGCAGCCCCCGGGAATCTTTTGCCGGCTAACGGCTTCGCAGCCCCCGAGTCCATGACTCGGGGTGATTTTATGTTCGTCCGGGTCTGCGGAGCCGGCTTGCCGGGTGCGCAGCCCCCGGGTATCTTTTGCCGGCTTGCGGCTTCGCAGCCCCCGAGTCCATGACTCGGGGTGATTTTTATATTCGTCCGGGTCTGCGGAGCCGCCTTGGCGGGTGCGCAGCCCCCGGGAATCTTTTGCCGGCTTGGGCTTGTCTCCTTGGCTTCCGCGCGTGGACCCGGTTGCAGTTACTGAAGGGTCCCATCAACTGTTCCGTCGCCACGTGTAGATCGTGGGGTCGTGGGCGACGGTTGGGTCTCCCACGTTGTCCCTTGTTTGTGCTATAAATCTTGACCTCTTTCTTCCTCCTCCTTCATTCGCGCCTCTTTGCTTCTTCTTAGGTGAACCCGGCCCAGCCCAAACCTTAGGCCTTCCGTGCCCATGCACGCCAGGACGACGCGCCTGTGACGCCACGCGCTCCGTCGCCCACCGAGTCTGGGCCGGCCTCGCCACGCGCCCGGCCTGCCACGCCCGCCTCTCCCGGGCCGTCTCCCTCGCCAAGCAGCCCATTGTCACCGACGCCTATGGCAGACTCTGGCTCTGCCTCGCCGACGCCTAGCGCGTCGCCCAGCTCCGTGTCGCCCAGTCTCTCGCCGACTGGGCCATCGCCGTCGCCGTCCCCCAGCCCCTCGTCGGCTGGGCCCTCTCCGTCGCCGTCGCCCAACCCCTCGTCAGCTGCACCCTCGACCTCGACGACTCCTGCTGCTCTGCGTCCACACACGCGCAGTCGCAGTGGCGTTTTTCGCCCAAAGGAGCGCACCGACGGTACCGTTGCTTGGCATGCTGCGTGTATGACCGCTGCTATTGCGGATCCGTCCTCCGAGCCGCGCACGTACCAGGCTGCTATGAGCATCCCTCATTGGAGAGAGGCCATGGAGCAGGAGTATCACGCTCTTCTTCGCAATGAGACATGGACTCTTGTTCCTCCACCACCGCGAGTCAACGTTATTGATTCTAAATGGGTCTTCAAGGTGAAGAAGCATTCTGATGGGTCTATTGAGCGCTACAAAGTGCGTCTTGTTGCCCGAGGATTCCGGCAGCGCTATGGTCTTGACTATGAAGACACTTTCAGTCCAGTGGTTAAGCCTACCACCATCAGGCTCCTTCTCTCTATTACAGTTACTCGAGGTTGGTCTCTTCGTCAGCTTGATGTGCAGAATGACTTTCTTCATGGTGTATTGGAGGAGGAGGTTTATATGCGACAGCCTCCTGGTTTTTCTGATCCTGATCGTCCTGATCATATATGTCGTCTCACCAAAGCACTCTATGGTCTGAAGCAAGCTCCTCGTGCTTGGCATGCCCGTCTTGCAACAGCCTTTCGTGCTCATGGTTTTGCGCCGTCCACTGCTGGCTCATCATTATTTCTTCTACAGAAGCCTGAGGTCACTATGTACTTGCTGGTCTATGTGGATGATATTATTCTAGTCAGCTCCTCTCAGTCAGCTGCCGATGCTCTTGTTCGTGCTCTTGGTGCTGATTTTGCCGTCAAAGACCTTAGGAAGCTTCACTACTTTCTTGGTGTGGATGTTGCTTCTTGTGCTGATGGACTTGTTATGACGCGGAAGAAGTATTCCTTGGATTTGTTGCAGCGGGCTGGGATGCTTAAGTGCAAGACGACTACCACACCTATGTCTAGCACTGACAAGATCACTGCTGTTGATGGTGAGGTTCTGTCTTCTGCGGATGCAACGGAGTACAGGAGTATTGTTGATGGTCTCTAGTACTTGACGATTACGAGACCAGATATTTCCTATGCTATCAACAGAGTTTGTCAGTATCTACAGGCGCCTCGCGATACTCATTGGTCTGCTGTTAAGCGCATATTGCGCTATATACGACTCACAGTGTCTCATGGGCTGCATATTTGGCCGAACCCCTCTGGGGTCCTCTCGGCGTATTCTGATGCGGACTGTGCTGACAGTCCGGATGACAGGCGATCCACGGGGGGCTATGCTGTGTTCTTTGGCTCTAACTTGATCGCCTGGAGTGCTCGGAAACAGGCTACTGTATCACGTAGCAGTACTGAAGCTGAGTATAAGGCTGTGGCTAATGCTACTGCAGAGATTATCTGGGTACAGTCTTTACTTCAGGAATTGGGTATATCCCAACCGCAGCCTCCTATCCTTTGGTGTGACAATATCGGTGCTACATAACTTTCTGTAAATCCGGTATTACATGCCCGAACGAAACACATTGAAGTTGACTATCACTTTCTATGGGAACGTGTCTCTCAGAAGCGACTACAGATCAAGTTCATCTCTTATAAGGATCAACTTGTAGACATCTTCACCAAGCCATTGCCTCTACCACAGTTTGAGGCCTGTAGGCGCAATCTTACCCTTCTAGATTCTTTAGGAAGTGGCTAAGATTAAGGTAGGGTGTTAGACTGTATAGATTTTGTATATGTGTACGTGTATTGTAACATTGTAACACACTCATTATATATATGTGATAGGCCGCCCCTAGAGGGTTGTGCCGGTTCCCACCCCCGGTTCCCACCCCAAACCTATTGTCTTACAGTTTGGTTGGTGCTTGTGTGCCTGAGAAAAAGCACGGACGTTGGTTCCAGCTTGACCAAATACAATCCGGGTGCACCCATGCTGCTGCGGCCTCTGATTTTGGATGTTGCTGCTAGCAATTTTTTCTTCAGGTCATCAGCCAAACGGCATCCAGACAGACCTGAAGCTCATGTTCAGTCACCATATATATCCCCACGAAGGAAGAAAATTGCACATAACACCACTTGTCGGGGGAGTTTTTACACAGAACCACAACTACGTTGGATTGTTGCACAAAACACCATTATTTGGAGTAACTGGTCATTAACATGGTTGATAGCCAATTAGTAAATTTGGACCCACTGTCAATAGCTATGTGGCGTCCAACGTGGCAGCTGGTGCCAGGCCAAGGACCTGCCGGGGCGGGGTCGGCTAGGAACTGCGGCGGAGCGCGCCATCGTCATCCGGGCGACATGGGCGGCGATGTTATTTTGGAACACTAATCTGTTCAGCCAACAGCTAATTGACGCACAAAGCTAGCTGAAGGAAGCAGCTGAATTGCTTTTTCTAGCAGCTGGAGGTCATCCACGGTTTCCTCAAGGACCTCGCGGCTGCGATTGGAGGGGGCAACGTCATGCAAGTCGGAGTGAAATGCATGTACGGTTTCCGAACTTGTTGGCTATATCTAGAACCGTCCTCAAACTTTGAAAATACACCAGTACGGTTCCTAATTTCGCTTTATATGTCTACATACGGTCCTCAATACGATTGACCACGTATTTCGCTGACATGGCTATGGATGGTATAAAAGAATTCTTTTTCAGAATCTGATCTGTTCCGACGCAAAAATTCACGAACAAAGCATCATCCAATTTCATGCATGCTCTACAAGCTAGCTAAGTGACGAGTTTAAATTATACATGATCACTCATTGTTAGAAGCACTGACCAAATGCTCCTGACGGTGTCAATAATCGGAACTTATTGGAATGATTCAAAGTGCGTAGCAGTTGCACTGGATGCAGCATACAAAGATGAGACTGCTGAAGGAACATACTTGCCGCATCTAGACACTAAAAATGCTAGTATATTGTTTGGTGCATTCATCTATAGAAATCCTTGTGCAAATGAGATATTGAATTATGCTCCCTTATTACGTCATCAGACTAAAGAAAAGGTACCTGCTTATCAGGTTGAGTGATCCATTTCTCACGCTAATACGGTCCAAGCTGCAAAAAGATGACTATACTTCTACATCATCAGATTGGAACTCGGGATCGATATGCATATAACTATATAAGCTGATCTCATAGACCGATCAGCTGGAGTATTCTTCTACGGGCGCCGCCTGGTAAGGACGTTGTGAGCCTGATCTAGCGCCACGCCAGCAAAATACAATGCCGCCTGCATGGTAAGGACGTTGTGGGCCTGATCTAGCGCCACGTCAGCAAAATATGATGATCAATCATAGCGAGGACCGTATATGGACGTAAAGAGCAAGTTAAGGACCGTATTGGTGCATTTTTTTGAGTTGAAGAACTGTTTTAGACATGACCAACAAGTTGAGGGACCGTACACGCATTTCACTCCCGAAACCACAAACAGCTCTGCTCCCTGTTGCCAACACCCAAGCAAGCAGACAACTTTCTATAGATTTTTTTTGCTAGCAATTCCTTTGATCCTCATCATCTCTAAACAAGCAATGATAACAAGCAAGTCGCATATATCAACATCAAGCAGAATTAAGAAAAACCAGAAATTAACATAGCAAATTCATCTAAAAAATAGGATCCAGCAGACCCAACAGGCAATAGTACCACACATTGACAAGTCTGACACACGACACTTAGTTCTCATGTCTTAAATTGATAAAACAAAATAAACGCAGAAGGAAGCGCACATGAGAAGTACGCTGCCTCACTTGCCTCCGCCAATCCTCAATCTTCAAAACCTCTAGTTTTATTGCTTCATCTCCATCCTTAAGCAACGAGCTTTCCAGCTACATCAATCATATGGACAATCAGATTTATTTAAAAGATTAAGATACATCATGCATAGGGATTTAGACATGAATTCTTATAGATCAATAGTGGAAACTCACCAAATATTAACCAGTAGACTTTGTGCTAGTGTAAGTGTTGGACTTGGATGCCTTGGCTCTTATGTCTTTATACTCGGCAATTAATTCTAAAAACAATAACATAGGCAACAAGCATTACTTTTACTGATTTACCTTGTCCAAGCTTGGTCAATTCTGCAGTGTTCTCAGCTACTCCCTCCGTATCAAAATGTAAGATGTTTTAGCATTTTTTTCTTCCATCCGTATCTAGACATGTTTTAGTGCAAGATTAATATGAACCTTACACTAAAACATGTCTAGATACGGATGGAAAGAAAAATGCTAAAACATCTTACATTTCGATACGGAGTGAGTATATTGATAGTAGTGTGGCGAAGCCAATCTTGAGTGCACACAAGGGTTTCTCTACCATGAAAGGAGTCAAAGACGTCCTAAAGTCATCAAGAACACGGCCACCAGTGGAGAAAGTAGCAGATGCTACCGTGGAGATTGGTATTACAAAAACATCACGTGCCAAGCACGCCAATGTAGGAAACCTAGATGAGTTGACCTTCCACCAAGCTAATATATCAAATTTTGGACCATCATCTTCAGGCTCCTCGGCAAGGAACTTATAAGTTCAGACCTGTTGCTACCACCATTATTCAGCCTCATTTTTTGGCAATCAGTGACTTCATCATGCTCGCACATGACCATGTGGCAAATTGTGTGTATTCTGAAAGTTTGTACCTACAAATGCAATTCAACAAATACAAAACATTGATTAGTGTTGAGTAGATCAATCTTTGTAGGTACAAACTTTCAGAATACACAGAATTGCTTCAACTTCTAGAGAAAAACTAGCTTGAGTAGTTCAATCTATGGTGCACACATGACCCTGTATTCCTCAAACAATTCTCTAAGACACTTGTTGACTGCAGCCCAAACCTTAGGCCTTTTGGCATCCCCATACATCTCTAAAATGTAAATTGTGTGTATTCTGAAAGTTTGTACCTACAAATGCAGTTCAACAAATACAAAGCATTGATTAGTGTTGATGCAAATAAGAGAAGCTCTGCACAATGAAAAAAGAAAGATATTACAATACTTTTAAGGGTTTACATTGGATCCAGTGCTGCTTAAATAAAAATCATCAAGTTGATGTATTCCTTTTCCTTTCCCTTTTTGCTAGGATCTGACTCATGCCAACTGCCCCAATATTTATCAAACTTATCCTTCATCCTTTGTGCTATTTTCACTGACAGATTCACCTCACCAATCTCATGGAAAAACTTATTAGCAGTCACATGTAGTGAGGCAGAAACACGAGTAGTTAGATCAGCAAAATGTCCAAGGAAATCTGCCATCTTACTACTCCCTCCGATCCATAAAAAGTGTCGCCCACTTAGTACAAAGTTTGTACTAACTTAGTACAAAATGAGCGATACTTTTTATGGATCGGAGGGAGTAGCATTCTCCCAATTATTCTCATCTGGAACTCCAATGCAATTGTCTTTACCTTTATCACTAAGTAGATCAAGTGCATAATATGGATCTTCGTCAGTATACCTTACAAAAACTCTCTCATAGTTGAAAGCAGCCTCAACATAAATTATGTGGAGTTCCACCTAGTGCAAACATCAAGATTTAGGGACGCCTTGGTGTCAACCTTCTCTAGATCAGCACATTCCTTAAACTTAGCTATCTTAGCTGGGCTATTCTTCACATATCTAACAACTGCACGCACACACTTGACTGAAAGTTCAACTTCTTTTAGACGATCAATAACAATTAAGTTTACAATGTGGGCAGCACACCTCATGTGAAGATATTTGGCATCAGCTATGCTATTATTAGCTTTATTCAGTTCCTTCTTCATGTAAACAATACCACCGTCATTACTAGAAGCATTATCAACGGTAATTGTCGTGACCTTCTCTACCACCCAATCAATCAAGGTTTTATGCAAGTGTTCCCCATATCATCTCCTTTATGACCCTTAACCTTGAAAAACTAATAATTTTCTTGTGAAGAAAAATCATTACAAATGAAGTGGGAAGTGACCGTCATGAAGCTTTCTTGTTGTTGAGAAGTCCAACAATCAGTTGTAAGACACACTCTCTCGCATTGTTCTTTACAGAAAAGTTTTAGCTTAGCCTTCTCTTCAAAATATATGCGAACAACGTCTCTAGTGCATGTTCTCCTAGATGGAATCGAGAAACGTGGGCATGCTAGAGTCACAAACCTTTTAAACCTAGACTTTTCACCAAATGCAAATGGTAGTTCATGATCCTAATAGCCTCAGGGTCAAATGTCCAAGCATGCACACTATCACCATGATTAACTTGCAGCACAGCTTGCTTATCATCACCAACATTCTTATGTGAATTACACTTGCAAACATGAAAGTGTTTGTGCAAGGCAGATGTACCATTGATAACGGCGTGAGTGGCGATATCGGTCTTGTAGTAGTTACATTTTCCCTTATGCAGGACACCATAATATCTTCTTGAAATGCTTCCACGTCTCTGATGTTGCAGCCATCGTCTTTCGACCTTCCTTCTTTTCACCCTCCTTCATAGCTTCAGGTGACTTCACCTTGTCGTCGTCGTCCTGCCCTCCGCTGCTTGCAGCTCACGACCACTTGCCTGCATGTTAGGTAGTTGAGGCTGCAAAGCGGCTCCACATGAAGGAGCATGTGGTTTTGCAAATCGGCTCTTTGTTGGCAACATTGGTCGAGTCCTTTAGTTTTGCCAGAACCATGCACCATGCAAAACCACATGCTCCTTCACGTGGAGCCGCTTTGCAGCCTCAACTACCTAACATAGCAGATCTTATTTAGATTTTAAATGAAGATGCTACTAGGAAATAAGAATATACGAATCAGGAAGAAGATTAGTCATTTCCACAAACACTTAGGAACCATGTATGATAACTAAGTTTCTCTCAAAATAAATACGTGCATATATAACTTTTATAATGCCATTTGACAAGAAAAATCAAGTATGCGCCACTTAGGCAAACCGTAAACATTACAAAATACATCCTTTAACAAATAATCGATTGTATACCTGTCAGGCATTAGAATCAGCATGACAGGTGAATCAATAGAAAGTAAAACAGAGAAAAGTGGAAATAGTGTTTCAGCTAGCAGTATTAAGTATAGCATTGCAATTTTAGCATCGCTGACCAGTCAACATCCTATCATTAGTCGGTATGTTAAGCAACTAAACCTTAACTAACATAATAGGGCAACCACTATAATTCAATAACTAAATGGCAGCTGAATTTCTGTCTGAACTGGAAAGTGGAAACATGTATGGAGGTCGTGACAAACAGATAAAATCGCCCAACCATGTGGAACAATAATATGTACTTCCTCTGTTCCACAATATAAGCCTTTCTAGCAAGCTAGTTTAGTTGCTAAAAGGCTTATATTATGGAACGGAGGGAGTAGATCGGAAGAAAAATGATGACTGACCTTTGCATGGGATGACTTGTTCCAGGATATCTTCTTGCCATTATCAACGAAACCATATAGATGGGAGTCAGACTTGTCTAATTGGAGAATACCAGGTATGATGCTCTACAAATCCGGTACAATTGCACAAGTAACATTAGTACATAAGGACATTTGGAAGAAAAAATATAATGTGGTTCAAACATGGATATACGTGAAAAATAGACCATATTTTGTAATTACATTAGGAAAACACAATAAATTAACAAGTCACAAAGAAAAAAACGAAAATGGAGTGACAACAAACAATCGTGATTTATGTCAGCCTGGAATTTCAGGTTAGCTTTGAAGGACAAAATTAGCAAGACATGTAAATCCGGTTGGTCACTACCGTTGTGTCTAGAACCGTGACTTTGCCAGATCCTCCAAGAACCTAAGAACAAACACATATAACACCAAGACACCCACAATTAACTGTAAACCAAGCCCCATGGTAAAGAAATCCTGAATCTATAAACTGATGCGTGAGAGAATGAACTGACCATTAGTTCGACCAAAATAGAGATGACAACATTTTATGAAAAGAAAATGCATAACTGAAATCACGCTGTTGTGGTGAGAGTAATCACACCTATCCCATTTCTTTGAATTATGAAACTACTACCATACTGATGAAGAGTCAATGTTAGAACATGAGCACTCACCTAGGACTAAAGTAGGCTCAGTTGCTGCTTAAACCCTCTCCTCCTACTCTAGAATATTTAGTCATGCAGCAAATAAGTTGAACAACCAAAATGGCTAACTTCGTAAGAAATTTGAGGAAATAAAAACCTAAGAAAAGAAAATTAAACCTTCTCCTTCAACTCCAAACCACCAAGACTAAAGATGACCGTCAAACAATTTTTTTTCCGAGAAAACACATTTCATTGAAAAGATTATTTACAATCCTCCTAGGAGGCAGAATACATGTCAGCTGAAAAAATTCAGTGTACATCCCATGTCACTGGCAGGACCACCCTAAGTCCGGTTGCTCCAGCCCTTGCCCACATGGAGGCCTCCTCTTTGACCCTGGAGAGCAGCAGAGACATTGAGGGCCTTGCACCTTCGAAGATACACTCATTACGATGTTTCCACATCATCCATGGGAGGAGGAGAGTGATGGAGTCACGGCCTTTCCGTTGCGGTTTGAGGGTGATTTGTCAGGCTGGCTTCCACCAATCCAGCAATGATGCTTCTTGTCTCGGAGCTGCACCGTCAAACAAATATTGAAACCCGCTTGCAAATTCCACAGTCAAAATGGAGGAACGGTATCAACTTGTGCATGACCATTACAATAAGACAATGAACAAAGATATTGCAGCTCTATAGCCCTCCAGCTAACATGTCCGAGAGACCAAGACAAAATATTTTGATCCTATTGCATTATAAAGGGAAAATCGAGGTTCCTCGTAGAAAGTCAAAAGGAAAAGGTACTTCATCAAATCCTAGAGAATAAGACACATGTTTGCTAAAAAGACATACTGGGAAGGTGGGAATTCACAAATATCGGAAGTTGTAGCGTAGCACATGGAATTTACATATGGAATCACTTCCATGAACTAACCTCAATACATCAGTTTCACGTAGATCCTTGCATCTTCTGATAATAAATACTATAATAGCTTGAATGGAACCATTTTCTGATTGCTTTACTCTATCACATGTCGCTGACGCGCAAGAGCGTGGCAAGACAACCAACTATAGAAGTACAGAGAAAACATGTCAAGAACTATGTTGACATTCTTCAATTGCAATTAAAATTAAGATAATATGGTAATGTGGTTCGTAAAGATGATGATGATCTTCATTTTGAAAAGACTTGATATTTGGCATTGCGCCTAGCTAAAAGGCGTTAAATAAAAAGCGCTTGTTGGGAGGCAACCCAATTTTACTTTCAGTTTGTTTTTACCTTTTTGAGTCATGGAGTTGTTGCTTCTGTAGCAACTTCATTGTATCCTTGTTTTTAGTTTTTGTGTGCCAACAATTAGTTTCTAATGCTTAGAGAGTGCAAAGTTTTGTTTTGCTGTCCAGAAACAAATTCTGAGCTCCTGTTGCAGGAAAATTAGAAAAATCCCAGAACATTATCTTTTTCTGTAATTTTTTTACATCAAGACTTGTACTTTTGTCTATCTTTAATTATTTTTAAGTTTTTTGATTTGAGAAACGTAAGTGCCTCTAAAATATAGACCTTTACAGACTGTCCAGTTTTGACAGATTCTGCCTTTATTTGTGTTTGCCTCTTTTATTGACGTCATTAGTGGTACTTTTGGATGCAGTGCTACCCTTGAGTCTTAGTAAACATTAGCTAATGCTAAATAAAGTTTGTGCAATTTGTCTTAGTGGAAGCAAAGTGAGTTTTGTTTTATTGGGACTAACCCTCTAATCAGTTTATGCAAAGTTTTGTGCGAATAGAGTTTTTAGGTTCCACGAGAGAAGATGATGAACAAAGTGTAAGGATGGACAAAAGCACAAGCTTGGGGATGACCCCATGGCACCCCACTGAACATTCAAGAATCCTCAAGCATCTAAGCTTGGGGATTCCCAAGGCATCCCCTATTCTTCATCGACAACCATCAGGTCGTCTCCGTTGAAACTATGTTTTTATCACTTCTCATATTTTGTGCTGTTCTTGGAGCATCATTTTATGTTGCTTTCAGTTTGTGTTATTTTGTTTTCTGGTCATGTACTTTGTTGGATCCTTGCTATCTTGTGTGGGAGAGAGACACGCTCCACCTTTTCATTAGAATACTCCTGTGTTTCGCTTATATCTTGTGGAGTATTTTTAGCTTTGTTTTCTTATCAGCTCTTGTGCTTCGCTTATATCTTTTTAAGAACTGTTAGTTGATGTTATTAGAGTCTCTTTGCTTCACTTATATTTGTGTAGAGAGTTGTTTGTGGTAGCTTGCTTGATTTGTTGGAATGATAAAAATGTCGTGCATGTGGTAGTGGTGTGATGAAAAATTTGTATAGTCGTGTAGATCTTCATGTTTGAATAACTTGAAACTTCCCAATTGTTTCAAGATGTTAAGTGAATTAATGCTTAAACTTGCTGGTTATTTAAGTTAAGGCTCATTAGTGAAGAACTACCGTTAAAGCTTGAATTTATAAAGTTTCGTCATGCTTGTAAGTTCGATAAGAAAGTGAGTTTGGTTAACAAGGGAGACAGTGTAGAGTTTTTGTGGTTATTCTTAATGAATGTTCTATAGTCATTCTTGTTCCGGTTGCTGGTGCTTATTTTCTTTGATATCTTTGCTAGCCAAAAACTCTGTACTAAGCGGGAATGTTGCTCGTGCATCCAAACTCCTTGAGCCAAATATCTTTCCAACATTGTCCACCATACCTACCTATACATGGTATTTCGTGCCATTCCAAGTAAATTTGTCATGTTCTACCTTTAAAACTTCAAAATACTCCAATTTGTGTCTCTGTTTTTAAGCTCACGAGGAAGTAGTGAGGAAGTTTTGTTATATCCTGTGTCAAGCAAGGTCACCCCCCTTTCACCTGGTGAGGATGGATTGCGTGCTCACTTAAATTTGATGAGAGTTGGCAAGGGTTCCCAGCTCACAAAATATAAATTCAACATCATTAATATCTCCTTCACACAATGAACCTGAGAAATCGGTCAAACATTGGCTAGTGATAAACAAAGGAGAAAGAGGAATGTACTCGTTCCTCTATGGAAGCCACTCTCACAAGTCTAAAAGCCTTGCTTGGTACGGGGGACTAACAGATTTCTTTCCTGTGGATTCGTTGATGAAAGCATGCATGTCTCAAAATCATTCTACTTCTGTTTAACAAAAATAAAAAGCTCTAGCACATGATTAATCCCTGCTTCCCTCTGTGAAGGGCCTTTCTTTTACTTTATGTTAAGTTAATTTTCCTCTTCTTTCTGTCTACGCAAAGCAAGCTTGCAACACTGACTCTGTGTGCAGTTGATTATATTGCATCTTTTTTTGCTTAATCATGATTCTTTATGTTGACTCTATCTATAAGATAAGCATGTTGAAAGTTGAAGCAATGCTGAAACTTGCATCTTCCTTTGTGTTGACTTCAAACACTTTTGACAAGAAGATATTACCTTGAAGACTTTCATGTTATGATTAATATTTATGCTTTCATGTCTCCAAAGTATTATTCATGAAAGGTTTTACTTGAATGATGCAACTTGTTTATTCATTGTTTTCTTGATTATCAAATATAGACAATTGTTTTGGATCAACTTATTCATATCATAAGCTTTACATTGTTGTTTGATCAAGGTTATGCTAGTAGCATGTCTCATCAAAAAACTAAAAAAAGTGTCCACCATACCTACCTATACATGGTATTTCGTGCCATTCCAAGTAAATTTGTCATGTTCTACCTTTAAAACTTCAAAATACTCCAATTTGTGTCTCTGTTTTTAAGCTCACGAGGAAGTAGTGAGGAAGTTTTGTTATATCCTGTGTCAAGCAAGGTCACCCCCCTTTCACCTGGTGAGGATGGATTGCGTGCTCACTTAAATTTGATGAGAGTTGGCAAGGGTTCCCAGCTCACAAAATATAAATTCAACATCATTAATATCTCCTTCACACAATGAACCTGAGAAATCGGTCAAACATTGGCTAGTGATAAACAAAGGAGAAAGAGGAATGTACTCGTTCCTCTATGGAAGCCACTCTCACAAGTCTAAAAGCCTTGCTTGGTACGGGGGACTAACAGATTTCTTTCCTGTGGATTCGTTGATGAAAGCATGCATGTCTCAAAATCATTCTACTTCTGTTTAACAAAAATAAAAAGCTCTAGCACATGATTAATCCCTGCTTCCCTCTGTGAAGGGCCTTTCTTTTACTTTATGTTAAGTTAATTTTCCTCTTCTTTCTGTCTACGCAAAGCAAGCTTGCAACACTGACTCTGTGTGCAGTTGATTATATTGCATCTTTTTTTGCTTAATCATGATTCTTTATGTTGACTCTATCTATAAGATAAGCATGTTGAAAGTTGAAGCAATGCTGAAACTTGCATCTTCCTTTGTGTTGACTTCAAACACTTTTGACAAGAAGATATTACCTTGAAGACTTTCATGTTATGATTAATCTTTATGCTTTCATGTCTCCAAAGTATTATTCATGAAAGGTTTTACTTGAATGATGCAACTTGTTTATTCATTGTTTTCTTGATTATCAAATATAGACAATTGTTTTGGATCAACTTATTCATATCATAAGCTTTACATTGTTGTTTGATCAAGGTTATGCTAGTAGCATGTCTCATCAAAAATTATTTTTGTTTATCACTTACCTACTCGAGGACGAGTAGGAGTTAAGCTTGGGGATGTTGATACGTGTCAAACATATCTATAATTTTTGATTGTTCCATGCTACTTATATGTTATTGTTACATGTTTTCATTACCTAATTACACCATTTTTAGGCTTTTTATCGGACTAACCTATTATCAAGATGCCCAGTGCCAGTTCCCTGTTTTTGCTGTTTTCTATTTCAGAAAAGTTACGTCAGGAAATATTTTCGGAATTGGACAATAATTTACAAGGATTTTTTATTCGACGAAAGGAAGCCGGAGACCGAAGGGCAACCTGGGGGGCCACCCAGGGGCCATGGGTGGGCTGTGGCCGCGGCCCCACCTGCACCTACTACCGGTGGGACCCGCCCCGATGCCCTGTCTACTGGCTTTGCCCCCTCCGACTCCTACAAATACCCCTTTGACCTAAAATCATCGGGGGCGATGATTATTTTCCAGAAACACGACCCGACACCGCCGCCACCTCGAACCCTAGTTCAGGGAGATTCAGAAGCTGCTCCCGGCACGCTGCTGGAGGGGAGATCGATCCCGGAGGGCTCTACATCGCCATGCCTTCCACCGAGATGAAGTGTGAGTAGTTCCACCTTGGACTACGGGTCCATGGCAGTAGCTAAGGTTTTATCTCTCCCTTGTGCTTCATGTTTATGGTCTTATGAGCTGCCCTACATGATCAAGCTTGACTCTTTGTAAGGCTATATGATGTGTTTGCTGGGATCCGATGGATTATGAAGTTATGATCAGATTGTGCATGATTCTTATATGTTAATTTATGTTATTGCATGCTATCCGATGTGTTAAATTGCTTTGGCCAAGTAATTGCGTGTGTCTCCAAGAGGGAGTATTTATGCTAGATAGTTGGTTCATGCCCCCTTTTGTGCCTGGGCCGAGTGACAGAAACGTCTAAGGACTAGGGTGTGCTGTTGCGACTAAGGGTAAAACAATGCTATTCATGTCTGCGTGATTATAAATGTTGCTTACATCATACACTTTACTTAATACAATTGATTTTTTGCTTCCAACTTAATACAAATGGGTGGCAGGCTGGATAGCGATCCCTAGGTGGACTTTTTAGATAAAGATGTAGTCGGATGGCGGTATTTGTTCCTTGTTGTGATACCTACATGAATAATACCATGAACACTTTGATATAGCTAGATTAAGTTTGTGCCATAATTCTGTAAATTGCCCAGCTGTAATTTGTTTACCCTTCATATGAGTATTTTATTTATTGGAGAGACACCGCTAGTGAACCCATGGCCCCCGGTCCAATTTTTTTTGCATTGTTTACAACCTTGCTTACTTGCTTTCCATCATCACTTGTTCGCTGATTCGTTTTAATAAATCATTTCACTACACTATATGTTTAACCGCTTTGTTTTCAGCAGACCGGGAAGATTGACAACCTTCCTGTCGTTAGGGGCAAAGTAATTGTTTGAGTGTGTGCAGGTCCGCGTTCGTCACGGTTAAGCGCTAGAGACCATCGACGTTCACCTCGTTGTTGGTTTCAAAGTTCTACTTGTCTGATTAAACCTTGGTTCTTCACTGAGGGAAAACTGCTACTTGCTACATCCGCGCCTTCGCTTGGGGCACCACCCAACTCTACTAGTGGATGTCAGTATCCATTATCACCCGGTAGTAGTGGCTATCCGGTACTAACGGTAGTACCGTCTGTTGGCGAGTTTTGGGCATATCGGTTGGATTTTGGGAGGCCTATTGCCTATAGCAGGGGTTGATGTCTACTACACGCTTCTATTCTTGTAGACTTGTTGGGCCTCCAAGCGCAGAGGTTTGTAGGACAGCGACAATTTTCCCTTAAGTGAGTAACCCAAGGTTTATCGAACTCAGGGAGGTAGAGGTCAAAGATATCCCTCTCAAGCAACCCTGCAATTAAGATACAAGAAGTCTCTTGTGTCCCCAACACACCTAATACAATTGTCAGTTGTATAGGTGCACTAGTTCGGCGAAGAGATGGTAAAATGCAAGTGATATGGATGGTAAAAGGTGATTTTGTAATTCTGTAATAAAAATGGCAGCAAGCAAACAAGTGACAAAAGTGACTAAAAATGGTGTATCAATGCTTGGAAACAAGGCCTAGGCTTAATACTTTCACTAGTGACTACTCTCAACATCATTAACATAATTAAACATATGATAGTTCCCACAAAAACACATGCATGGTAGACGTTACTCGGAGATCATTCTTTTGTGGATCAAATAGGATGAGAATTGCGTAGGGCTACGAGAAGCACACCTTAAAGTTTGTATTCCACATCTATGGACACTTCATGCTGTCACTATCCGCATCCAAAGATAGTACTAATAAACACCACAACCTATTTCTTGAATAGTCTCTTTCTTCAATAACACAAGCATCAAGAAACCTCATGATCTATTCAATCCAACAATAATAAAGAACAAACTCATGATGAAGATCCCTCCAACACTACTAGGAAACTAGCTATAGGTGAACCACATTCTGTGGCGCATAGTTTTGCATGCGCCACAGAAATATGTCTTTCTGTGGCGCATATAGCTAGATGCGCCACAGAAAGCCACATTTTTGTGGCGCATGGGCCACATGTGCCACAGAAATATGTCTGTCTGTGGCGCATATAGCTAGATGCGCCACAGAAAGACACAATTCTGTGGCGCACATCCAACATGCGCCACAGAAATGTATCTTTCTGTGGCGCATGTGGCCCATGCGCCACAAAATTCTTCAAAACAGATCCCACCCCCACCACCCCGTGGATCGCCTTTTCAGTTTTGCACGAAGTGAAAGAAAATGATAAAAAATTCAAAAAATAAAATCCTTTTAGATGTAGGGAAGGTTTTGGGTCTAGTTGTTTGGAAAAATTTAAAATACACATTTTGACTTTTTTTCCAAAAGTAGGTGAAAAATATTAAAACGGGCATAACTTTTGCATACGACGTCGAAAAAATGCGTTTAATACCTTAAAAAAAACTAGAGAAAATTTCGGAACCGCCCTCACCCGGGTTTACCCGGTTGGACTTTTTTTAGATTCTCAAAATTCCAAATGAAAAAAAAGTTATGGCCAACAGAAGAATTTTTCCAGCAAAATAAAAAAAAATAAAAATAATAAAAAAGACAATTCTGTGGCGCATGTCTAGCCCATGCGCCACAGAATTGTTGGGCGGGATTCCAAATTTTGAATCCCGCCAGCCCCTTCTCCCTCTCTTTTCTCCTTCTCTCCTCCACTTCTCCCTCCACTTCTCCTCTCCTCCACTTCTCCTCTCCCCTTCTCCTCCACTTCTCCCTCCACTTCTCCTCTCCCTTCTCCTCCACATCTTCTCCCCTCCTCCTCTCCTCTCCTCCACATCTTCTCTCCTCCTCCTCCACCTCCACCTCCACCTCCGGCGACCTCCTCCACCACCACCACCCCGGCGACCTCCTCCTCCACCCGGTGACCTCCTCCACCCCGGTGACCTCCACCACCTCCGACGACCTCCTCCTCCATCCCGATGACCTCCGGCGACCTCATCCACCACCCCGGCGACCTCCTCCTCCACCTCCACCTCCACCTCCGGCGACCTCCACCTCCACCTCCGGCGACCTCCTCCGGCGACATCCTTCTCCTCCTCCACCATTTTCGGCGACCCCCATCCTCCACCCACGGCAACACAGCCTCCGACGAGCTCCGACAAAATTCCGGCGAAATTCCGGCGGCCAGATCTAGATCCAGATCTGGATCTAGATCTGGCCGCCCTTTTTTTTGAAATTCAAAAAAAATTCTGTGGCGCATGGTAGTGGGATGCGCCACTGAAATATTTCTGTGGCGCACGGTCGTGGGATGCTATCGGGGATATGAACCCCGGATACCCCAAAGAGTTTCATTTCTTCAGAACTCCCCGAGCCGGTTGAACGAGTGCCGGCTGAAACCTGCCGGCTGAATCCAGCCGCCTGCGTCTACCCGGATACGGACGTCCGGCTGGGCTGGAGCCGGACGCACCAACCGACAACTCCGTACGAGTGGGCCAGGCCCGTATAACCGCTCTGGGTGAACAGTACCCCTTGTCGGGCATCTCCTGTACCGAATCATGACAACAAGCTCCAGCCGGCTCAGAAAGTAGTGATGTCATAGGGGCAAACTTGTAACTTCCCTGTAACCGAAAACCCTAGCCCGCTGCCTATATAAAGCGGGCTAGAGCCTCCTGCGCGAGGCAAGTGATCAAGTGACGGAGAAGAGACCTACACGCATACGTAGCATCACCTTCAACCTCCAGCCGGCTAGGACCTCCAGCCGGCTGCCACCCGAAACAGCTCAAGGAGCACCATTGTAGCCCGATTCTGTTGTCAAGCAATAAGAACAAGAAGAGCAGGACGTAGGGGTGTTACCTCCACAAGGAGGGCCCTGAACCTGGGTAACTAGCGTGTGTTCGCGTGCTTGTTGCCCAATCCCGCGCGAGCATCCATCATCGCCTGCCCCATAATCTTTTCCATCTCTGATGGATATGCCGTGCAACCCACCACGACATTTGGCGCCCACCGTGGGGCTCGCGACGAGCGGAGTCACGTTCTGCGCGGGATCCCGGACCGTAGATGATCGGCAAATCGTCTCCGGCCTCGTGCTCTCCATCGGCTCCATCGGCTGCGTCCTCGACAACACCAAGAGCTTCGCCGACGTGGGCTTCACCAGCGGAGGCACGGTCGTCACCCTTGGCGAGTTCCACGTCTACGTCGCCGTCGCCGCCAAGGAATACCCAGAGGTGGTCTACTCGAGCTTGGCTCCTTCGATCTTCGACGCCAGCACCTGCAACGACGACTCCGCCTTCGGCTACCTCAACTCCAGCGACGCCGACTGCGACGATGTCAAGCTCAACGTCTACGCCGAGGTGCACATGGTCGAGCACGCGGCGGCGGGAGGCGCCGTCGCCGCTACTGTGCATGAAGCTGGCGAACCCTCTCGCTTCCAGTGTAATCTTGAGGCCGACTTCGAGCTGCTAAGCACCCCCATCGCGCTGGGTGCGGATCCAGCCAAGGCGGCGGCTGAACTCGAGAGGATGTGTAACGCCCCGGGATCGGCACTATGCAGACTTGAGCGATACCACCAAATCCGCATAATAACGATCCTAGGACGCCCACCAGGCATAACGTGCACGTCGCAACACACACGTTATGCGGGTGGAATTGTGATGATCATTACAATAGTTCACGATGGAACCCACAAAACAACATTTATACAACAACGACTCACCGAGTCAAGAGTACAAATGATACATTACAAAGATTCAATAACAACGGAAGCGAATTAGTGTCCGGCTACGGACAAGATACAAATTGGACTAAGAGTCCTGAAGATAAACGAAGGCACCATGACCCTGCCCAGGCCAAGCCGGAGGGATTCCCAAGCTAACGTCGTCAGACTTCAAACCTGTCGGCTGCATTGGAATAGCAGCCCCGAAGGGGTCAGTACTAGTAGAAGTACTGGCAAGTAATACTCACAAGATATCAAAACTTGAATTCCGGGGAAAAGGGTTAGCGATTGAGGCGGCGGCAAGCAGCACTAACAACTTATAGAGACACGCTACAACTTCCGTCTAATTAGAATAAGGAAAGAGAGCGCAAACTTGACTAAACTGTTCTACTCACCAAACAAAACCCGCCCTAATACAACTCCATCGTATCAGAAACCCACGAGGAAGAAGTCCGGGCACTCACACGTTGATCAAGTTTTAGCAGGTTATTATTCGGATATGGCTATTTACTAGTCAATTTAGCTATTTATGATATACGGTGATGTCTATGATCTTTTTAGCCAGCACATTACCCAAGTCTTCCATAACCGTGGACTCGGCTTTTTGAAAAGATTTAACCCTGCAGGGGTGCCCAAATGTAACCATACACGTTCGATCAACCACACGCCACAGAGGCAAAAGGTAGCTCAACACGACCTTCCCCTTCACTACTACATTGGGTAGGGAGCCACCTATCTGAGACTGATCCACGTGGGGAGCCCGGCCGAAACTCCTTTGTGGGCCCAAACGTTGCGTGAACGACTTCGGGAGGATAACACTCATACGATTACTCCTCCTTCCACACTCGATAAACGAACGATCCGCAAACCTATATGCGCCCCCCATAGTTGTAACCTCTCATCTTCAACATGCATCGTGCATATGCTCCAAATGGTAAACACCCGAACTACTTTGTGGCTCCCTAACCAATATAGCAGATCCGGTACTGAGTTGCGGGGGGTTCCATAAGTCTTCCCACGTGTGGGTAGGGCGCTCATTCTTGGATAAGCGGAAAAGAACGGTTTTTCCTAGGCGACACTAGCAGAACAAATCACCATAGCTGGCCTTCTGCCGGTGCCTTATCTTTATTATAATAAGTTCTCCCACATAACAGGTCTTTATTAATTAAATTATACCATCTAAACACCAGCAGTATATAAGAAATCCACAAGCAACTCCTAAGCATGCGCTACGACTCGCAAGGCTAACAAACAACAGGTTAAAAGGATGTGGGGGTGTGGCTATATCATGTCTGCAAGGTATACATGTGAATAGGATCGAGACACAAGCATCGATACATATGGTTAGCAAGGAACAAAAGATAGGAGGAGTAAGAGACAGAAAACAAGCAAAGATAGCAAGTGAGTAGTCCTTGCCTGCAATTCCAGTAGAGGTGGTAGAACTTGTCGTTGCTCACATCAACTCATCGTCCTATTCCCGAAGAAGCAAGAAACACTGGACAACGAAAAAGTTGCATTTTACTATGACGGCAAAAGAACCGGCATGATGATGCAATGCATGCATGACATGGCAATTATGAGAGGATGCAATTTAACCAAATTAAACGGAACCGAGATTCCGACATTTAATTATTAGATTCAAGTTATTTTTCTAACCATCAAAATTAAATGTTGTTAGCATGTTAAAGCAAGACATGGGTGATCTATGCAAAATTAAATGGAATAGGGCACTATTATAATTAATTACCCACACATTCCATATTCATTTATTTAGGTGTTTATGCAAAACCCCACTAAACCTCAAGTTACATGATGCAAACATGGACATGGATGGCATATTTGAATTCTACACATTTTTCTGATAATTATAGACATCTTATTTGTATTATTTGCATTTGTAAAATAAAAGATACAATAGATACAAGTATAACACATTTTCTGCCAAAAAAATAAAGGAGAAAAAAAGGGGGTGCTTCTATTGCAGCCAGTGGGGATCGAACTTGGGGCTGCCGGGCTGAGGAGAAGATGGCAAGCCACTGGGCTGTACTAGTGTTTGTGTTAGGATCCGGTTTTGTATGTACAAGAGGTAAAAGAGCCGGGGTTAACTGAATTTTTAACAACAAAGTTCAGACTTCAGATGCACAGCGACGGAGACGAACGAGGTACTGCAGCGACGCGGCTGATGGTTCCCACGCTCGATCTGGAGGCGGACGGGGCAACTGGGGGTGCGGGGTGCGTGGTTGCTGCTTCTGGTGGGTGCAGGGGAGGATGCTCTCAAGCACGAGCTCGCTGCCATGGTGACCATGGTGGCCGAGGTACTGACCGGAGGCGACGACGTATGCAGAACGAAAATAAGACAGGGAAGGGCGGGGATCGACGGATAAGCTCACGTAGAGGACGCTGGTGTAGAAGTACGGGCACGGGAGAGACGACGACGTGCTGTAGACGAGGAAGACGAGGCGGATGCGCGCTCCTCTCGGGCGGAGGTAGTCGACGACGGGGAAGACGCTCTTGGCAGCTCCGGCTCCCGATCTTCTGCGAGGTTGACGCGGACGGCGCTCTGGTTCAATTCCCGCGCTTAGGTGGGGACTTGGCGCTCCATGGCAACAGCGAGACGGAGAGGTCCGACGGCCTTCGTGGCTTACGTACTCCGGTGGCTTTCGGTGGAGAGGAACAGAGAGGAGGAAGAGAGGAAGGTGGCGGCGCAGAGGGGAAAAGGAAGGAGGCTGCTAGGGTTAGGGGAAAGGGCGCGGCCGGCTTGCTTTATAGGAGGGGAAAGGTAGCGAGGTGGCATGGTGGAGGCGGCTCGGTGACGGCACGGTTGCGAGGGAGAGGAGGATGACAACAGAGAGAAGGTAAGGTGGGCTTCGAGAGGGAGTTGGGCTAGAAGAGAAGGTGGACTCCGGCTGGTCTTGGGCTGCTGCCCTCTCCAGCCTTTTTTTTTTTTTAAGATTTTGAAGATTTTTTTCCCAATTCCGAAAATAGGAAAGGGGGAGAAAAGAATAGATGTAGAAAAGAAAGAAAGGAGGGGAAAAATTGCAAAATAAGATAGGGTTTGCTAAAATAATATTTTTATTTATTTTAAAAAAAAATATATATGCAAGGTGATTGAATGCTTGATGCCATGATGATGCAAAAGAAAAACAAGAAAATCTAATTTGGGGAAAATCCCGGGACATTACAGAATGCGTCAACAGATATACGACAAGGCTCTTCACCTCGCATCAACACAGCGCCGACTCAATGCCACGATGCGTGAGTACAACACCGCCCACGGCTTCGAGCCGGCAAGAGGCAACACAGAGAAGCTGAATGAGGTCAGGCGCAAAGGAGGGGATCTTGGCGGTGTCCTGAACCGTGCCGGCCAGCCGCACGAGCATTCGGACATCATCCTACCCGAGTACAACAACCCGGTGCAAAACATGAAGGTTGCGGAGGCGGCCGCAGCAGCAGAGCTACCCCATCTCCAAGGCGAGGAGTTACGCCAACAAGCACGCCGGGTCCAAGAGCTCATCGCCGCGGCCAACCGGCAGCAATGCGAAACCGAGGCGACGGCGAGTCGAGAACATCATGAGCCGCCTCCAGGCTACGATCCAGCCGGCAAGTCCAAGCAAGGCGCTGAGGCGTCATCCACAAGCCGCGGAAGGGCGAAGGACAAGCAACCACGAGCTCATCGCGAGGGGAGCGCAAGCTCGCATCCTCGTGATCACGGCCGCGATCCGGCTGGATGACGCGAAGACGGCAACCAGAACGGGCCGCAAACCGGCCGCAGCGTCAAGGAGCAAATTGGACACAAAGTCACCATCGAGGAGCGCCTGGGACCGCTGGGGCCCGAAACAAGCCACGACGCTCGCCTCCGCATCGACACGCTCAAGGCGTCGAGCATCATCGAGGAGGAAGACATCGCCGAACATTGCTGCTTCGGACCTCGCATCCAGACCGAGCAATTCCCGCGGGGATTCACCCTCCCAAGGAATACACCCAAGTACAACGGCACCGCGAAGCCGGAAGACTGGCTCGCCAATTACGTCACGGCGGTCAACATCGCAGGCGGCAACAAGCGGGTGGCCGTACGCTACGTGCCACTCATGCTCCAGGGGTCGGCTTGGACTTGGCTGAACAGCCTACCGGCTGAAAGCGTCAACAGCTGGCTGGACTTTGAGGAGGTGTTCAACCGCAATTTCACCGGCACCTACTTGCGCCCCGGCTATGCACAGCTGCTCGCGCTGTGCAAGCAGAAGGACGGCGAGTCGGACCGAGCATACCTCACCCGGTAGACTAGCCTACGCAACTCTTGCGAAGGAATCCTCGAGCTCCAAGCCGTCCAGTACTTCATTCAAGGTTGTCGAGACCAGACGCTGCTCAAGCACAGACTCCTAAGGAAGAGCCCGAAGACCATGGCGGAGCTCATGGCAATCGCCGATGAGTACGCCACCGCCGACGCGGGCATGACCAACCCGATCCGACTCGACGAAGCCGGAAGAATTATTACGACGGAGCCAGCTGCACGCCGCAGCCGGGCGGAGAACCAGGAAGGGGGAAAATCAACCCGGCGTGACTCCGACGCAGCCGGCAAGCGCAAGTCCACGGACAACCGCGTTGAGTCCAAAGTCGTCGCCACTACCGAGGGAAGGCCGGCAGGAGGCTTCGACAACCGCCGCATGAGGACGAGCAGCTACATGCGCCGGACGAGGGCGAGGAACAGCTATGAGTTCCTACTCGATCAACCGTGCCGGAACCATGGCGACCGGCCGGTGAACCACACCGTTCGGCAATGCACCCTCGGCCGCCCAAGGCCACCACCGTATGAGCGACGGAATCCGCCTCTACCTCTGGACAAAGCCGGACGAGACGATCGAAGACGTGACGACGGACGGCGCGAAGACAGAAATCGCGATGATCGCCAACGCGAAGAATAGAGGAGGGAGCGCCTTCCTGCACCGCCTCCAAGGGGTCCAGACGGCTACCAGTATCCGGATGCCGCCTACATCGTGTTCGTCAGCGAGCGTGACGACAAGCGAAGCCGGCGTGAGCGATTCAAGGAGGTGAATGCGGTGGTTCCACCCGTCCCCCAGTACCTCAACTGATCACAAGAACCAATCACGTGGGACCGCCGCGACCACCCGGAGCTGATGCCCAACCCAGGCGGCTATGCTCTAGTCCTGGAGCCCATGATCATCTCCACCAAGCGCGCACCTTCTCACGCGTCCTCATCGATGGGGGCAGCAGCATCAACATCCTCTACCGCGACACACTGGAGAAGCTGGGAGTCTTCCACGGCATCGTGTCGGGGCGAGCCGGCTCATCCATGGGCCTCATCCGGCTAGACGTCCTATTCGGCACCAAGAGCAATCACCGCCGCGAGACCATCTCCTTCGAGGTGGTCAACCACTCCAGCGCCTACCACGCCATCCTCGGGCGGCCGGCGCTCGCCAAGTTCATGGCGGTGCCACATTACGCCTACCTCAAGATGAAGCTACCAGGCCCACGCGGGATCATCACCGTCGTCGGAGACTACAAGCGCTCCATCGCCTGCGCCTCGGACAGCGCGAAGGTGGCTGAGACCATGGTCTGCAACGAGGAGATGAAGCAATTCAAGCGCAAGGCCAGCGAAGAAAAGCTGGAGATTCCGGAATCGGCCAAGCCGGCTGGCGAGTCGAATTTCCAGGCGGCGCGAGACACAAAGAAGATCTACTTCGACGACAACGACAAGTCCAAGTTCGTCACTGTGGGGGCGAGCCTGGATCCCAAATAGGAAAGCGTGCTCGTCGAGTTCCTCCGTGAGAACCGGGACATCTTCACGTGGTCCCCCAAGGACATGCCGGGTGTACCGAGGGAACTCGCCGAGCACTCTCTACATGTCCGTCCAGACGCCAAGCCGGTGAAGCAGTCCCTGCGACGCTTCGCGGAAGGAAGAAGACAGTTGATAGGAGAAGAGATAGCACGGCTACTCGTGGCCGGATTCATCAAGGAAGTACAACACACGGAGTGGCTGGCCAATCCGGTGATGGTGGAAAAGAAGAACAAGCGGTGGCGGATGTGTATCGATTACACCCACCTCAACAAGGCTTGCCCTAAGGATCCCTTCGCATTGCCACGCATCGATCAAGTGATCGACTCCACGGCCGGCTGCGACCTCCTGTCCCTCCTCGACGCCTACTCCGGTTACCACCAAATTCCATTGAACCCGGATGACCAGCTCAAGACCGCCTTCATCACCCCCTACGGCCCATACTGCTACACCACCATGCCGTTCGGTTTGAAGAACGCGGGGGCAACATACCAGTGCTGCATGCAGAAATGCTTGCACGACCAGATCGGTCGCAACGCGCACGCCTACGTCGACGATGTCGTCATCAAGACCAAGGAGAAGCACATCCTCCTCACCGACCTCAAGGAAACCTTCGACAACTTGCGCCGCTTCCAGATGAAGCTCAACCCGGACAAATGTGTGTTCGGCGTTCCAGCCGGACAGCTACTCGGCTACCTTGTGTCGGCACAAGGAATCGAGGCCAACCCGGAGAAAATCGCCGCCATCGACAACATGCGACAACGAAGAAGCGTCAAGGACATCCAAAAGTTCACCGGTTGCCTGGCATCCCTCAGCCGCTTCATCAGCCGGCTCGGTGGGAAGGCTCTCCCGCTCTACCATTTACTGAAGAAGACTGACAAGTTCGTCTGGAGCGACGCGGCACACGCCGCCTTCAAGGAACTCAAGCGTGCGATGGCCACCACCCCGGTCTTGGCACCTCCGGCTCCGAAGGAGCCCATGCTCATGTACATTGCCGCCTCCAACCTAGTCGTCAGCGTCGTCCTGGTGGTGGAACGAGATGAAGCCGGCAAGCAGCGGCTGATTCAGCGGCCAGTCTACTACCTCAGCGAGGTGCTCTCACAGTCAAAGCAGAATTACCCACACTACCAGAAGCTCGTATACAGCGTGTACATGGCAACGAAGAAGCTGAAGCACTACTTCCAAGAGCATCCGATCAAAGTGATAAGCGATGCCCCGCTTGCCGAGATCATAGGCAACAAGGACGCAACCGGCAGAGTCGCGAAATGGGCGATCAACCTGACGGCGCACGGAGTCGAATATGACAAGAGAATAGCAATCAAGTCACATGAGCTGGCTGACTTTCTAGCCGACTGGACGGAGACAGACCACGTGCCGCCGCCACCCGACTCCGGCGAACATTGGCTCATGCACTTCGACGGTTCCAAAAGATACTGGGGACTCGGCGCCGGAGTCGTCCTCACCTCACCCAAGGGGGGCCGACTCAAGTACGTGCTACAAATCCACTTCACGGCGTCCAACAATGTAGCCGAATACGAAGCTCTCGCGCACGGCCTCAAGCTCGCCAAGGCCATGAACATCAAGCGGATCCTCTTCAACGGCGACTCCGACTTGGTGGTTCAGCAGACCACTGGTCATTGGGACGCCAAGGACCCCAACATGGCCGCCTACCACTTCTTCGTCCAGCAACTCGCGGGATGCTTCGACGGATGTGAATTCCACCACATCCACCGCTCCAACAACGACGCAGCTGACACTTTGGAGAACATTGGTTCTCTTCGCGAGGAGATCCCACCCGGCATCGCCCTTGAGAAGCTGTACAAGCCATCCATCACGCCGTGTCCCGGCTCCGACTCCATCCGGATGCCGCCAGGCACAGAGTCGGCTGGGCCGGCTCCAGGCGAGCCGGAAGCCGTCGAGGTCCTCGTCATCGAAGAATCTCCGCCATGGACCCAACCCTTCCTCGCCTATCTCGCCAATGACGAGCTCCCGGCGGACAAACTCATCGCCAGGCAAATCAAACGCCGAGCAAGTGCTTACACCATCATCAACAACGAGCTATACAAACGCAGTGTCTCTGGATTATTCCAGCGCTGTGTGAACCAAGAAGAAGGAATCAAGATCCATCAAGGCGAATGCGGTCATCACGCATCCTCCTGGGCGATTGTGGCTAAGGCATTCAGGCACGGGTTCTACTGGCCAACTGCGCTGGTGGACGCAAACCAGCTGGTCCGGCTCTGCAACGGCAGCCAACGATTCGCAACGCAGAAGCACACGCCGGCTTCAGCACTCAAGACAATTCCTATCACCTGGCCGTTTGCCGTCTGGGGGCTCGACATGGTCGGCCCGCTGAGAAGATCCAGTGGAGGCATGACACACCTGCTGGTAGCAGTCGACAAGTTCACGAAGTGGATTGAAGCCAAGCCGATCAAGAAGCTGGATGGACCAACAGCAGTCAAGTTCTTCAAAAGCATCATCTACCGCTTCGGCTACCCCAACAGCATCATCACGGATAACGGGTCGAACTTCGTCAAGGGAGAATTCGCCAAGTTCTGCGGCAGGACTGGCATCCGGCTCGACGTGGCCTCCGTCGCACACCCGCAGTCAAATGGGCAGGTCGAGCGGGCAAACGGCCTCATCCTATCCGGCATCAAGCCTCGATTGCTCGAACCACTTGAGTGAGCAGCCGGCTCATGGGAAGAGGAGCTACCTTCCGTCCTATGGAGCCTAAGGACAACCCCGAATCGCTCAACCGGCTTCACCCCCTTCTTCCTCGTCCACGGGGCCGAAGCCGTCATGCCAACTGACATCGAAGATGATGCGCCCCGAATCGTGCTGTACACAGAAGCAGAAGGTAAACAAGCCTACGAAGATGGAATGGACCTGCTCGAGGAAGCGCGCCAGCTTGCCGAGTCAAGGTCGGTGATGTATCAGCAAAAACTACGCAACTACCACAGCCGGCAGGTCAGGCCTGTCCGCTTTCGAGAAGGCGACCACGTACTACGACTAATCCAAGACACAAAGAACCTGCACAAGCTTTCATCACCCTGGGAAGGACCATTCATCGTAAGCAAAGAGCTCATCAACGACCCATACTACTTGATCGACGCCCACGAGCACAAAAAGGACACGATGGACAAGGAAGGAGATGAAACGGAAAGGCCATGGAACGCATCACTCTTCTGTCGATTCTACACCTGAGAAAGAACCATGTATGTATCACCTATGCTATCAATAAAGAAATGAGAATGATGAGCACATGAGCAGTTTTTCGCAACTCTTTTCTGCATTCCCTTTCCGGTTCCTCCGGCAGCCGTACACGCTGCACGGGCTCGTACAGCACCAAGACAAATTCGGAGATTGGGAAGTTATCCCAGTCACCAAAGATCGGGGACTCCGAGCGGGCAGGAGAGGGGCTCCGCTCGCCTCCGGGCGCCGCGACGGCGGCGCCTCCATCACCGCCGCGGATAAGCTTTGGCGGCCGGCCCCGGCCGCGCTTGGCGCCCGCATTGGAGGATTCCCCAACGTCGGTCTTCCGGGGACGACCCCTGCCGCGCTTCGCCGCTACGGGAGGAGTCAACTCGATCTCCTTCTTCGGGGCCATATCTGAGCAGGGAGAACTAGAGACGCGAGAGTGAGAAGACGAAGATGAAGAAGAAAACACGCCGGCGTGGATACTTATAAAGAGGAAGAGAAGCAAGGCAACCGTCAGCGGCCCATCTCCAAGCGACGCGTGTCACCAGCGCAGGAGACGGCGAAGCCGAGGGGGCAAAACGCGAAGCGCAGGAGTCAACACGATGCAAAGGCGACACGTGGCCTGCAAATGGCCCAAAGAGGCGAACCGATTCCCGGGGGCTGCGTAGCCGGCAAGCCGGCTCCGCAGACCCGGACGCATATCTATATCACCCCGAGTCACGGACTCGGGGGCTGCCATGCCATCAGCCGGCATAAAATTCCCGGGTGCTGCGCAGCCGGCAGGCCGGCTCCGCAGACCCGGACGCATATCTATATCACCCCGAGTCACGGACTCGGGGCTGCCACGCCGTCAGCCGACATAAAATACCCGGGGGCTACGCAGCCGGCAAGCCGGCTCCGCAGACCCGGACGCATATACATATCACCCCAAGTCACGGACTCGGGGGCTGCCACGCCATCAGCCGGCATAAAATTCCCGGGGGCTGCGTAGCCGGCAAGCCGGCTCCACAGACCCGGACGCATATATATATATCACCCCAAGTCATGGACTCGGGGGCTGCCACGCCGTCAGCCGGCATAAAATTCCCGGGGCTGCGCAGCCGGCAAGCCGGCTCCGCAGACCCGGACGCATATATATATCACCCCAAGTCACGGACTCGGGGGCTGCCACGCCGTCAGCCAACATAAAATTCCCGGGGGCTGCGCAGCCAGCAAGCCGGCTCCGCAGACTCGGACGCATATATATATCACCCCAAGTCACGGACTCGGGGGCTGCCATGCCGTCAGCCGGCATAAAATTCCCGGGGGCTGCGCAGCCGGCAAGCCGGCTCCGCAGACCCGGACACATATCTATATCACCCCGAGTCAGGGACTCGGGGGCTGCCACGCCGTCAGCCGGCATAAAATTCCCGGGGGCTGCGCAGCCGGCAAGCCGGCTCCGCAGACCCGGACCCATATCTATATCACCCCGAGTCAGGGACTCGGGGGCTGCCACGCCGTTAGCCGGCATGAAATTCCCGGGGGCTGCGCAGCCGGCAAGCCGGCTCCGCAGACCGGACGCATATCTATATCACCCCGAGTCACGGACTCGGGGGCTGCCACGCCGTCAGCCGGCATAAAATTCCCGGGGGCTGCGCAGCCGGCAAGCCGGCTCCGCAGACCCGGACGCAAAACTACATCACCTCGACTCGGGGGCCGCACGATATCAGGACGGTGAAAGAAAAACGCAAAACAAGAGAAGAACATAAAATTTCGACCCGGATCGATGCTCAAACCGGCCCAAAATTCGGGGGCTAGGCATGGTGACTATCATCACCAAAACAAGCACAATGGCTCAACAATTACAAAAACAATAACATTTTAAGACAGCAAGCAGTACGACGAAAGATAATCATCAGTACAGAATACAGCGAGTTCTACAGTTACGCCCGGCATTCCAGGGAAAATATAGTCAAGGAGCAGCGCCATCGGTGGTAGCAGCAGCGTCGCCGGCTCCAGCATCTTCAGTCGGCCGTGCCGTCGCGGACGGCTCGGCAGGCACCAGCTTCGTCAAGTCCACCGCCTCGGCAATTCTCCCCGAGGCCATGAGGATCTCCGGACGCAGACTCGTGAGGGACGTCCCGTGCGAAAGCCACCCACCAGCGTGCTCATCTCCATGCTCGGATACCATGACTTCACCAAGGCCAACGCCATGTCGGTGCCTCCGCGCCGCCATCTCCACCTGCTCGTTGATGCCGGCTGGCGCCCCTTCAGCCGGGCGGACAAGTCATGGCGAGCAGTTGGCAAGGGAGCATCCGGCCCACAGGTTCTCGAGCACGCCGTCGGCCGCTTCTTTCAACGTTTGAACTCCTGGCCGAATCGGAGAAGACGGGACGGCAGCAGTCGGAGCAGACCCAGCAGCGGCACCAGAGGACTCCGTTCGGGAATGGGCCGAGGCAGCGTCTCTCTGGATTTGCGCGTCTACCTCGGGATAAAGGCCTGCATTTCAAACCGGTGAGGCCAAGTAGAAGACCCCAAACAAGAAGTCAAGGAGAAAGAGACCTCACTACCGAGGATCAGTTCGTTCACGTGCTCAACCTCCTTGATCAGGCCGCCCTACCAGCTGCTCATGCTCAAGCTCACGCGCCTTGGCCGTCTGAACGATCAGGTCGTTGCGCTCGACGGACTCCTTCAGCTGAAACCGCAGATCATCCGCGTTCTCGCGGAGTGACTCGACCTCGCCCCGTCTCCGCCGCTCAGCTTCCTGCAGTTTCGTCGCTTCCTCGCCCAGTCGGACGATTTCCAGGCGGCGCTCCTCCGACGTCTTTTCCGCCGCCTGGAGATCGGCCTTGGCCAAGGCCAGGGCGGCGTCCTTCTCCTTCAGTTGCCTCTCCAAGCCGGTGCGGGAGGCGGTGTCGCCTGCGGAGGACGGATTATCATCAAACCAAGACATGCAAGAAAAGAATGCAGAACAACAAGACAGAGGATGTGAGCAAGGAAGAAAACCGGACCTTTGGCCGCCTCAAGCTCTCGCCTGAGCAAAGTCGTCTCCTTGGCCGCCTCGGCAAAACCATACTCTATGGAGGAGCAGAGCAACGTTATGTTGGCCAGATTCTCCTTGGCCTTCTGCTCCACCAGCGCGGCGAGGGGAATCTTCCCCGATGCGTCGGGCAGGGCCGGCACCGGCCCAGAATACGGAGGAGAAGACACCAAGATGGATTGGTGGGGCCCAGGGAGCGAAGCCGTCACCCCCACTATGGCCTTGTCCTTGGCCGTTTCGGCCACCGACGTGGAAGGAGTGGGGAAGGCGAGGCATCCGGCCCCAGCGCCAGGCCGGAGAACTATCTGGAAAGCATCCACCCATGCCTCAGCGCCACCTCCTGAAACCGGAGGGTCGGAGTCGACCATAGGGGGAGCGACATTTGTCGACACCCGGCCGACCGGTTCCACATCCACCGTCGCCATTGCCGCCTCGGGGGGCGGACCAGCCGTCTGCGCCACGGGAGCCTCGGAGCAGGCCTCGAGGCCGGCTCCACCATCGCGACGGGCGCCGTCTCCACTATTGGAAGCGGCGCTCTGCAAACGAAGAAAGCGTCACCACCAAGAAGTACAAGCCGCGAGATTTCTACCACAAGACAAGGACTTACCCGTCACGTGAGCCCAGTTCCCTGGGCTTCTTCCTCTTCAAGCGTTTTGGCGGGGGGGCCGATGCATCGTCGAGCAGGCGCTTCCCGCCTCCGGAGAGTTCCTCCCCGCCCTTCGCAGGAACGGCGGAGTCGTCATCCGTCCGCTTTGTAGGGGCCAGCACCACTTCAACCTCAGCACCGGCCTCCACGGCCTTGCCGGCGTCCACGCTCGTTCCCGTCGTCTCCTTGGCCGCCTCGGCGGCAGCCAGCTGCCTCGCAGCCGCCCTGGCGTCCATCTCATCCCGGATCGAATCCGCCTGCGCCAGCTCCGCGTAAATAGCTTTTTCCATACCTTCAATGCCCAAGTCATAACCAGGATCAGCAGCAAGAATAGGATTAACCACCTGGACGTTGGTTCCGCCGGCGAGAGACTCCGCCCTCTCCACGTCAACCGCCTCCGCCTTCGCCTTCTCCTCGTCCTCCCTCGAGGTCATCAACTGTTCCACAGTCAGACTAGCATCAGACGCTCCCAAGGCCAAATCCGCCTGTGTCATCTGAGCATAAAACTCCTTCTCCAAATCACCCGGATTCAAATCATAAATAAAATCACCACCGGAAGCACGACCATTCACCTCATTGTTGGCCCCCACCAGCGGGGACATCCGCCTTCTCCGCCAGCCTTGGCGTCGACCCTCGGCCCTGATATCGGCCACAATTGCATCCGCCTGGGCCTCCGCCGAAAGTTTTCCCGGCGGGGAATCAAGCCGGCCGTAGTAGGCCGGGAGACGACGAAGAAGCCAACTTTTTGGCGGGCAGCACGCCCCGCTTCTCGAATGTGCCCCTCCGCTTGTGGGGCACGGGTGCTTGCATCAACCATCGGCGGTCGACTTCAACCGACTCTCCTTCAGGGCCCGCCGGGGAAGAATTGCTTTCTTCTTCCACGCCGCCGCCTCCAACTCCTTGGTCCTGCGGGAGGATGGCGCCGACTTGGAGGCTGGCACGGAAGAGGAACCTTCCGAGTCCGGCTCGGAACCGCTGGAAAGATCTAATACCACGCGCAGGACATCGTCAGTTTGCCCGGCGACGTCGAGCTCAGGAGACTTACCGCGGGGCGGCGAAACCGGAGGGGGGACGTCGCGCTCGAGGTCCTCGTCCCTATAGGCTGCCGAATCGGAGTCAGAGCCGGCAGAGGGGACAGGGCTCATCGCGGTACGGGCGGCATCGTCATCGCCTCCGCCATCTTCACCAACATCGGCACCCCCACCGGATGATTTGGTGGTGTCACCGCGCCTTGTCCATGGCGACACGGGCGCCGTCGCCCAATTCATCCTCAACGGGTGGCATCTGTTTCTCCTCCCGCTTGCTCGTCGGAGGAATCCTCCTCCAGCATGGCCGTCAGCCGCTTGGAAAAGGGACCGCAGACGTCAGGCTCGAAGACGACTTCGAAGTCTTCAACCCTCTGGAGCTCGCAAAGCTGTACAACGGGACGACTGGGTCAGGCGGCAGCCGGACGAAGGAATTGAAGACAGACTAGAGAGTAATGACTAACCTCAGGAGCACGTTCCGAGCGGGTGAATGGATCGTATCCAAAATCCCAGTCCACCTCGATCTGTCGGTGATGAGGCGGGAAACCCACGTGCAGAGGTTCGCCGGCGCCGGCACCTCAAAGCTGACCCGGGTAGGATCCCGGAGACGGAGTAGAAGCACATCTTGTGCGAACGCGCCTGCAGCGGGTATATCCGCCTTGACAGCCACGCCAGGGTCAGGTCCCTGGACGTTAGGCCGTTCTTACTAACTCCTTCAGCCGGCTGAACAAACGCTCTCGAGAGCCCCATCCACAGGCGGCTTCTGGCACCAGGACTTGTTCGCCGGCAGCGAATTGGAGAAGGCCGGAAGGCCGATTTGGTCAACATCAGTGAGGTTCCGGACGTAGAAGTAGGTGATTTGCCACTTCTTGATGGAATCAGGCAGGTGAATCTTGGGCAGCGGCGTGTTCTTCGCACTAATGGAGACACTGCCGCAATCGCGCTGCTGCCCGGCGGTCGTTTGAGCCCGCAGGAAGAAGAACATGCCGAATATCTCCACGCTGGGCCAGATGCCCAAATATGCTTCGCACAGCGTGACGAAGCAAGACAGCTGCGTGAGGCAGCCCATAGAAGCGCAGAAATTCTGCGAAGAAGGAGCTCACCGGGAGCCCCAATCCCCGCTCCAAGTGCGCGGAGAACACGACGACCTCACCCTCCTGGGATTCGTGAAATTTCTTCTTCAGGGGGAACGCGGGCTTCCACATCGCCCGTCATCCCCAAGAACGGTTNAGAAGGCCGGAAGGCCGATTCGGTCGGCGTCAGTAAGATTCCGGACGTAGAAGTAGGTGCTCTGCCACTTCTTGATGGAATCAGGCAAGTTAATCTTGGGCAGCGGCGTATTCTTCGTGCTAATGGAGTCGCTGCCGCAATCGCGCTGCTGCCCGACGGTCGTTTGAGCCCGCAGGAAGAAGAACATGCCGAATATCTCCATGCTGGGCCAGATGCCCAAATACGCTTCGCACAGCGTGACGAAGCAGGACAACTGAGTGATGCAATTTGCCCCCAAATGATGGGCTGCAGCCCGTAGAAGCGCAAGAATTCCGAGAATAAGGAGCTCACCGGGAGCCCCAATCCCCGCTCCAAGTGCGCGGAAAACACGACGAACTCGCCCTTCTTGGGCGCCTACGAAATCTCTCCTTCAGGGGGAACGCGAGCTCCACGTCCGTCATCCCCAAGAACCTGTTCCAACGGAGCTTCCAGAGGAATGCATCGTCCACGGTGGAGCCCATCCACGCGCCCGAACTCGCCATGGAGGATCTGTTCCCCGTCGGAGAAGAGGCAAGAGCAAGGATGGCAAGAGCGAAAGAGAGAATGGGCAAGAACCGAGGAGCGCAAGAGTGAAAGGGGATCGTATGAGCACCTAGAGGGGGGGGGGTGAATAGGTGCTACCCAATTTTTATTTCTTTTTCAATTTAGGCTTGACATAAAAGATAAATTCTCTAGATATGCAAGTACGGTGAATTTATCTATATGACAAGGACAAAAACAACTAAGTAAGAAACACAATAGGGAGACAAGGGAGGAAAGAGATAACTGAAATGGAAGCACGCGGAGACAAGGATGTATTCCCGAGTTCCTCCTTGTTAAGGGAGTACGTCTCGTTGGAGGGGTGTGAGCTCGCCACGAAGGCCTACTCAACGCCACAAAGGCCTCACCCTATTCTCCGATGAACCTCGCCACAAAGGCCTAGTTCACCTTCCACTATCAGAGACCTTCAAGGCGGAATCCGGAGCCCTTACAATGTTCTTGGGGCACACACCCACAACTTAATTGGGGGCTCCCAAATCAACACTCTGTTACAATTACAACAACAAGTGAGCAAGAGAATCTAGGGGAAGAACAAAGCTAACCCTAGAAACAAGATCCCTCAAGAGAAAGAGGGGGAAAAAGGAAACGGCTCGGTGAAGATGTAGATCGGGGCCTTCTCCTTCAATCCTCCAAAGATCGACGAAGTTGAGTGGAGGGATTGAGAGATCTAGCGAATTTGAGCTTGCAATAATGGTGGTCTTCAATGTTAAGCTAGCTAGCTGGCTGGAGGTAGGTGGAGGGGTATAAATACCCCCTCCAGAATTAGATCCGTTGGAGGCTTTTTCCAGGCGCAGGGAGGCCGGCCTAAGCCCGGCCTGGGGCCGGCCAGGCCGGCCTGGCAGATCTGGCCAGCCACAGGGAGGCCGGCCAGAGCCCGGCCTGGGCTGGCCCTGGGCCGGCAGAGTGGCCGAATAACCCGGCCTGAAGCCGGCCGGGACCCCGGCCTCGAGGAGACACAGGGGGCCGGGAGGGCACCCGAAGCCACCGGCCAGGGGCTGGCCTGGACCCGGCCCGGAGCAGGCAGAGGCCGGCAGGGTGACCGAGCCACCCGGCCTGGGGCCGGCCTAGACCCGGCCTGAAGCAGGCAGAGGCCGGCAGGGTGGGCGAGCCACCCGGCCTGGGGCCGGCCTGGACCCAGCCTGGCCGGCCAGACAGACTCCACACGGAATCTTCCTCCTTTTGCATTCCGACAATAAAATTTCAACCCTGCCACACTTAGCAATATATCAAAATATCACAAGTATTGTTATCTAACACACAAAACATAGAGAGATCAACAAATGCCCTTTCAATCTCCCCCTTTTTGGTGTTAGATGACAATACTCGGATTTGCAATAAACCCACCACACTAGATCATGTTTAACAAAAATGAAAAGGGCGCCCCATAAATATGTGCACATCTTTTATTTGCCTTGAGATGCAAATACACACATACGGGGGGAAACAAACCCAACAAGATATAATCACATGGTATACACATAACGGTTGAGATTTTGAGAGATGTATCATACCTTGTGTGAAGAGATGTTGACAATTACATTCACACACAATATTATGTAGACTCAACCATAGATAGATAGATCCGAACACCACCGAAGTCCATAGTCTCTTACAATAATTTAACATCGCATACAATAAAGATACCGAGGTCCACGAAATAAGCAAATAGAGTTCAACTTCAACTAAACCAAAACAAATCCAAAGAAGCAAATAGAGAAGCATGCTAAACATGAATGCAAATCCCCGGAGACTTTCTCCCCCTTTGGCATCAAGACACCAAAAAGGAGGAAAGTGGAGAGAAACGCCCGGGTGGTCACTCGAAGGAGCCGTCGTGGCCAAAACCAACGTCTCTAGCTGCATCAACATCACCATAAGACTGACCGGAGCCCGAAGCACCAACATTTTCCGGCCAAAAGGGACCAAGAGAGGAAGCATCATCGCCAAGCCAAAACCTGTTCTTGGACTTGTAAGAGCCTTCTGAGACCTCGTCGGAACTGTCGGGGAAAGGCAACTCAAGTTTCTTCATAATCTCACGTTGATTGCGATTGTATTTCTTTTGCTTGGCATAAAGCTTGTAGGCCTGATCTTCCTTTTCAATCATGAAGCAGTTCATTTTCTGAAAAATAGACTTGATGAGGTGCTTCTTCTTTGGCACTTGAACTTGAGGTTCAACCGGAGCTTCAACTTGTGGATCAACTTGAGCTTCAACTTGTGGATCATCTTGAGATGTGCCCGCAAAGTCAGTTGACTTGCGGCGAGCACGCTTGCTTCTAGAAGGGGCAACCGGTGGAACATCTTCCTCATCCTCGTCCTCTTCCACATCATAGCTACCAAGAACATGACGAGAGGGTTTGACAAAGTCATAGTAGGTAATCTGAATCTCTTGTTCAAGCTTGGTGTTGATGAGCTTTTGAATGTACTGAGCATATACGGGAACCTTCTTTGAAAGAACCACGTGGTGCATCTCTTGCCACATATAATCCAAAACATCCAGTTTCTTGCCAATCCTCATGGATCTCTCAATGTGATATAACAGATTGATCATCCAACCGCGAACCTCGCCCTTCTCCCCATACTTGACGTGAATAGTGTTCCTCAAAATAAAGTGGACATCCTTCCAAAAGGGGGTGAAATAAGCGACCCGGGGAGTGTGAAGAAGTCCATCCCCGGAAGCATAGCAATGAGCAATTCCGGAACGCGCCTTCATGATCCGGCTTCCATCAACATGAACTCGGAGGTACGAGAGCGGACAAAAAGGTAACTCCTCAAGACCAAAGAGCTCACCAAACTCAGCAAGAGTGGCTTCACATTTGATACCACCACTCATCCAATGCATAGTTCTAGGTTTCACCTCCGAAAAGTAGACGGTGGCATAAAATTCCCGAATCAAATCCGGTGAAAACTGAATGTCACAATTCATAAGCAAACTAATTCCATGAAAATCCAAGAGCTCCATCACCTCGGGTTTACATTTCCTTAACATCTCCATATCAAAGTGAACTTGAGGCACAAAAGGATTCTTGAGTTTGCACACCACATTATGATAAACTACCTCATGCATTTTGCAATAAAACCTCTCATCACTACTAGTGCGCTGACCAAACTCATATGGATTGAACTCAAGTCGATCACGATGAAACTCAGAGGGGGAAAGCTTACCCCAATCATCATGTACCGGTTCATCTGGGTTGACCACAGCCTCTACCCTCTGCTTGGTGGCAGGCACCTTCTTGTTCTTTCCCTTGGCCTTGCTTGAACTTGAACTTGCCATTCTCCTTGATCCGAACTTGCAAAGCACCAACAATACCAACGAGAGAGGAGATCTCCTCAAAGGCTTTACCAAGGAAGATATCTTTTGGATGGAAACGTAGATCGGGAGAGGAGTTCTCAAATATGGAGCAACAAGGGGTGGGGGAGTGGAGCAATGGAGGAGGAGAGAGGTGGAGGAGAGGTGGCAACAATGGAGAGAGAGCAGTTTTCATGGGGGGAGGGAGGTGGAAGAGGATGAAAAGGGGATCCAACCGGTCAAAACAGGGAAAAAGAGAGATCTGGCGACCCGGCCAGAGCCCGGCCTAGCCCCGGCCTGGCCGGGTAGCTGCCCGACCCGACCGGCCCGAGCCCGGCCACGCCCCGGCCTAGCACAGCGTGGAGGCCGGCCAGGCACCCGAGGGGTCCGGCCCCAGCCCGGCCTCAGCCCGGCCTCGCGCAGGGCAGGCTGGCCACCAAACAGAGCAGCCCGGCCTCAGCCCGGCCAGAGCCCGGCCAGGCCGGCCTCCCAGATAGCAAGCCCATCCTTCCTTGAAAACAGCCCAAACGAGACCTTCCGAGACTTTCAAAACAAAAACTTGATCATCCTTGACTTGATAAAAATTGCTTAATTTGACAATAGCTCCAGAGTGACACAAGGGGAATGCAAGCATTCATGAAAGTCATGATGAAAAACGAGGCAAACAACAAATTTCACAAATCATTCCACACGAAGAACCAAGAAACGCCAAATGAACACCAACTCCTCATATGAGGAGGTCGGTGGCCGAAGCCACCATATATGAGTATGGAAGAGTGAGACACCGCGAAGATATATCTTGGGTTCTCACTCAAAACTCATCATTTTAAGCTCACAATTCATGAAATTGAACATAGAGTATAACAATGAATGCATTAATCTAGGCATAATGGGGGGAGGGAGAGCCCAATGGTTAGGACAACACTCCCCCTATCTCCATGCCTACACCTAAACCAAGATAGAAGTTGAAACTATAGGTGAGCATGCAAGATGGTCAAGTCAAGCTCCTCGAATCCACGATATTTAGTTCATTCCTCAAATAAGTGAATCTTGCTTCATCAAGTGGCTTCGTGAATATATCGGCAAGTTGATCCTTGGTTGGCACATAAGCAAGCTCAATGTCTCCACGGGCAACATGATCTCGAATGAAATGATGACGAATCTCAATGTGCTTGGTTCTTGAATGTTGCACCGGGTTGTAGGCGATCTTGATGGCACTCTCATTGTCACACAAAAGAGGCACTTTGTCACAAGTGACACCGTACTCCTTCAAGGTTTGCCTCATCCATAACAATTGAGTGCATGCACTTGCGGCGGCAACATACTCGGCTTCGGCGGTGGAGAGGGAAATGCAATTTTGCTTCTTAGAAGACCAACTCACCAAAGACCCGCCAAGAAATTGGCAAGCCCCGGAAGTTGATTTCCTATCATCTTGATCACCGGCCCAATCCGAATCCGTGAAACCCCGAAGAGTGAAAGATGAATCCCTTGGATACCACAAACCAAACCTTGGGGTATGAATTAAATATCGTAGGATTCTCTTGACCGCCAACATGTGGCTTTCTTTAGGAGCCGCTTGATACCTTGCACACACACCTACACTCAACACAATATCGGGTCTAGATGCACAAAGGTAAAGAAACGAACCTATCATGGAGCGGTAGAGCTTTTGATCCACATCTATACCCTTTGGGTTAAGTTGTAGATGGCACTTGGTATCCATAGGAGTCTTCTTCTCCTTAGCATCCACCATATTGAACCTCTTGAGCATGTCTTGGATATACTTTGCTTGGCTAATAAAAGTCCCTCCTCTCAATTGCTTGATCTCAAATCCAAGGAAGAACTTCAACTCGCCCATCATAGACATCTCAAACCTATCGGTCATAAGCTTTGCAAATTCATCATTAAAAGCTTTGTTAGATGAGCCAAAGATAATATCATCAACATATAGTTGGCATACGAAAAGCTCCCCTTTAACCCTCTTAGTAAAAAGAGTGGGATCGATTTGCCCAACTTCAAACCCACGGTCTAACAATAACTCTCTAAGGTGCTCATACCACGCACGTGGTGCTTGCTTAAGTCCATAGAGCGCCTTATCGAGCTTGTAGACATGATTAGGGAAGTTGGGGTCCTCAAATCCCGGGGGTTGCTTAACGAATACCAACTCTTTTAAAGGACCATTAAGAAAAGCACTTTTAACATCCATTTGTTGCAATTTGAAGTTATAGCAAGAAGCATAAGCAAGGAGGATACGGATGGACTCAAGACGAGCCACGGGAGCATAGGTCTCTCCAAAATCAATGCCTTCAACTTGAGAGTACCCTTGAGCCACCAAACGAGCCTTGTTCCTCACCACCATGCCATGCTCATCTTGCTTGTTCTTGAAAATCCACTTTGTGCCTATAACATTGCGGCACTCCTTTGGCTTCTCAACTAACTTCCAAACTTTGTTGCGCTCGAAATTGTTGAGTTCTTCATGCATTGCTAGCAACCAATCCGGATCTTCAAGAGCTTCGACAACCTTCTTTGGTTCAAACATGGCAATATGAGCTTGATGATCACTAAAATTTGCCAATTGCCTCCGGGTGGACACCTTGCCTCTCACATCACCAATAACCTTATCAAGGAAATGTTCACGAAGTTCCATGGTTCTTGCAACTCGAGCTTGACGACGGGCTTCGATATCCTCATTGCATCTTGGAGGTATCACTTGATCACCTTGATCATTTGAGTCCCCGTCTTGACCGGAAGGTTGACCTTGATCATCAATGGGCTCGGCTTCAACATTTGAAGAAGATGGTTGAGCAAGGTCTTGATCATGGCTAGCGACATGAGATGGAGAGTTTGAATCTTGCATAGGCAACATGATCAACGGGTTGAGGGTCTTCAACTTGTTCTTGGGTTGGTGCAACTTGCTCTTCTTGGGCAACGGTTTCTTGTGTAGATGAAGGCTCCACTTGAGTAGAGCATTGTCCTTCTCGATCCACCACAAGGGGTTCCTCAATGGGGCGGAAGAATCCCACACCCATTCTTCTTATGGCTTCTTGAGGAATTTCATCATCTACATCGGAAACATGAAATTGCGCCACTTGGGAGCCGTCATTCTCATCGAACACCACACTACAAGATTCTATGATGCGCCGTGAAGCTTTATCATAGATTCTATAAGTGTGGGATTCGCCACCGTAACCAACAAAAATACCCTCTAGAGATTTAGATTCGAATTTAGTGAGGCGACAACCTTTAATCAAATAGAAACACTTACAACCGAAGACGCGGAAGTAGGAGATGTTAGGCTTGTTGCCGGTGAGGATTTCATAAGGAGTCTTGCTCAAACCTTTGCGGAAGTAGAGCCGGTTGGATGAGTGACATGCCGTGGATATAGCCTCCGCCCAAAACCTTACGGAGTCTTAAACTCCGCAAGCATGGACCTTGCCATATCCATAAGAGTCCGGTTCTTCCTCTCGGCTACACCATTTTGTTGAGGGGTATATGCGGCGGAATATTGATGACGAATGCCCTCTTCACTAAGAAACTCATTGAGGGTGTAATTCTTGAACTCGGAGCCATTATCACTCCTAATAGCCAATATGGGGACATTGTGTTGACGTTGCACTTCGGTGGAGAAGTCGATGAAGGTTTGTTGGGTCTCACTCTTCAACTTGAAGAAATAAACCCAAGTGAATCTTGAATAATCATCGACAATCACCAAGCAATATTTCTTCCCACCAAGACTTGCTTCGGGCACGGCACCAAAAAGATCAACATGGAGAAGCTCCAAGATCCTCTTGGAAGAAATGATTGTCTTGCTAGGGTGAGGAGAATCATGCATCTTGCCTTCAACACACGCCCTACAAACACGGTCCTTGGCAAAAGAGACATCTTCTTTTAGTCCGAGTATGTGGCCACCCTTGTGGAGACTTTGCAAAGTTCTCATGTTGACATGGGCTAGGCGGCGATGCCACAACCAACCCTTGTCGGCCTTTCCGAATAGGCACATCGAATTTGTAGTGGTTTTCCCCGAAAAGTCAACCACAAACAAATCATCCTCGACGTACCCAACGAAAGCGACCTTTAGAGTCTTGCTCCACAAGATGACCACAATATCAACATCAATAAAGACGGCAAAACCCATCTTATTAAGAGCATGACGGAAAGTAAATTGTAACCAAGGGTTTCGACAAGCATGACATTTACTAAGGTGACATCCTTAGCAACTACCACCTTGCCCAAACCCGTTACCTTAGATTTTGATCGGTCTCCAAATGTGACGGTAGATCCATTTAGACATGTTCGAAATTCCGTCATGATCTCTTTGCTTCCGGTCATATGTTTTGTGCATCCACTATCAAGCACCCATTTTGACCCGCCGGAAGCATAGTCCTACAAGGAATCATTGCTTTGATTTAGGTCCCCATTTTTCAATGGGTCCTCTTTTGTTAGCAACAAGGGTCTTAGGAACCCAAATAGAGCGATAAATAGGCACATTTCTAGGACCAACAAATTTAGCATAGACATCTCCATAATAATCAACAAAGATAATGTAATAGGGGTTAGTCTTTCCCGCAAAGTCATCACTAGTAGTTTTGCCCCTTGTGGCACTACCACTAGCAATGTTGACCCTTTTTGCTTGAGGGGCACTAGGGATGTTGGCCTTCTTAGCTTGAGGAGCACTAGGGATGTTGGCCTTCTTTGCTTGAGGGGCCCTAGCATCTTTCATGAAGGACTCCTTCTTCTCCTTCTCAACGAAACCAACACCACCTCTCCCTCCTTGGAAGGGACAAACGGTCTCTTACCACGGGAGATGGCATTAGCAAGGTTAACTTTTAACCTAGCATTTTCCTCAATAATATTTGCATGATCACAAGTAATAGGAGTAGAGGAGCTAGGCACATCAATTTTAGATGGTTGAGCTTGAAGTTGTTCATACGACTCTTTGAGGGTGGAGAGCTCACTCTCCAAAGCCTTGTGAGCCTTAGAGAGATTCTCTAACTCCTCGGTTAGTCTAGAATGACCAACGCCAAGCTCGACCTTTTCTTTCTTGCAAATTTTATATTTTGCTCTAGCATGATCACGTTCCTTAATGAGCTTAGCAACAATTGCATCATTAGTTTCTTCTATGGATTCTAGTTGTTCTTCAAGAGAAACTCTAAGCTCATGTTCTTCTTCAAGATTATCTTTTAGAGAAGCAATTTCCATGGCATCATCTCTTTCTATTTTACCTTTTACCTCTAGCATTTCAAGAGCATCATCATATTGACTCATAAGAGTCTCAACATGCTTCTTGGTTTCACCTTGCATGTTAGATATAAAATGATCCAAGGCAACAAGTTCCTCCTTAACTTCAAGACTAGTAGGATCATCTACATTACTCATGGCATTGGGAGTTGAAGGAGATGATACCTCATTGGCCTTGGCCATAAGACACCTTGCGGAAGAGGTTGAGACATTTTCATTGGGGGATTCAAAGAGAGATGGAGTTGATGCAATGGCAATCCCGGCCACTTCACTTTTGGTTTCTTCTTCTTCTTCTTCCCCGGATGAGTATTCCTCTTGAGCAATTAACACCATCCGTTGAGCTTTCTTGTTGGTGGGATTCTTCTTGAAGAATGGCTTCTTGTTGGGGATCTTGGGCTTAACCTTACGGACAAGTTTGCCTCCATGATGTTCACGGTTTTCAAAGGGACATTCGGCTACGAAGTGATAGCGATCTTGGCAATTGTAGCACGAGCGCACCCTTTGGCCACCCTCCTTCTTTCCACTTGACTTGTTCACAAACTCTCTTGCCTTAGATGGACTCTTCCAAAAATCCTTGTGCGAGTGAGACAAAGTGAGAGCCGAGTAGTCCTTGAGGGTGTCCTCAAGCTCCTTGGGATCCCAATGAGATACATCTTCTTGTTCTTCATCATCACTGTCTTGTGCAACCATCTTGGCCTTCAAAGCTAGGGGAGAACTCTTGTGCATTCCAATGGCTCTAGCACGAGCATCTTCGGTGTTCTTGGCGGCCACTTTGAATGCGGACATCTCTTGCATGACTTCCATAGATGACATAAGATGATAGTTGTGCCTTCCTTGGAGACTCTTCAAGTCGGTTGACTCAAAGGGCCATAGAGCACTCACATACTTCCTCTTGATCCATGCATCATCCACATGAGTTGCCCCAAGTGACCGAAATTGAGTGGCAAGAGTCTTGAGTCTTCGATACATGTCTTCATGCTCTTCACCTTCTAACATAAAAAAGCCCTCGGCTTGGTTGCTCAAGGACTCAAACCTATTCCTCTTCATGCTCTCATTGCCGATGAACTCATTGGTGAGAGTATCCCAAGCTTCTTTGGCGGTGGTGGCAAACTCAATGTGTGACAAGTGCTTCTCCCCCACGGCGGTTTGGATCATGTTGAGAGCCAACTCATTGAGTTGACAATCAACAACCTCTCTTCTTGTCATGTTGTTGGGGTCGTGTGCCTTGAAGCCAACCTCGATGATCCTCCAAAGCTCGATTGAAGCACTCTTCATATAAGATCTCATAAGAAATTGCCAATTAGAGAAACAAGATGGATTAAACTTGGGTGGGTCACCCCTATTGTTTATATGAGGATGAGGGATAGGTGGGTCGGGGGACTATATGTGAGGAACCTCACTATACGTCTCCTTCCCACTAGCATTTTTAGATGGGGATTGTTTAGTTCCATCACTACCCTCAATCTCCGATGCTTGCGCGGCGGAAGAATTTACCTCTAGCGGTGGTGGTGTGGGTCCTACTCCCTTAGGAAGGAGTTGCGCGATCATCTCACGCAATTCCTTCATTTGAGTGTCCATGGTGGATCTAAGACGTGTTTCCAAGTTCTCAAGATCCTCCGTGGTCACCCCGGGTTTAGGATCCGCATCATCACCGGAGATACTCATACTCTCTTAGGCGGTGAAGCCTAGATATAGAGACAAGGCTCTGATACCAATTGAAAGGGGATCGTATGAGCACCTAGAGGGGGGGGGGGGTGAATAGGTGCTACCCAATTTTTAATTCTTTTTCAATTTAGGCTTGACACAAAAGATAAATTCTCTAGATATGCAACTACGGTGAATTTATCTATATGACAAGCAAACTAAACAACTAGGCAATTAACGATACAAGTAAAGGGGAAGAGATAACCGAAATGGAAGCACGCGGAGACAAGGATGTATTCCCGAGTTCCTCCTTGTTAAGGGAGTACGTCTCGTTGGAGGGGTGTGAGCTCGCCATGAAGGCCTACTCAACGCCACAAAGGCCTCACCCTATTCTCCGATGAACCTCGCCACAAAGGCCTAGTTCACCTTCCACTATCGGAGACCTTCAAGGCGGAATCCGGAGCCCTTACAACGTTCTTGGGGCACACACCCACAACTTAATTGGGGGCTCCCAAATCAACAACTCTGTTACAATTACAACAACAAGTGAGCAAGAGAATCTAGGGTAAGAACAAAGCTAACCCTAGAAACAAGATCCCTCAAGAGAAAGAGGGGGAAAAAGGAAACGGCTCGGTGAAGATGTAGATCGGGGCCTTCTCCTTCAATCCTCCAAAGATCGACGAAGTTGAGTGGAGGGATTGAGAGATCTAGCAAATTTGAGCTTGCAATAATGGTGGTCTTCAATGTTAAGCTAGCTAGCTGGCTGGAGGTAGGTGGAGGGGTATAAATACCCCCTCCAGAATTAGATCCGTTGGAGGCTTTTTCCAGGCGCAGGGAGGCCGGCCTAAGCCCGGCCTGGCAGATCTGGCCAGCCACAGGGAGGCCGGCCAGAGCCCGGCCTGGGCTGGCCCTGGGCCGGCAGAGAGGCCGAACAACCCGGCCTGAAGCCGGCCGAGACCCCGGCCTCGAGGAGACACAGGGGGCCGGGGGGGCACCCGAAGCCACCGGCCAGGGGCCGGCCTGGACCCGGCCCGGAGCAAGCAGAGGCCGGCAGGGTGACGGAGCCACCCGGCCTGGGGCCGGCCTAGACCCGGCCAGGAGCAGGCAGAGGCCGGCAGGGTGGCCGAGCCACCCGGCCTGGGGCCGGCCTGGACCCGGCCTGGCCGGCCAGACAGACTCCACACGAAATCTTCCTCCTTTTGCATTCCGACAATAAAATTTCAACCCTGCCACACTTAGCAATATATCAAAATATCACAAGTATTGTTATCTAACACACAAAACATAGAGAGATCAACAAATGCCCTTTCAGTCACGGCCGGAGGTGGAGGGAGAGTAATCATCCTCAATAGAGCTGGACACTCCATATTTATCTTGTAGCTTGGTCCAAAGCTCAGGAGCATCCCTGAGAGGCATGATTGACTCGAAAACTACAACACTCACAAATTTGCAAAACTCATTAGAAGCTAGAGCATCTAGATATAAGTTTTTCTCATCCTCTAAAGTCGTACTTTCGTAGTCCTTTGGAGGAGAAAAACCTACATCTAAGATACGCTCAATATTGGGGTCCAAGACCCGTAAGTGACTAAGCATATGAGTTTTCCAAACATTAAAATTTGTGCCATTGAATATAAACATGGAATCATGCACTAAACCCCTAAACGACATCTTTACTCTCTAGGCGGTAAAGCCAAACAAGAGAGACGAGGCTCTGATACCAATTGAAAGAACAAACTATGCCCGAGATGTCGCCTAGAGGGGGGGTGAATAGGCGATTAACACCTTTTCTATTTAGGGCTTGATAATTGCGGAATAAAACTATGTGTTTAAATTAACAAGCCAACAACCTAATACACTAGGTTTACCTAAAGTGCACCAACAACTTATGCTAAGCAAGGCAAGTAACAAGGTGATAGCTAGATATAGAACTTCAAGCACGAAGGCTATCACAATGTAAATTGCATAAGTAAAAGCTCGGGTATAGAAATAACCGAGGCACGCGGAGACGAGGATGTATTCCCGAGTTCCTCCTTGTTAAGGGAGTACGTCTCGTTGGAGGGGTGTGAGCTCGCCACAAGAGGCCTACTCAAGATGCCACAAAGGCCTCACCCTATTCTCCGATGAACCGCACCCAAGGGTTTGGTTCACCTTCCACTATCGGAATCCTTCGAGGCGGATTCCGGAGCCCTTTACAACTTTTCTTGGGGCACACACCCACAACTCAATTGGGGGCTCCCAAATCGTGCCGAAGCTTCACAACTCAAAGTCTTCGCGGCACCTCCAAACCGTCTAGGGTACACAATGCACCCAAGAGGCACAAGCTCTTGGGAACACAATGCACCCAAGAGTAACAAGCTTCTCAACGTCGATCTTCACGAATCACCGTAGGGAGAGCAACCCGATGCAACAAATGCAAGAGGCAAGAACACACAAAGTGGTCAAATCCTTCACTCTCAAATTCCAACCAAGCAACAAATGCTTTGGGGGAATAAGAGGGGAAGAACAAAGGGGATGAACACAAAGGAACCCCAAAATCTAGATCCACTAGTTCCCCTCACTTAGAGGAGATTTTGATTAGTGGAATGGTAGATCTAGATCTCCTCTCTTGAATCCCTAAGTTTGGGCAAGAATCATTGGAGGGATTGAGAGGAATTGAGCTCACAAGGTTAGCAACAATGGAGGAGAGAGGAAAGCAAGTGAGCTCAAGATGTTCAAAAAGGTTAGCCAACCAAAGGGGAAGAAAACCTCCTTAAGGGCCTCTTTGATTCAAAGGAATATCAAAGGATTTTTTGTAGGATTAGATCCTATAGGAAAATTTCCTATACTAGTTGTTTGATTTGTAGGATCATATCCCATAGGAATCTTGTAGTGTAATTCCCATATGAAAAAAGCATTAGGTCATACCTCACGGAAAATTCCTTCACTACAATCAAAGAAAGTTTCACTTCCTATAGGATTCAAGTACGCATGACATCCCATTCCTGTAAGTTTCCTATTCCTATAGATTTCCTATCCTAAGAATCAAAGGAGCCCTAAATAGGTAGCCCAGAAAATCTAGCCGTTGGGGCACAGATTCCCGCAGGACCGGTAGTACCGGCCCAAAGGGCGGTACTATCGCCCTACGCAAATCTGAGATCCAACGGCACTCTGCGCAGAAAAACCCGCAGGGCCGGTAGTACCGGCCCAAGGGGCGGTACTTTCGGACCCCCACCACAACTTCAGACAACGGTCTTCAAAAAAGATCAGCCGAACTTGCTTCAACCCGCCAGGGCGGTAGTTCTGCTCGAATCACTGGTAGTTCCGGTTTAGCGGTAGTACCGGATCAACTTCCAGTGCCACTTCCGTTGATTCCAGTACCTAGCTTTCTCAAGCGGCACTGGGCTCCGGAAGTTCCATCGGAAGTTCCGAGAGGTAGAACCACTGGGAGTGTCGGTACTTCCGGTTTAGCGTTAGTTCTAGTACTACTTCCAGTGCTACTTCCGTTTGAGTCCAGTACCTAACTTTCGTAAGCGGTACTGGGCTCCGGAAGTTCCGAGCGGTAGTACCGCCCGCATGGCCGGTACTTCCGGTTACTAAAAAACAGCAGAACACCCGGTACAAGAAAAAAACATAACTTAATCATTCAGACTCCGTTTTCGATGATCTTCGGCTTGTTGGATTCGCAACGAAAAGATCTACAAGATCATGCGGAGAAACATCATAGTCCATCATGTGAGGAGGAAGTCACAAGGAGAGAGTTTGACCTCTCTTGGAAAAGACGAACCGGTAAAACCTCCAATATAAAAAACGCAAGAAGATATTCATGAGATCCGTTTTTGATGAACTAGAGCTTGGTATGAAGATGAACACAAGCTCTAAATTCTCACATGGATAAAAGCAAAATAAGAACCAATAAAGATGATTGCATGGATGCAAAGGTTTGTGCTCTCTACGACGATACGATCACGATATTCGGTCGAGAGCCCCTCTTGATAGTACGGTTATCTATCCTATAATCCGGTCTCTCACTAAACAACATGAGACCGGTAAAATAGAAACCCTATCAAGATCATACCTTTGCCTTGCGCATTAAACCACTTGAGGCCGATGAAGACGATTTTCATCTCCTCAAGACACACCACCTTCCTCGATTGCGCTTCGGTGAAGATTCACATGTTGCTCCCCCATACACCAAGATGGGAGAAGCACCACATATGCAAATCTTCACATGGACTTTATCTTCAAATGGATGGCAAGTTCCAAGCATATGGCATCTTCTTGTTGATCATCTTGAACTTGCACCACACCACTTGACACCGTCCTTCATGAGCTACACGAGATCTTCCTTTTGATGCAAGCTCATGACAAGACACCTAACCCAACATAGAGATAACAAGCACATAGATCAAGGGTTAGTTCACAAGGCTATATTGACAAGTGCTCACCATACCATGAGATCACATGATCCCTCATGGTACATAACTAGCCTTGTGTGTTGATCAACTTGCACATAGCCTTGATCAACATAAAATCTTCTTCTTCCCTTAGCCTTGATTCCAACAAATGGAGATCAAGCAAGTCAATGGACACACCTACAAATATAGCTTAATACAAACATTAGTCCATAGAGATTGTCATTAATTACCAAAACCATGCATGGGGGCAACCATGCACTTTCAAGTGTGACACTCAGAAAGAATAAGAAGGAAACGAGAGATCAATTAAGATACTCTCAAGTGATCGGTTCACTCATGTACCTCGCGAGCGTGACGAGACTTGATATCTCTTTTGCTGTGAGCAAACTGAGCAGGTTCATGTCAAACCCGGGTATGGATCATCGGCATGCACTTGAAATAGTGATGCACTATTTGAACGGTACAATGAGCTATGGGATTCACTATTCAGGGCACCCTGCTGTGCTTGAGGGATATTGTGACTCGAACTGGATCTCAGATGTTGATGAGCTCTACGCCACAAGCGGGTATGCATTTATTCTTGGTGGTGGTGTAGTATCATGGAGGTCTTGCAAACAGACCATTTTGATGAGGTCAACCATGGAAGCAGAACTTACTGCTTTAGATACAGCTTCTGTTGAGGCAGAATGGCTGCGTGAGCTCTTGATGGACTTGCCGGTGGTTGAGAAACCATTACCGACCATCCTTATGAACTGTGACAACCAAACGATTATCATGAAAGTGAACAGTGCTAAGGATAATGCGAAATCATCAAGACACGTTAAAAGACGTTTGAAGTCTGTCAGGACAATGAGAAACTCCGGAGTAATAACTGTTTCGTATATTAAAACAGACAAAAACCTGGCAGATCCCTTTACAAAGGGACTATCACGTAATGTGATAGATAGTGCATCGAGGGAGATGGGGTTGAGACCTGTGAGTGTTACACCATAGTGGTTTAACTGAGGAGAGTTTTCTTTGTTTAACCCTCTCCGTGTGAAGATGCATAACTCTCAAATTCTGTAAGTCAGGTTGGCAATATGCCTTAATGTGTTTCTGTTGGCTATTCGTAGCAAAGGTGCTATCCTACAGAGCGACCTTGAAAGAACACACCTATATGAGTCAGGCTGTCAAACGTCGCAGTATATGAGATTTGGGTGATCTCTAGTAAGCTCATGAAGAGACCAGGGAGTATGACGCATATGCTCCACCCGCGAGGTAGGCTACTGGCAGCCACGTACTGGTTATGAATTTGAGTGAAGTCTATTAGCACCAAACTTGCAATTCAAGGTTCGTCCATTGTTCAAGTTGCTATTAGATGTAGCTTAAATCTCTAAGCAGAAGTTCAACTTAAAAGCCTCTGCTCAAACACCGGTATATAAACAAGAAACGAGATTCGGCAAAATATAAATGGGAATTTGAGATCTGGTGGGGGACTGTTAAAATTTGGGCCCATTAGTGGGCAGCCCAAATAAGCAATTTCTGAAATCTCAAATTGGCCCATGTGCATGTGCATGGCTGGTTGGCATGGCTGGTTGTGGGAGGTGATGGTTGATATTGATAAGTTCGGTGGTGCCCCAAGCGAAGGCGGAATTGTAGCTAGTAGCAGTTTTCCCTCGATTAACGAACCAAGGTTTATCGAACCAGTAGGACTTTGAAATCAACAACGAGGTGAATGTTGAAGATCTCTGGCGCTTAACCTTCAACACACGTGGACTTGCACACACTCAACCAAAATACTTTGCCCCCAACGGCGGAGAGGTTGTCAATCTCTCCGATCTCGTAGAACACAAAGCGGTTAATTGTATGATGAAATAGATAAAATATGAAAAGTGACCAGAGGAGTAATGATAAATAAAAGCAAGTAAATTAGGTTGAAAACAATGTAAAAAGATGGACCGGGGGCCATGGGTTCACTAGTGGAGTCTCTCAAGTAAATAAAATATGCATGTGATGGGTGAACGAATTACAGCTAGGCAATTGACAAGATCATGACGCAAACCCAATTTAGCTATGACAAAAAGGACATGATAATATTAATGGAGGCATAACGACAAGGAACAAAGACCGTTGAGTCCAACTACGTCTTTGTCTAAAAAGTCCACCGTGGGATCGCTATCCAGCCTGTCACCCAACGGTATTAAGTTGCAAGCAACAGACAATTGCATTAAGTAATGTGCATGAAGTAAGCAATACTAATATCAAAATAGACATTAACACTGCTATTTTACCCTTAGTAGCAACAGCACACCCTCGCCCTTAGACGTTTCTGTCACTCGTGCCCAGGAACAAAAGGGGGCATGAACCCACTATCTAGCATAAATACCCTCTCTTGGAGATACACATAATCACTTGGCCAAAGTAACTACGCACATCGGAGAGCATGCAAGAACATAAATTACTCATATAAGAATCATGCACAATCTGAACATAACTTCATAATCCATCGGATCCCAGCAAACACATCACATAGCATTACAATAATCGATCTTGATCATGTTAGGCAGCTCACATGATCATAAGACATGAAGCACAAGAGAGAGAGACTACCAACTAGCTACTGCCATGGACCCGTAGTCCAAGGTGAGACTACTCACAAATCATCCCGGAGGAAGGCATGGCGATGAAGAGCCCTCCGGGATCGATCTCCCCTCCGGTAGAGTGCCGAGATCAGCTTCAGATTGGACCCCGAACTAGGGTTTTCGGTGACGGTGCGTCGGGGTCGAGTTTCTGGAAAATAATGGGCGCCCTGACGTTTTTAGGTCAATTGTGATTTTATAGGCGTCGGATGGCGGCGAGGCGAGGTCCCAGGGGCAGGGGCGGGCCCCACCCGCGGGTCACCCCTGGACCGTGGCAGGGGGCCGCGTGCGCCCTGTGGTCCTCCCCTCCGGCTCTCCTTCGGACTGGTACTTCGTCGTGGCGAATAAAAAATCCTCAAAAATTTCCAGCGCGTTCCGAGAATATTTCCAGAAGTAAATTTCTGAAACAAAAAGGCAGCAAAACATGGAACTGGCACTGGGCATCTTGTCAATAGGTTAGTCCGACAAAATGCATAAAAATGATATAAATGACAGTAAAAACATGTGACAATATCACAAAACTAGCATGGATCACTCAAAAATTATAGATACGTTTGAGACGTATCAGCATCCCCAAGCTTAACTTCTACTCGTCCTCGAGTAGGTAAGTGATAACAAATAATTTTTGATGAGACATGCAACCAACACAATCTTGATCAAGATAGTTATGCAAATCAAAGGATGTGAATGAAGAGATACAAAACAATTGTCTATAATTGATAGCAAGAAAGCAATGAATAAACAAGTTGAATCATCCAAGCAAAATCTTTCATAAATAGTATGTCAAAGACATGAAAACAATGTGATCAACATATTTGAATAATTCACAAGGATAATAATTCCATGACAAAAGTGTTTGAGAATCAACACAAAGGAAGATGTAAGCATTAGCAAAGAGCTTCAACTTCCAACGACTTATCTTATAGATAAAGTCAATATAAAGATTCATGTTTAATCTTGATAATGTAATATGCTCAATGTTACCCAGGGTCAATGCTAGATGTTTGCTTTTGTGGAGATAGAAGGAAAAAGGGAAAACTGACTCAACATTAAAAGTAAAAGAAAGGCCCTTCGCAGAGGGAAGCAGGGATTAGTCATGTGCTAGAGCTTTTTATTTTTATGAAACAGAAGTAAAACAATTTTGAGACATGCATGCTTTCGTCAACACCTTCACAACAGAGAAGCTATCTAGTCCCCCATGACAAGCAAGGTTTTTAGACTTGTGAGAGCAGCTGGTTCTTAGAAGAGCGAGTACGCTCCTCTTTCTCCTTGGTTTCACCACTGTCCAATGTTTGGGCTGATTTCTCAGATTTGCATTGCGCGGAGGAGAATTGGTGAGTTATATTTATATTTTGCTTAAGCTGTTCTCGGGTTGATTCAAGTGAACACCTAATCCATCAACACCGGGTGAAAGGGGGAAATTACCTCGCATGTCACAAGTTATATCTAGCTCTCTACTGCTCCCTCATGAGCTTAAAAACAAAGGCACAAAAAAGAAGTATTTTGAATTTTTAAAGGTAGCACATGACAAATTTACTTGGAATGGTAGAAAATACCATGCATAGGTAGATATGGTGGACTCAGCTGGCAAGAAGGTTTGGCTTTGGGGATTGGATGCACGAGTGAACCATACACTCAGTACGAATTTTTTAGGCTTAGCAAAAAAGGTATTTGAAGCAAACATCTATCAATAACCGGTAACAAAACAACATAAGACATTTACCGGTCATAACCATAAAAACTCTACACCGTCTCCCTTGTTGACCAAACAATTCTTTTGATGGAAAGATTAGCACTATGAATTAACAACTGTGAAAAATCACACAATTTCAAGCTTTCAACCATATTTCTTTACTAATCAATTCCACTCAAATAACAAGCAAGTTTAAGCATTCAACTTAACATATCAAAACAATTGATAAGAATCAAGTATCCACACCATGATCTACAAAACTATGCAGGCTTTTCATTTTATTCTATCATCACACAAACAACATTTTGTCGCATTGGCAATTCAAGCAATTTTTTCAACAACAACTCTCCAACAAATATAAGTGAAAAACAAGAGAGTTTAACTTAACAACTAGCAGCTCTAAACAAGATAAAAGCTAAAAGTGAGAGCTTATTAGAAAACAGACAGTAGCTAAGAATACTCAAAAAGATATAAGCGAAGCAAAGGAGTATTCAAACGAAAAAGCGGAGCGTGTCTCTCTCCCACACAAATAAAACTAGGATCCAACAAGGATATGACTAGCAAACAAACAAACAAAACTGAAAGTAAAAAGACACTCCAAGCATAGCACAAATTATGTAAAGTGATAAAAACGAAGTTCAATGAAGACGACCTTATGATAGTCGATGAAGATGAGGGGATGCCTTGGGCATCCCCAAGCTTTGACTCTTGATAGTTCTTGATATTCAGAGGGGGTGCCATGGGGGCATCCCCAAGCTTGAGCTCTAATCCATCCTCGATTTCTTCATATTCCTCTCCTTTGGAACTTAAAAACTCCCTTCACACAAAACTTCTCATAATTTGATTAGAGGGTTAGTGCTCATAAATTAAAATGCACATGTGTTCAACTAATGACAAATTGCAAACCAACTTCATTTAACATTAGCTACTGGTTACTAAGCCTCAATGTGGCACTCCACCCCTAGAGTATCACATATGACGATGGTAAAGAGACAAATGCAAAATAAAAGCAGAATCTGTCAAAATTTGAACAGTCTGTAAAGATCGAATTTTTCGAGGAACTTCTGCAGCTTAAATAAAAAAACTTGAAACTAATGAAATATAGATAAAAGCATCAGGCTTTCTGTCACAAATTATCAGAAAAAGATAAAATTCTGGCGATTTTATGATTTTCGTGCAACAGGCGCACAGAATCTGTTTTTGGACAGCAACATAATACCTCGCACTTTCAATGCATTAGAGGCTAAACTTGGCACAAAAAACCAAAAGAAAAAGATACAATGAAGTTGCTACAGAGGTAATAACTTCATGAATCAAGAAAAACAAAAAGCAAACTGAAAGTAAAAGATGGGTTGCCTCCCAACAAGCGCTTTTCTTTAATGCCTTTTAGCTAGGCACAATGATTTCAATGATGCTCTAATAAGAATAAGAGTTGACAAAAGAGAGCATCAAGAAACAAATACCAAACATATTTAAGCCTAACCCACTTCCTATGCATAGGCATCTTGTAAGAAAATAAATCCATGAAGCACAAAGCATTAAGCATAGGAAGGTAAAACAACATAAAGATAGGTGGTTTAGTAACATGAAAGCTCCAATAACCATATTTTCCTCTCTCATAATAATTTTCAGTATCATCATGAACAAACTCAACAATATATCTATCACTTAAAACAGGCTTTTCATGATCTACAAGCACATAATTTCGGTCCATCTCAAAAATAGTGGGATTAAACCCACTTTCAATAGCATTATAATTTTTATCATCAAGTAATCTAGGACCATCATCAAGAGCTTTATCATATGAACTTTCTAAACACAACTCCTCATTATCATGTATCTCATTGGTTGTAGCAAATAAAGGATTATCATAGGATTTATCAATATAGCACAAATTATCATATATAACAAGATCATTTTTATCAAAAAGGGATGTTTCAAACGAATCAATAGGATCATAGCATTCATTCTCCTTTTGTGAGGAAGGAGGACAATTAAATAATGTATGAGTTAGAGAGTTACTCTCATTAGAAGGTAGAGATGGGTAGCTACTCCATTCTTCCTCCTTTTGTTTGTCACTCTCCTCCTCTTTTTCATCTAATGAGCTTCCAATTTCAGCAATTTCTTCTTCCATAGGCTCCTGCATGGCATTAGTCTCTTCCTCTGGGGGAGATAAACCCTTAAGATATTCAGTAATATAAGCATTATCATCTTTGTAATTATCCATGCAATATTTAAGTATAGCAAAACTTTCAGATTTATAAGGAGCATCATCAACATTTTCAATCAAAGAAGAAATTTCATAAGCACCCTTCCAAGCAATAAATTCTTCAATAGCTTCCACATCATAAAAATCATAGTTTCCCTTAGCATAAGATGCTAAGGTTTCATTATCATTACCAGCACATTGAAAAGGAAGGTGTTCAAAATTCATGTTACTAGACTCATCACAGCAATAAGATATATCATAATTTAAGCACAAGTCTCTAGCATAATTGTTCAAAGTATTAATTATTTTCCATAAGTGTATCCCTTTTTGTGACAAGCGGTATTCCTTATAATATTCTTGTTGATCCTCCGTGAACCCGCCTTGCCAATAAGATCTAGTTTCAAAGAAGTTAACCATTGAGAACAACCAAAGAACTAAGCATACTAATAAAACATGATAAAAGACTACACTAATTTTTTGGGGTTTTAAAATTTTGAAACAGAAAAATAAACTAAACGAGAAATAAAGCAAGCAAGACAAAAACAAAGTAAAGAGATTGAGAGTGTGAGACTCCCCTTGCTGCAGCTCCAAAGTCCCTGGCAACGGCGCCAGAAAACTGCTTGATGGTTGATATTGATAAGTTGGGTGGTGCCCCAAGCGAAGGCGGAATTGTAGCTAGTAGCAGTTTTCCCTCGGTTAACGAACCAAGGTTTATCGAACCAGTAGGACTTTGAAATCAACAACGAGGTGAATGTTGAAGATCTCTGGCGCTTAACCTTCAACAGACGTGGACCTGCACACACTCAACCAAAATACTTTGCCCCCAACGGTGGAGAGGTTGTCAATCTCTCCGGTCTTGCAGAACACAAAGCGGTTAATTGTATGATTAAATAGATAAAATATGAAAAGTGACCAGAGGAGTAATGATAAATAAAAGCAAGTAAATTAGGTTGAAAACAATGTAAAAAGATGGACCGGGGGCCATGGGTTCACTAGTGGAGTCTCTCAAGTAAATAAAATATGCATGTGATGGGTGAACGAATTACATCCAGGCAATTGACAAGATCATGACACAAACCCAATTTAACTATGACAAAAAGGACATGATAATATTTATGGAGGCATCACGACAAGGAACAAAGACCGTTGAGTCCAACTGCGTCTTTGTCTAAAAAGTCCACCGTGGGATCGCTATCCAGCCTGTCACCCAACGGTATTATGTTGCAAGCAACAGACAATTGCATTAAGTAAAGTGCATGAAGTAAGCAATACTAATATCAAAATAGACATTAACACGACGCACTCCTCCTCCTCCGCGCACTCCTCCTCCTCCGCCGCTCGCTCGTCTCGTCACGACGCGCTGCGGGTTACGGGAATGAGCCGAGTCGATGTCTATATTTTTGCTGTTTGGGAAAACCGAGTCTTTTGCGTATGCGTTATTGCCAGTTCCGGTCGCTCCCGGATCGTGGCCTTCTATCTGACTCGAACGTGCGACATGGCCAGCCCACGTTGTACCACTTAGGGTTTCCCGAGCCGCACTATATATTGTCGTGCGTTGTGTGCGTCGTAACACACCGAACCAATCTAGGTTTTGCCATCTCGCGTCTTGTGCAGCCACCGTAGTATACTTCATCCCGAGCGCCGGCATGCACCGGTGATCGGGAGAGCAGGTCTCCGGAACCAGTCGCCGTTTTGATCCTATACGGGTGGGGGCGAATTAGGTTTTTGGGAATCTCTTTGCGCGACTGATCACCGCTTCCACCACGGATCTTCTCCGCAAACGTCGTCTTCTTCGACCCGTTTTCACCAAAGTCATCGTCAACAACATCACCGCTGCATTGGCCGCGGTGAATCTGTCTGCCTCGACTGCTACTTCATCTACTAATGTTCGGTACGTGATGCGTATTCCGAACAATGTGTTTATTATGGATATGTTGACATATGTGCTGCTGCTACTATTCATGTTGATTAGTACGTCTAGTTTGTTCGTATTTCACATGTTAGTAGTTATCGTTGTCATGCTTAATATTCTGGAATTACTCATGAAATTATTGCCTAATTTTCCAACAATGGGTTCACTAGTGGAGTTTCTCAAGTAAATAAAACATTCATATGATGGGTAAACAAATTGCAGCTAGGCAATTGACAAGATTATAACACAAACTTAATCTAGCTATGACAAAGAAAACATGATAATGATTATGTAGGCATCACGACAATGAACAAAGACCGTTGACTCCAACTGCATCTTTGTCTAAAAAGTCCACCGTGGAAACGCTATCCAGCCTGTCACCCAACGGTATTAAGTTGCAAGCAACAGACATTTGCATTAAGTAAAACGCATGAATTAAGCAATACTAATATCAAAAGAGACATTAACACCGCTGTTTTACCCTTAATAGCAATAGCACACCCTCGCCCTTAGACATTTCTATCACTCGTGCCCAGGAACAAAAGGGGGCATGAACCCACTATCTAGCATAAATACTCGCTCTTGGAGATGCACACAATCACTTGGCCAAATTAACTACGCACATCGGAGAGCATGCAAAGAACATAAATCAACATATAAGAATCATGCACAATCTGATCATAACTTCATAATCCATCGGATCACAGCAAACACATCACATAGCATTACAGTAGTCGATCTTGATCATGTTAGGCAGCTCACAAGATCATAAGACATGAAACACAAGGGAGAGAGACTACCATCTAGCTACTGCCATGGACCCATCCTGGAGAAAGGCATGGCGATAAAGAACCCTCCGGGCGATCTCCCCTCCGGCAGGGTGCCGGTATCAGCTTCAGAATCACCCCCGAACTAGGGTTTATGGTGGCAGCTCCTCGAGGTGACTTTTTTGGAAAATAACGGCCGCCTCGATGTTTTTAGGGTAAATGTGATTTTATAGGCGTCGAAGGGGGCCGAGGGGAGCCACCACGGGCAGGGGCGGGTCCCACCCGCGGGTGGGCCCTAGGCCGCGGTAGGGGGCCGCCCCTGGCCTGTGGGGCGCCTCCGAGGCTGCCCTCTGGACTCCGTCTTCGTCTTGACGTAAAAAAAATTCCGTAAATTTTCGTCCAGTTCAGAGAATATTTCCAGAAGTAATTTTCTGAAATACAAAAACAGGAAACTGGCACTAGGTATCTTGGCAATAGGTTAGTCAGACAAAATGCATAAAAATGATGTAATATGATAGTAAAAACATGTGACAACATCACAAAACTAGCATGGATCAATAAAAAATTATAGATACGTTTGACACGTATCACTACACTGCCACCATGGTTTTTGAGTCGCGACTCACAGCGGGTCGCCAAACCCTGCGACTTGGCGAATAGTCGACGAAAGCCGCTGAATAGTCGCCTAAAGTCACTGTATAGTCGCGAGTCGCCGCCATTTTGGCAAAATGACTTGGCGATTAGTCGGCGACTCAAAAACCATGACTGCCACCCTCCCGCCGCGCTGCACGAAACCAGACGCGAGAGACTACATGCCGCCGCCCCGCCCGAGCCCCGCACCAAGTAGCAATTGGGACTTCAGGGGCAACTGATGCATGTAAAATGCATACATGAACTTTGCACTATAATACTTGTATTCCATTCACATTTGCATCATATAAGGGGTATATTACTGTTATTTAATGATTTTTGGTAATTAATAATGATTTCCCCTTTTTATGGAATTAATCCTGCGCAGGAAGAAAACCCCTATTTCTTTCCTTATTTATTTCAGGGCCTTAACGACGTCATAATGAGCTGCAAATATACGGGGATCATTATTTTGGAAGGAGGAAGACCTAGGAGCGAAGGAATCAAGCAAACGGAGGCCGGAGGGGCGAAAGGAGTGCCCCACGCGGCCAGGTACAGGGGCCGCGTGGGCCCACCTCTTTGGGCCCTCGTGGCCCCGTTTGCGATGATCCTTCTTCCTGAAGCTTCCTCGTGACCTAAAAACGCCTATATAAAGAGCCCCCCGACGTTCTTCGAAAAGAGAGCCGCCACACGAGAGAAACAAGAAACAGAGACCAGGAGGCTGCAGATTGGAGGGGGAAACTCCGGCGGAGCGCTGTCGGAGAGGTCTCCTTCTTCTCCATCGACATCTCCACCGTCTCCATGATGAAGAGGGAGTAGTCCACCTCTGGACTATGGGTTTGTGGCAGTAGCATATGTATCTCTCTCTCTCTTGAGCTTCACTAATTAGCATCGTATGAGCTGCTGAACATGATTACGGTCATCGTTGTATTACCTTTGTGGTGGATCTTTTTATGAGTTAATATATGTTGAGATTGTAATGTTTTATTTCAGTTATGAAAGTAGATGCATATTATGTACCCCGTTCTTGTATCCTTGTTTTGATCAAGCATGTTTATGAGAGCGTGTGAAGGGGAACGTGTGCATTAGTTGGAGTAACGGGGGGTGGTGATGTGATAAGCTGACAACTTAATATCGCGATCCATTGGGTGTTTACCTTACTTTGTTGCCTCACTAGGCATAAACCAAAATACCATGTTGCGAGGTATGAGGAGTGACAAGCCTCTACCTATGACTAGATCCACCATGTTCTTATTTTAACTTCATCTCATTAATCTTAAGGCTATACTCTGAGTCATCTTAATTACTGAGGTGTTATGATTTAGTTCGCATCTTGGTGGAGTATAAGTGAGACTAATAATCAAAATGTCTCTATGTTAGGACATGATGCCCATATAATTAGTAACATGTCATTAAACTTGTTTGCAATCTCATATGTTAATCCTATGTCTACTTATTTGCCACACTATATTAAAGAGAGAGTGCATGTGTGAAACCATGAACCCGGTCCATTTTTAATCATAAGAAACAACTTTCCAACCACTTTTAAACATTTTCTACATTCAGCCATTTTAAAAATCATAAAATACAAAAACACTTTTATTCATTGTATACACATATAAAAACCCCAAAAATATCATCCATCATCATTACTATCATCCTTGCATTACTACTTACCACCATTGCATATTTATTTACTGTTTTGTATTCATTATTATCTTAATATCATTCTCACACCTTGTGCTTGACAACCACTTGGTGAGGTTGAGGGCACAAAGCAATCTAATTTGTTTGCAGGAAATCTAGAGAAGGGCAAGGAGATAAAATCCCCACTACTAATTCCCCGAGAGTTCGATATTAAACCCTCGAGTCACCCTCGTGGGGAAAAAATTCCACTTCTACATACTCTGCACTTGGAGGCTCAACCTATCCCATATATTATTTTCCTTTCAGGGTATCAAGAGTGCTTGTTGGCGTAGTTGAGGGAGAAACACTCTCATCAATTCCGTCATCAGCAACCCACCTCAATACTATCCATTCGCATTAGATCCGACTTCTCTTGGACACAGATGGTGAACCCATGACCACCAATTGAGTTTTTATAGGAGTATAGATATATAGATGCTCAAAAGTGCATCATCCAAATTATAGTTTTGGTCATGAATCATTGCATACTTCTGTTTGTGTGTGCATTCTGTGTTCAAGAAAAGGTTAAACAAGAAATAATGGTAGTAATTTTTGGCAAACTGGCTGCATTTTTTATGTTCTTGGGGATGAGCGAAAAATGCACTTTTGTGTGCAGGAATGTGGAGCAAGTCTTGAGAATATCAGTTCATATTATCATTCAAAATATCATCATGTATGCACAATTTACCGCATTGCAATTTTGCGTAGCCAGATCTAGAGATACAGAGGTGTTTGTTGCTGTCGTGTTCAAAATTTGTTATTCCCTCCTAATGATATGTATGTCCTGTAATAAGTATAGGCAGGGTCATCATTTACGGATATTGGATTCATTGAAGCATGTGTTGAGGCATGGCAGAGGTCGCTTGGTGTTGCTGCTCTAAACAGGGCAGCTGCTTGTGTGTCTTTGTGTTCCACCAATTCATCATGACTGAGTTGCTATAAATTATAAACATTATAGAGACACATTTCATTATATACTCTACACTAACATTATGCATGAACATTATGTACGAACTTTCTCGATTCTTGAATACTTGTTCTTCGGTGTCACAACAAGTGAAGTACATTTACACTATGATGCAAATGTAATTACTCTGTTCTACGTATTGTTCTTGCTATGAGAATAAACATGTGGTAGGATGAGGGGGTCTTATCCGTCGCGAGCCTTGACAGTTTGAACGGCACCATAGAGGCGATGCTCTATAGCTCATATGAGCCGAACATATCATTAGTTATTTATAGGATATAATAACAAACATAAATATATATTATTTTGTAAGTTGTATGATTTTTAGTTCTGTTATGTATATCAATGGATCTACTCATCTTTTACTTCTTGGATAAACTTTCTATGAATTTTATGTATGTCCAGATTTTCATCTACTGCTCTCATGCAGCGGCGTAGCCACCCTCCGGAGTCCGTGGGGTCAGTGCTAAATTCTTTAATTTTTTTCTTCATATTGTACAGTAAATGTATAATATTTTTAACCTGTTTTGGCCAAAAGCTGTGGGTTGGCCGACCCCACAGCTAACACGCAGCTCCGCCGCTGCTCTCATGTGTTAGAAATAGTTGTTTTCGGTGTATTGTTTATTGTTAAGAAGCAAAAAAAATTACGTAAGCTGATTTTTTTATGATACGCACATGTGTAGTCTTGAATTAAACTCATTTCTTATTTTCTTTTCTATTTCTTTTTTGGTGTGGTTATATACTGAATGTGAAGTGAAGATGGTTTAGTAGTGAGATGAAACTTTCTTCCACGAAGATCATAGAATAGCGTGAGATCAAACTTTCTTACAAGAAGATCATAGATGACACAATCGACCCTACTATAGCAGGGTCATATATTCCATTGCCGAAAACATGTCATATGTAAATTTCATTGCCGAAGATATAGGGAGTGTCTAAACGGCAGCTAGCTGTTTTGTTTTTCAGGAACAGACAGTTTTCCAGGCCAATAGGATAATGACAGTTGTACTCATAAAAACGATTAAGAAACCCAAATGAGTTTCTGTCTGTTTCAGGTTCCCGCCAAACTGATACATTTTTTTATTCCCCTTATTCTTTGAGTCGACTCTGTTTTGTACAGAGAAAAGGGACTGGACCTTATTGTGCACACACCATACCGAAGAATACAATGAATGCACATCACAACATAGATACATTTTGCCAATGGTACTAACAGTAAATATGTTTAGGAACGAGGCTTCAAACTTATCACTATGTACTTGAATACTTGATGCAGCAAGTAAAAGCTCCCCTTGAAGGAAACTCTCACCGCTGAGTCGGTCCTCGAGTCACTGAAGCCTGACTGGAACTTGGAGACTGAATTGCCAACTGCCTGGGCTGCCATCTTCGATATCTCGCCAGTTACAGCGGTGCTCGACACTGATGATGTCGCGCTGTTGGAGAATTTACCCTGCTTGGTGTTAATTTCAAAATATGTTAGCAAAAGTTGTATGAGCGAGCACAGGGAAGACGGATGGAGTAGATGAATTGTTGCATCAGAATAAAGATATTTGGCTATAACTCAATTGAGAATCAACAACGATGATTCGCGACGATACTTCAAATACGGACAAGGGATTGGTTCGAGGAGTAGTGCTCGGAACTGATTTTCAGGTTATAATCGGCTTCTCGCATAATCTACCAATCAGGCATGACGCTGCTGAACCATCCCTCACTGCTCTAAGATATTAACAAACCTGAGCAAAAGTTTTGGAGGTTTTCATATATGTTCTACAAACAAAGAAAAACCCTGCAGTGCACGGATGTGCAAGGCCTCGTCAATTATGCACTCATAAAACCAATTATGCACTCATAAAACCTCATTATTACTTGACCACGATTCTTTGATGAAATGAAGTGTGTTATAAAAGAAACTAAAAAGCATGAATACCAAAATCTACAAAAGGGAAATCCTGCAATTTGGTTATGTGACTTATTAATTTTGAGATCATGAAAGTATTGATGACACACCCCTGGAGCAGCATTATCCATTTACAAGAAAAGATTGGGTTTGCTGAATGAGAAACCCACATATGAGCCGCAATGGTTAATGTAACACACTAAAACTGATTAGTTAAAACTGAGAAATGCAACGGACCTTGTTCTTGAAGAATAGCTCTAGCAACGGATAGGTTGACGGTGTATTCAAGTTGTTAGCTATATGAAGCGCACGACAGGCCATGAATGAATATGTGTGGTACCTGCAGTTTTGCAGTACAATAAAATGGTGTTAGAATGAGCTGTGTGGTACCTTCTGCTATAAGAATCACATCTATTACCATATTTTATGCAACTGAAATACAAAGCCAGTGGACAAGTAGAGAGCCCCAAACACAACCATTTTTTGTGAACTGCTACCAGCCAATTGAACATTATATGTTCAAATTCAGCATAAATATCACAAGACCAAACATGACCAACATCTGAACCAAATAGTACACGTCTAAATCAATAAAGGGCAGGTACTAGGGAAGCCCGGAACTATTGGCTATCTATCAGCTCCAGAAAAGCTGACCATTCACAGCCCCTACTACCACACCTAATTAGAGGCACTACACCTCTCTCCAATTTGAAGGTAAAGTATATCCTTTTCCCATGGATCAATCTCAATACCCAGAATACACATCCAATGAGGGTTGTCCCCCTAAAAAATCCACTCTGTACATCAACGATCGCACCAGCTCCGCGAAGCACCACTCCCTCCATTGCCAGACATATGCAAGCTGAGAGGGAGCTGAGAGACAAAGACTAATATTGTTACAAAAACAAAGAAATCAAACTTTGCATGCCAGCACCACCCAACTACATCTCGCCACCTGCCACTCCCGTCAAATTGTCTCAGGTGGACCACTACAAAAACAAACACTGAAATAAAAGTTGCTCCTCCTTTACCGGGGCTTGGAACCGGCTACCAACTTAAAAAGATGGTAGGCGGAGTTACCCCGCCTAAATAACCAAAGAAAAATGGAAAAAGAACTGACCAAATAAAACGGACGGAGTGAAAATTAAAGGAATTCATGAGATACTTAAGCAAGTGAAATGCCAAGAATGAAATGTTGAAGCATTGAGTAGCTGAAAAATAGGGACTGAAACCTGATAAACTGATATACTCAAGATATTCAAAGCAAAGATATGAGAGACTGAACAGGCATAACATGATTAGATAAATTGAGAACAGACAGATTTTTTAGCCATTCAAAACATGACAGGTGTACATGACATGATTAGAAAAATTGTTTGTTCCGTGATTAAGAAACAGGCAGATTTCATAGACTAGCCTATGCTAAACACACGGCCTGGACTAACTCTCACTGAAGCGCTTAAAACAAGAGACTAGTTAGCAGGATCATATTCACAAACCTGATAGCATTTTGGACTGCCACAAAGCCAATCATGGCGCTGTATGACACCAATGAAAGCATACAGAGGAGGCAAAAGCTTTGCGCCTTGATCTGCCTTGCTGGAGTGCATCCGAACTAGAGTCAAAACCAAAAATTGAAAAATAGAGCAGAAAATACAGGTGCTATATACTAGGGAACTTGGCTGTTGCACAACGTGTTCCATGCACAGCTGCAAAGAGAAGCTGCTACCTAGTGCTGCAGTTTCAAAACTGAGAAAACAACACAAGTTTAGATCACTCCCAGGTCGACCTATCCATAACATTCATGATGACAGTCTTGATACATTTGACACCTTACAAAAACATGAATCGCCACTAAATCATCTGCTACTGTTTTGTAATGTCCTCTGCCCATCATTAATGCAACAAACCCGCTCTTGGGGTTTATTTAGCGCTGAGCATGCAAATTGTCACAAAGGTGCCCATGCAGCCACGCTAAGTCTTGTCCAGAGCAATGGTAGGGCTGAAAGTTATGCTACACCTAGGCATGGAGAAAATACCAGGCAATTATAGAATGAAGAGAGACAATGAAGACAAGATACAATACTAAAGTGCACGAAAGAAAGCAATGGGAAACACGGAAGACTGAAGAAAGAATTGGTGGACACTTGCTTAAGACTGAGAAACTGAAGAAATGAGTGATGACTGAAGAATGAGACACTGAAGTCTGAAAAAAATAGAGTGAAGGCACAGATAAACTGATAAATGAAAGAAGATACTGAAATAATGAGAAACTTAAAATGCCAACAATGACTGACTAAAGTAATGAGAGACTAAAAAATTGAGAGACTGAATGAAATAATGAGATACTAACAATTTGAGAGACTAAAGATTGAGAGACTTAACGAAAATAACTGAGAGAATATCTTGAGACTGAATAAATTAAATAATGAGAGACTAACTAAATAAGAAACTGAACAATCTTAATGAAGCATACTACAACAGATATGCTACGACTTTGTACAATTGAAACAAAAAATGCTCATACACTGAAGGCAGGAAAATGACTGAACCCTGACTAAACTAAGATATGAGCACACCATCAGCCTAACCTAGAGTCATCTAGAACTAAAACCTAAAACTAAAAACAAGCTCAACAAACAAAAGCGTGAGCGATGTTTGGACTGCACCCTCAGGTGTTGTCACAATATAGACTGCTGCACCTCTACCAGCTGGACCGAGTCCCACGGCAGGAGCTCACCGATCGGGCACGTCCTCTCCCCATGTCGCGCACGCGCGCCTAATACACGATCACCACGCCCTGCTTGGTGCTAGGAGCTACGCTCCTCATCTATGATCTATTGTAATCTAGTCATTGTACATCAGGCTATATAAGCCATACTTGAGATCAATACAATACATGGTGATTCACACCAATCTTCTAGCGAGACTGTCGAGATTGACTACGAACTCCCCTGAACTACAGACGACAAGAATACACAACAACATCACTGGACCTGCAGCGACCACATAGCATAAATAGCCCCCCGGATACGAACTCCCTAACGAACTACCAAGGCCAAAAACACACCAAAGACATAGCACAAGCGAACGCGACCACAACGCGCTCAGATCTAGCTACCCCTGACCAGCCCGATACGACGAACTCAGAGAACAACATGCACTAGAAGGGGAGGGGAGGGTCAGAGTAGGAATATCCATCTCGACGGCGGCGCACAAGCCTTTCACTGCCGCGAATGGTTGGTTTCTTCGACGACGGGCGGGGATGGACGCGACCCTCGCGTGTCTCCAACGAAGCTGCGTCTGGCTCCGCAGTAGCCGCTCTCCCAGTCGGCTGTATTCCAACCTCGCGAATCTCCGCCCCCACTGGTGCAGGCGCAGCTGCCTGCGGTGAAAACCTCTCCGCCATGGCTTTCGCCTCTCTCTCCTCTCTCTCTCTCCGGGAAGGGAACGACACGAATAGAGAGTTCCGCTCCAGGACTCAAAATGAAAATTCAAAGAAAAAACTCAGCCAGGGAAAAGAGAAAAGAAAAGGGGAAATGAGGGGAGACGCATAGAGATTCGTGACAAAAGAATCGGACGATGGGAAAAAAATGTGTCTGTTTCTGAATTGCAAAACAGCTAGCTGATTCTTAGGAAAACTGAAGATATATTACAAATAATACGAGTCGAGACATGCGTGCACGTGCACTTTTACTAGTATTATTAAGATATAAAAAAATAAAAACCAAATTAGCGGCAGTCTGATCGATCCAGGGCGTTACGGACGCGGCAGCCGGAGCGCGGTCACCGTCCACGCCGCTGCCTTCTCTCCGTGTTCAGGACTGACGCATGCATCCTCCACTTCTCCTCCGCATCTGCGTCCTGCGAGCATCTGCCCCAGGCTCGGCCTCCCCTACACTGCGTCACCTACGACGCCGCGTCTCCCGCCGCCCTCTTCCTCCACGCCCCACCTCCTCTGCCTCGGGGTGACGCCCGCGTCGCTCCGTCCGCGCCCGTGCTACTCGGCGTCGCCACCCTGCCGAGGAGCTCTCACCGGCCCCGGCGGAGCTGAGCTGGCTGGTCGTGGACCCCGCCCGCGGCAGGGCGGTGAACTTGTCGAGCAGGACGGCGGTGGCCGTGGGCCGGCACAGGTACATGGGCGAGATGCTGGTGCGATTCACAGTCGTGCTAGGCGGGTGCAGCTTCGAGAGCACCGTGGCCTGCTCCTCGATCGCCGTGGAGAACGCCGATGACGCGGCAGTCAGCGGCGAGCGCACACTCCGGCTTCTTGTCACGGCAATGGAGGGGGATCGAGGAGGGGAGGCGAGGGAGAGCGGGAGGAGGTGAAGACGAGGTACGTCGTCGAGCGGCCTCCTTCCCCTCCGTGCACGCCCCGCCCCCGTGCTCGTCGCTGGCCAAGGACTTCTGGCCGACGCCGCCCCGCCTATTCTTTAGCGAGCGGCGGCACGGCCGTGAGGAGCGCGTCCTCCGTGCCTGCCCTCCGCGCTCGATCCCTGCGACCCTTACCGCCCGCATCCATTCCCTTAGTCCGCGTGGTGGTGTGTTGTTGGGAATATGCCCTAGAGGCAATAATAAAATGGTTTATTAAGCATATTCACGTTTATGATAATAGTTTATTATCCATGCTATAATTGTATTAAATGGAAACATAATACATGTGTGGAATATAAACACCCGGAGTCCCTAGTGAGCCTCTACAGGACTAGTTCGTTTATCAAGAGATAGTTAGAGTTTCCTAACTATGGACTTGTTATAGTCACTTGATAGCGGAGTCATATCATTAGGAGTAATGGTGTGATGGACATGACCCAAATAAAGAGTTGCAATTAATCGTGTCACAAAAGTTTTGTTGTCAACACTTTTAATATGCCAAATATAGTTTCCTTAGACCATGAGATTATATCACTCCCGTTCACTGGAGGAATACTTTGTGGACATCAAACGTCACTTCGTAACTGGGTGATTATAAAGGTGGCTTTCAGGTATCTCCGATGGTGGGATGTTGGGTGATATGAATCAAGAGTGGGATTTGTCCCTCCATGTGACGGAGAAGATATCTCCAGGCCTTCTCGGTAACATAGCATCAAAAGTCTGCAGACAGGTGATTAGGTGGTAATCACGAGGATCCTATATTATGGACGAGTAAAGAGAACTTGCCGGTAACGAGATTAAACTGGACATGGGGATGTCAATGATTATATCTCGGGCAAGTAAAATATCGTGAGACAAAGGGTATCGTATATGAGATTAATTGAATCTCCGGCATCGTGGTTCAATCGAGAAAAGGTTTTCGTTGAGTGTATAGGAATTAATATGGGCATCCCGGTCCCGCTATTAATTATTGATATGATCATGTCTATGCATTCTCGAACCCGTAGGGTCACACACTTAACGTTCCGATGAAATTAGGTTTTGCGATGAATTAAATGATGAAATGAACGAATGGTGATTCGAAGTCTCGGATGGGATCCCGGACGTCACGAGAGGTTCCGGAGGAGTCCGGAGAATAAGATCATATATGGAAAGTGGTTTCTGGAGGTTTCGGAAAAGTTCCAAAAAATATTTATAGGGTACCGGAAGGTTCCGGAATGTTCTAGAAGGTTCTAGAAGTGGGACCCACATATTGTATGAGGGCCCACATGGACCAAAGGGGTGCAACCACCACATGGTGTGCCGCACCACCATAAGGCCCACATGGGCAATGCGGCTAGGAAAAGGGGGAACCCACTCCTAGTTGGACTAGGAGTTGGGCCTCCACCCCTTTAGGAAAGGGGCCCAAGGAGGAGTCCTGGATGGACTCCAACTTGGGGGGCAAGCAAGGGGCCGGCCGGCCCCTACCCCAACCCTAGCCGACCACCTATAAAAAGGGGGAGAGGGGAGGGGGTGCGGCACACCAAGGAGGCTGCCCCCCAAGCAACCCTAGCCGCACCCCCTCTCTCCTCTAAACCCTAGCCGCACCCCTCCTTCCCCGGAGGGCTGCCGCGCCACCACCACCTCCACCAAGAGCTGCCGCACCACCCTAGCCCTAGGGGGCTGCGCCACCTCCTCCTCTCCCTCTCCTCTAGCTTGGCTTGGCGAAGCCCTGCTCGTGGAGATCGTCATCGACACCGGCACTACCGTCGTGCTGCTGAGATCATCAAGGCCACGTCCTCTCGCTTGCGGGATCAAGGAGTTGACGTCTTCATCGAGCCGTACGTGTGGACGCCGCGGAGGTGCTGCCCGTTGCTGCACTTCACCGGATTGGATCTCGAGGATAATACATCTCCTCGCGACTAGACGAGTCTACTTGCGGGGATCGACTAGCCAACCCCTGCACCGACAAAACGCGTTTGTTGATCTTCAAGGGTAAGAGATTGGATCTCACCTTCGCTATCTTCATCTAGTAGATCTAGATCCTTGGGGTTTATTCCGCTTGCCGCGTAGGAATTTTTTTTGTTTTCCATGCTGCGACCCCATCAGTGGTATCAGAGCCTAGATCTATTCATAGATGTTGGTGCGATTAGAACACAAGGAGTTGTGGGCGTTGATATTTTATGTTTCTACCTTCTCGCGTGTACTTTGCATCTTTGCGGTATTGTGAGATTGAAGCGGCCCAGACCAACCTTACTCGTCCACGCACGAGAGACCGGTTCCACGACTGACATGCAACTTGTTTTGCATAAGTGGCTGGCGGGTGTCTGTTTCTCTTGCTTTAGTGAGGATGCAATTTTCAATGGAAGGCCTTTCAAAAGGATGAGTAAATAAGCAACTATTATATCACCGTTGTGGTTTTGCGTAGATTAGAACGGTTCTATCTCGTTGACCCAAGCCACGTAAAATTTGCATAAACAAAGTAGAGGACGTCTAACTTGTTTTTGCAGAGGGGGTCATGTGATGTGATATGGCCAATGTGATTTGTGATAATGTATGCAATAATCATGTTTGTAATTTTTTCGCGACTTGCATGTCGACGAGTACGGCAACCAGCAGGAGCCATATGGTTGTCTTTTATTTTATGTGACCTGCGAGTAATTGAATCACCATGTAATTGCTTTACTTTATTGCTAAGAGTAGCATTAGTTGTAGTTGCAATAGTTGGTGGACAACCATGGTGATGGCGCCACGATGATGGAGATCATGCCGGAGATGGAGATCTTGCCGGTGCTTTGAAGATGGAGATCAAAAAGCATAAGAAGAAAGGCCATATCATATCACAATTTTTGAATTGCATGTGATGTTAATCCCTTTTATGCACCTTATTGTTATGCTTAGATGTGATCGCGACGGTAGCATGATAAGGTGATCTCTCATGTTAATATCAAGATAATTAAGTGTTCTCCCCTAGTATGCGCCGTTGCGAAAGTTCGTCGTTTCGAAGCATCACATGATGATCGGGTGTAATAGATTAAAGGTTCACATACAACGGGTGCAAGCCAGTTTGCACACGCAAAAATACTACGGTTGTCTTGACGAGCCTAGCATGTACAGACATGGCCTCGGGAACACGGAACCGAAAGGTTAAACACGAGTCATATGAATGATATGATCAACACTGAGTTGTTCACCATTGAAGCTACATCATCTCACGTGATGATCGGTTGTGGTGTAGTGGATTTGGATCGTGTGTCACTAATCAACCAGAGTGATGTTGAGTTTAGTGGGAGTTCATATTAATTTGATTAAGTTGAACTAAAATTATTATAAACAAGTGTCCTAAAGAGGTGTTTGCAAAATCCTTGTAGATCATGGGCGACTACAGTAGTATGTTTCTTGCTGAGGAGCTGTGTCTCGATGGGTCAAACTTTGCTGAGTGGTACATGCGTCTGAGAAAATCCCTACACACCAATGGCGAGCTCTACGTGATATATGAACCTTTAGAAAAACGCCCTGATGTTACCGCTGACTATGAAGGGTATATGGAGTGGTACGATCAAAAGACCACCTACTTGAGAGTCGAGTGGCTGATATGCACCTTCATGGATTCTAACCTTGGTAGACAATTTGGAAACTTGAGCGCAATGGAGATTGTCGATGAGCTGAAAAGAAGGTTCATAGCACAAGTTAGAGTTGCAAGGTTTGAATGCTTGGATGATTTTCTTTCAACTAAGATGGAAGAAAACACTTGCTTGGAACAACACCTGAGTAAGATGCACCGGCTGTATTATACTATGGTGGATGTTTGGAACCATGAAATAACTGACGAGATGGCAATAGATGGGGTGCTGCGCTCGCTTCCCCCCCAGCTATAAGGATTATGTCAGGAACTATGTCATGGGAAGGGATTCGATCACTTTCTGTGAGTTTATTTCCCGGCTGCGTCAAGTTAAAGTGGAACCCATAGCAGGAGAAGTAGTCAATGCAGAAGGTATATTTTGATATACTAGTTATAAATGTTTAAATGTCCCATTTACACTTGTGGTGAGCTAAGTATTTGATACTTGTGCTGTTTTGTGAAAACAGGGCCCGCCGTTTGAGAAGTGCTTGGAGGGACTGAGTGGATTTCGCGGGAAGATGGCAATCAAGGAGTTGATGCTGGCGATGTTCTACTTCTACATTTATCGTTTTAAATTAGAGGATTTGAATGAGTTTTGTAATCGAATTGAGTGTGATCTTAAATTAGTGTGTCTCGGTTTGTGAGACGGTCATTCATGTTAAAGACAAGTGGTTGTTCTGTTTTCATGAGTAATCCTTCTTTAGTGATCACGTTTCGATTATGAGATTATTGTCCTTTGTTAGATTTAAACGATAATTAGTTAAACACTTATAAAATAAAGACATGCTAAAATATCCAATACTTAATGATGAGATTTGTTTTTAGTTGTGCTATAGTGTTGGTGAGTATTCTGATGCGCATCACCAAGTAGCATAATTAAAAATGCCATTTTCTGAAAATGCCATGAGTAGCTGGAAAATAAACACAAGTGTTGGTGGAATTTTTTCAGTTAATAAGAGACATCATTGTTTTATGTTCTTCATCGTGAATGAGTAAATAGGAGTATTTATTCATGTCATGATGAGACCATGGAAGTAGAGGATATTGAGTTAACAAGATAATTGAGTCTTTTCGATTTGATCAAAAGAGACAAAATATTTGAGTTATTGTTTTAGTATGCAGACTTGTGACAAGTGTTATCACAAATTACAATATTTAGAGATTATTCAAAAGTGTTTTGATAAACCTAAAGTATTGTAGTCACATTACATTTGATATTATGTGGTCATAAAGAAGGGATTTGAATTTAAGGTTTTACATGTATCATTTAGATTTATTTTGATAACACTCTGTTTTAAATAAAGGATCTATTTAATGACTTGCGTTTCGCATATGAGTTATGTGAAATAGTGGTTTCAATAATTATGAGATAATTAAAAGCCAAAGTAAATGGAGTTTTGTAGAATATTCATATGAGATTATGAATAGAGATTCCACAATGTGAGACTAAAAGGGACAAACCAAGGTGTTTGGTTGTGTTGTGTATTTTAGTGGTTTTATCATGAAATGGTTTCATGGATAAAAGAATTGTTGGAATAAATTTAGAAATCTTAAACCTTGCATGTTTATGTATCAAGTGGCACATATGTAAAGTGCTATGTTGGTTAAAACTTGACACATAACAGATTTTAATGATGGTGATCATTGAATTTTGGTTTAGCTTGTCTAAAGAGTAGTGGGATTCAAGAAGATGAAATTTGTCAAATGTTGCAAATAATATTCATGATTTACTTGTCATGTTTGAGAAACAAGACATACCTGCAAAACTATAAAAGAAGAAATAGAAACTTTAAAATACGAAAGTGACTAAAAGTCATTCTATATTAAGTTTAAATCACAAAGTAACTGTTACTTGATTTTGTGAAAAGAATGTTTCACATATTTATTTTGCAAAGAGTTTGTGTGGAATAAATAAAACTTAAAGCTGGCAAGGTACTGGCGTTTCGTATATGAGTTCTCGAATCTTAAGAGTTAAGAATTTTTTGGTGGAGTCCAAATTGTCGAGAAAGTGCATAAGAAACTGAGTGAGATCTAATTAAGATATGTGGTGACATATATTAAGTTAGAGCAGAAATTAATTTCCATAATCAAAATATGTGGTGACATATGTTTGAGTGGGAACTAGTTAAATGATGGTCAAATATAAAGATAACATATTTCTGAGTGGGAGCCATAGTGGCTTCATAATTTAATATGTGTATGGTATATATTTGAGTGGGAGTTTACAACATCGTGTTTGAATGAAATGGAGATTTCGTAAATGTTGTAAATGTTGTCATGGACCAATGCATAACTTATGAAGTTAGTTTGAACGTCAAATAGTCATTAGATGAATGTATCTATGGAGGATAGATAAGTTTGATAAACATTAAAGTCAGATGTTTAACCTAAACATTTTTGAAGGAGTTCAAAATAAAACAAGAGAAGAACGGTTCGTCTCATTGTGACATATAGGTGAAACATTGAGTTTGAGAACTCAGTACAAAATTGATGGTTGGAGGATATGTTGGAATTCACTATGAATTGTTCATAGGTCTCAACATATAAGAACCATGTGTTTGTATTTGATGATATGTGACCCAAGTTCTTAATTGTAAGAACATGTTGAATGAGGAGTCATTTTTCATGAAATTGAGATGAATTTAGAAAATGGTAGACTTGGTTGAAGTCATAAAGCCAGACTAAATTGGAGATCTTTTAAAGTCAGAGCAGCGCAGCGAAAGCATGATCAGAGATATCAAAGTGACATGGTTCATTGCTGATTTGTTAAGTCTACAACATATAGGAGTATATGATTAATTCAAGGATTGAAATAAGATATAATATTTTGGTTTGAGAAAGTTGTTTCAAGATCGAGTGAGTTCCGGATGCATATGTTATGAGAAAGTCCATTTGACTGATCATACATATAGGCATAAAAGGATATGAATATCTCACTCTATAACCAAACATATTATATACATTATATGATAATGAGTTTTATCATGGGATGATAGGAAGTTTATCATGTGATGATAAAGTAATGTCAAATTAGGTGACAGTTACAAATTTTTGCAAAGGACATAAAGAGCTGTAAAGTACAGAGCACGGACAGAACCTCTTCCACAAGCAAACATGATCAACACTGAGACTTCATGAGTGAGACTCCATGGGTGTTGGATCGAGGAAATGTAAACTAGATTATTGACTCTAGTGCAAGTGGGAGACTGTTGGGAATATGCCCTAGAGGCAATAATAAAATGGTTTATTAAGCATATTCATGTTTATGATAATAGTTTATTATCCATGCTATAATTGTATTAAATGGAAACATAATACATGTGTGGAATATAAACACCCGGAGTCCCTAGTGAGCCTCTACAGGACTAGTTCGTTGATCAAGAGATAGTTAGAGTTTCCTAACTATGGACTTGTTATAGTCACTTGATAACGGAGTCATATCATTAGGAGTAATGGTGTGATGGACATGACCCAAATAAAGAGTTGCAATTAATCGTGTCACAAAAGTTTTGTTGTCAACACTTTTAATATGCCAAATATAGTTTCCTTAGACCATGAGATTATATCACTCCCGTTCACTGGAGGAATACTTTGTGGACATCAAACGTCACTTCGTAACTGGGTGATTATAAAGGTGGCTTTTAGGTATCTCCGATGGTGGGATGTTGGGTGATATGAATCAAGAGTGGGATTTGTCCCTCCATGTGACGGAGAAGATATCTCCAGGCCTTCTCGGTAACATAGCATCAAAAGTCTGCAGACAGGTGATTAGGTGGTAATCACGAGGATCCTATATTATGGACGAGTAAAGAGAACTTGCCGGTAACGAGATTAAACTGGACATGGGGATGTCAACGATTATATCTCGGGCAAGTAAAATATCGTGAGACAAAGGGTATCGTATATGAGATTAATTGAATCTCCGGCATCGTGGTTCAATCGAGAAAAGGTTTTCGTTGAGTGTATAGGAATTAATATGGGCATCCCGGTCCCGCTATTAATTATTGATATGATCATGTCTATGCATTCTCGAACCCGTAGGGTCACACACTTAACGTTCCGATGAAATTAGGTTTTGCGATGAATTAAATGATGAAATGAACGAATGGTGATTCGGAGTCTCGGATGGGATCCCGGACGTCACGAGAGGTTCCGGAGGAGTCCGGAGAATAAGATTCATATATGGAAAGTGGTTTCCGGAGGTTTCGGAAAAGTTCCGGAAAATATTTATAGGGTACCGGAAGGTTCCGGAATGTTCTAGAAGGTTCTAGAAGTGGGACCCACATATTGTATGGGGGCCCACATGGACCAAAGGGGTGCAACCACCACATGGTGTGCCGCACCACCATAAGGCCCACATGGGCAATGCGGCTAGGAAAAGGGGGAACCCACTCCTAGTTGGACTAGGAGTTGGGCCTCCACCCCTTTAGGAAAGGGGCCCAAGGAGGAGTCCTGGATGGACTCCAACTTGGGGGGCAAGCAAGGGGCCGGCCGGCCCCTACCCCAACCTAGCCGGCCACCTATAAAAAGGGGGAGAGGGGAGGGGGTGCGGCACACCAAGGAGGCTGCCCCCCAAGCAACCCTAGCCGCACCCCCTCTCTCCTCTAAACCCTAGCCACACCCCTCCTTCCCCGGAGGGCTGCCGCTCCACCACCACCTCCACCAAGAGCTGTCGCACCACCCTAGCCCTAGGGGGCTGCGCCACCTCCTCCTCTCCCTCTCCTCTTGCTTGGCTTGGCGAAGCCCTGCTCGTGGAGATCATCATCGTCACCGGCACTACCGTCGTGCTGCTGAGATCATCAAGGCCACGTCCTCTCGCTTGCGGGATCAAGGAGTTGACGTCTTCATCGAGCCGTACGTGTGGACGCCGCGGAGGTGCTGTCCGTTGCTGCACTTCACCGGATTGGATCTCGAGGATAATACATCTCCTCGCGACTAGACGAGTCTAGTTGCGGGGATCGACTAGCCAACCCCTGCACCGACAAAACGCGTTTGTTGATCTTCAAGGGTAAGAGATTGGATCTCACCTTCGCTATCTTCATCTAGTAGATCTAGATCCTTGGGGTTTATTCCGCTTGCCGCGTAGGATTTTTTTTTGTTTTCCATGCTGCGACCCCATCATGTGTGTGCATGCGTGTGTGTGGTGGAGAAAGAGATAAGGGAGAGAGAGCAGCGGCCGGTGGTGTGCGTGCTCATTCGTGTGTGTGGTGGAGAAGAAATAAGGGAGAGAGGGGAAATGAAAGAGATAAGGGAGAGAGAGCAGCGGCCGGCCCGCGTGCGAACTACCAGCTGATGAACACGCATGCCCGTGCGCCAGCAGTAAACATGTGTACTTGCTGGCTAACTATCGCTGGCGAACTAGTATGTTTGTTCGCCAGCGGTAACCGCAGTAACGCTGGCGCACTGGTATATATGTTCGCCAGCGGTAGTTAGTGTCGCTGGTCCACATTTACCGCTGGCGAACGCGCATATTGGTGCGTCAGCGGTACGTCACCTACCGCTGGCGAACAGTAAAACATTGAATTGGACCGCTTCGCCCCTTGGCGGATCTTCCTCCAAGAGAGTCAATGGGACTTGGTCTCGATGTCAACTAAAGAATTGACTGAGTCAGGTATTCCCTTATGAAGGGCTAATGCAGTCGATTTCTTCACATCTTCGGTCAATCGGACTTTTTTCTAGTCTTGCCTTCCTAAAAGGTATTCCCATATCGGGTGAATGACCAGATCGAGATAAGTTGGCCTTCTTATATTTCCCTTCTCCATTCTCTGCTCGGATGATTGCCGCTTGTGTGAATTTCATTGCCCTGTGTGTGCTCGAATAAGATTGTTTTAGGATTCTATTTAGTTGAATTTATTGACTTTGCGGTGCTGCGAATTTAACTGCGCCAACGGTAAATATCACTGGCGAACAAGTTATACGGTTCGCTAGCGGTAGCCCGGCGGCTATAGCCAGTTTCCTACTAGTGCCATGACCAGGGATGGCGTGCACGACCGTCGACCACGTCACTAAAGCGCCCCTCAATATTGAGTTCGTCGCTGACAATGTTGTCTCCATATCAACACACATCTATTAGAACTAAAATCAATAAAAAAACTTACAATATATATATTTCCATGGCAACGCATGGGAAATTTAGCTAGTATCCATTTGGTTCTATGATTTTTTTTTGACGGTTCGTTCTATGAATAGCAAATGAGGAAAAACCCGCAGCAGTGAGGCTTATCGGGCCTCAAACTGGTCGCTTCTTCTAGGATTCCAACCCAGATTAGAGCCCATAGGACTCTCGATCCAACTGCCCATGTGATTTCGTGGTACAGACAACAACCCCTGTCAGTGCGCACCTCAAGAAAAGAAAAAAAAGACCACGCGTGCGATATGGAATAATCGTGCTTGAGCTCACAGAAGAAATCGATCGCCCTAGCTATCTGATGTCGCTCTAATGGCGCAAGTTTTGCCACTGCTGTTATACGGGACTCGACGAGAGGGCACGGGTGCGTGCGTACGCGCCGACACACCCATCTGCAGATCTGATCTGCTAGCTCGATCCATGATCGGAGGGAACCGATCCGCCCGGCCGCCGGGCACGACGGCGGGGCATGTGGCGTTCGAGGACCTCTTATACCGCGGGATGGAAGAAGGCCTCCTTGTCGCACCACCGCCGCCGCGTCTAAGTTCCAGGCCGAGCCACGCCGTCGGGAGCCGATACAATGTCTTCCTCGCGGTAAATCTTCTTCACGTCTTCTCCCTATACATATATGCATCATCCTATGCCCTCTTAATATGTACTGTAAATTCATCGTCTGATAAATTTGCGACTCGACAATATTTCAATTGGATTAAACTGGATTCCTTAGGACATACCGCTATGCATGCAATAGGGTGACGTCGACAAAAGTTCTTAAACGACCCCCTAGGATATTTGTTGAAGTTTCGAAGAGCAAAATAAGAAGAAACAAATTGACTGCTTTCTCTTAACGTCTTTTTTAAAACCGGTTTATATAAGATAATGAGAAAAATGTTTGGAATTTGGTTTATATAAACTAGTTTAACCAAATTCCAATTAGGCGGGTCGAAGTCCACAAGGGAGAGCCAAATCTCTTATCATGGTCCAGATACGAACGGAATAGCGGCAATGAAGGAGGAGGTGGTAGGCCGTCTCATCCGCGCAGTGACAAAGAAGGCAAAGTCTTCCATTGGGCCATCCGCGGCGCTCTAGACGGTCCGCTGTCCACACTCGGCTTTGAATCATAAACCAAGAGAAGAATTTGCACTTTGGGGGCGCCCTGTTCTTCCAAACAAGAGAGTCCATAGAAAAGCGAATGACGTCGGAGAATTGCGCCAAGTAGGCCGACTGGCAAGAGTAGGCTCCAGAGAGGTGAGCTTCCAAGTGATTGAGTCGCGGACGCCGTCAGTGATAGTGAGCCTCGAAATGAAGTGCCAAAAAGTCATGAACTCCTGCAAATGGGTCACAGACAGCCCAATAGTGATGTCGATTTGAAGGATCTTCGCATTGTCGGTAAGCGCTTTGCGGACAGCCCAATTCTTCCGCTTGGAGAGGGCAAAAATGGATGGAGCAATATGCTTTGGGCAACATCTCTCCGCCCAAGGGACGTCCCAAAAAACTAGCTTTTTGCCATCGCTAATGGTGACCTTGGTCATCACATAGAAGAAGTCCATATCATCGAAGTTGCACGGGCTCTCCAAACCTACCCAAGGCCTATCCGGAGCCGTCCACTCGAGCCATGGCCAACGGAGCCGCAAGGCCCTACCGAACTCGGCCATGTCGAGGATGCCAAGGCCCCATAAGCGTAGGGTCTATAGACCGCTATCCAATTAACCTTACACTTTCCACCTGTCGCCCTCTCTTTACCCGCCCAAAGGAACCTCGAATAACCTTTTGGATGGCTCGAAGGGGTTCCACCGGAATGTCAAGAGCAGCGAGAGGGCATATCGCTCGAGAGGTGAGCACGGATTGGACGAGAGCTTGCGACCCGTGATGTTGAAGGATTTGCCATTCCAAGGACTAAGTCTTTCAACCGCCTTATATCTTCAAGATATTGGAAATGGGACCGCTTGAGCCTTTTCACCCCAAGAGGGCGGCCGAGGTACTTCATGGGGATGCAAGTCAAGCAAGCGGGAAGAACATGCAGGACATAAGCGAGGTCTATGTCGTTGCATCGACTTTTCTCGAGGCTCGTCGTCAGCCCCGTGACGTTGCTGAAATTGATAAGGATCCTTGCAAGGTTCGAAATATTATCCGGGATCGGGGCCATGAAAATAGCCGCATCGTCCGCATAAAGGGAGGTCCAAAAGAGAGCCCCTTTCCCGGGAAGGGGGTAAAACAAACCAAGATCTGAAGCCAATTAGATGATGTGCTGGGAGAGGGTCAATGGCAATGTCGAAGAGTAAAGGGGAGAATGGGTCCCCTTGCCGAAGGCCACAACCATGCTTGATGGGGTCCCTAGGATGCTGTTGAGGAGAACTCGAGAGGAGGAATAGCGGAGGAGCGCGGCAACCCAATCGCGGAACCGAGCAATGAAGCCAAGGTGTTGAAGAAGCTCCAAGATATACTCCCACCGGACCGAATCAAAAGCTTTTCTTATGTCTAGCTTGAATAGAAGAGCGGGCGTTTTTCTACGGTGAAGCCAACGGGAACAAAAATGAAATTGTCGTGGCTTCTTTTCTTGATAAAAGCGCTTTGGCCAATGGAGACAAGATCATTCATACGAGGTGTAAGCCGCAACAAGAGAATTTTGGCAACAATTTTGTCGAAGGCATGTATGAGGCTAATGGGCAGTAGTCGGTGATGTCCTCTGCCCCTTCTTTTTTAGGAATGAGCACGATGTTCGCAGAGTTGAGCCATTGAAGGTTGTTTGTGCGGAGATCAGCGAAGCGGTTGATGGCTGCCATGATATCACCTTTGATAGTCTCCCAACAAGCTTTGAAGAATTTTCCGGTGAAGCCATCCAACCCCGGTGCTTTATCGGAAGGCAACGCCATGATGGCCGCCTTCACCTCGGCCGACGAGAAAACGTCATCTATGCCTTCAAGGTTAGGGGCGGGAAGGTTCAAGCTATCCCAATTGAAGTTCAAGGAGCTGGGGTCACCACGCCCTATAGCCGCGGAGAAATGATTGTGAACCATGCCTTGCTTCTTGGCATGAGATTTCACCCAGCCATGATTGCAGCGAAGCTTGAAGATGAAAATTTTCCTCCTCCGAGGATTCACTCCGGCGTGGAAGAATTTCGTGTTGGCATCTTGCAAAGCTGTCATGTGACCATTGACTTGGTAGTTAATTAATTTACTGATTCTATGAATAACTTTAGAAATTAATACCAATTTTTTACGTCTAGGACAATTCAGAGCATGTCGATCATTCGTAGTTAAATTCCAGGGTAGTTGTGCGCCGCTTGGCTAGTGTTTGGGCCGGACCGATCCGATTGCTGCGCCTCCAAGGAGATTAGGCTCTCTCCGACAGCGCATTTGGATGGTGTCTTGGGCCTTGCTGTGAGTACTTTTGGCCTACTGGCCGGAACCTCTGACCCACGAGCTTACATACACACCACCAATGAATTTGGATGTTGGAGGGAGGATGAACATGGAGGCTTGAGGAAGAAGCGTTCTTGCACCAGAGGTAGTACCTCATCTCGGCGCTCGCGATCGACCAGTAGGACAAGGATCCAAGAGGTACCATCCATATTGAGCGTGACGAATTTAAGGCAGAACAGACAGCTGAGAAACTTTTCAAGCATAGGAGAATCGCTCTCTAACTAATGGACTGTGCGATCTGGGCGTGACGAATTAGAGTCTAAGTCTACGAAACAAATCCCCAAACAGACGCCTATTTTGTAGACAATGCTGGCAAGTGGGTGAATGTTAATGTCAACTTATGTACTACCCCCTCTATCCCATATTAATTGTCGTCGAAACGGATGTACGTCTGAACTTACAATATAAACCGCAAACTATTCTTAATTATACATGTGATATTTCAGTTCGCCTAATGTATATTGCTTGTTATTTTGCAGACGTTTTCTGCCACAGTGGCTCTCATGTTGGCAGCGGTAATTATCTGGGCGGCTATTTCGCCTCATAGCCCTGAACATTTGGATCCTTATCAAATGACAGCACTTCTAGTTTTTGATATTGCGATGTTTGTGCTTGTTTATTTGCTTGCCCTAGATGCAGATGAAACAATATAATGCCAGCCCGTTACTTTCTCGTGCACTGTCCAGCAGAGAAAGATATAATGTGTAAGGTTCAATGTAAAGATAGTAGATCACATTCCTGCCTCCTCTCCACCGGAGACTGAAGTTAAATGAATTAGACGATGTCCTGCACGTTACTGCAGAATATGTTGAACCTTAACTTAGATATATATGTGAATTTCTCAATAACAGTTATATGCGCACATTCATAGAAAAAGGAAAGGAAAGAAGGGCATGTCAAATCCACTGTAGTTTCATATGTAAAGCTCCAATGTTTATGTTGTAGAATGAAGAACCAAACTCATCCTGCCAAGATTTTAGCATTATTCTATGCAGCTGAAAGTTACAGTCTCATGCATTGTCCATTTTGTTGCCGAGGTAAAGATCTAATGCATACCTTCCATTCTATAAATTTTAGTTACTATGTCTTCACACATTGGTTTTTTTTAGATAAAAGGCAATAATGCCCAGCTTTGAATTAACAAAGCACAAGGTTTTACATCGGCAATTACACGGTGCTGAAAGATCAGCTTTAGAAGAAACGAAGAACAAGCAAACACAAGAGATCCCAGCTTGATCTTCAAAACCACCGTTCTTCGACAGAGGCAGAACCCAGTAGGAGAACGATGTGAAGCCAGACACGCCACCGGAGAGGCCGCCTTCGTCAACCCCTGCTTGTCGTCGTCGTCATGCCATTCGCCTCCACCTTCAGAGAAGACCGTCAGAAGGCAGAGCCGCTCACCCGAGAGCACGAACGCAGACACTTCGAAGAACATACGGAAGAACCAGCACAGACACCACCGCGCGCGAGCGACCCACAGCGTCACCGCCGGCACCGACCACGCAACAAGATGCAAGCTGAAGGATGAGAGCACGCAGACCAAAGACACGGCAAGGAGATGGCCAGAACCGCCATGGCAGAGCTCAACCAGGACGCAGTCACCACGCATTCGCGAGGGAGTTGCCGTCGCAGAGGGGAACCCTTTCCCCTCTCGCCCAGGCTCGAGGGCGCCGACAGGCAGACCACCTGCTAAAGGTGCGCACAGCCACCAAGGGAACATCTACCTGACACCACTGCACCGCAGGAAACGCCGCCACAGGCCGCTCACCAGCCACCCCCAGAGCCACCACCTCCCTGCCGCTCAAGACGACGCCTCCAAGGAGGACGCGACGTTGGAATGCCGCTGTCGCCCAATCGAAGATCTAGGGTTTTCACCCGAGCACAAGGGACGCGGGCAGGAAGGGAGTAATACCTCATCGTTGCCTCCAAGGAGAAGCACGGCGTCGAGGACGTCGCCGACGACGTGGCCACCCCGCTGGCCAAGGATTTCTCCCGACAGAGCTCCCAACCCGCCATCACCAAGATGAGATGGGATCTGCGGTGGACGCATCGGCCGCCTTCAGATCTGGAGCAGGGAATCACTGGGGAGACTCCCACCGCGAGCCTCCTCCACTGCCCCCTCACCGCCCGCGCAGGCAAGGAAGGCGACCAGCAGCACCCGCGATGCCCCCCTCCGCCAGGGCCGACACCAGAGCCCTCCGCGGCATGTTTATACATGGAACCGAAATACTCAGGGTCCCATCACGGATGGGATCTGATCCATCTCTCTGCTGTCAGAATGCTGCCCATTAGAAACATATAGCAAAGCTTAACAACGACCAATGTATGAGCTAATTAAAGTTAATTGATGCTCAATTACTCACAAAGATGCATGGTGACTTGGCTCCCTCCTCGCCAAAGTACACCACAAGAGGAATCAACAAAAGAATTTGAGTCATAAGGCTGATGATGAGTTATGATCGGGAGCTTCCATTGATACGGACAACCAGACAGAGGATACGAAGGTTCCTCTTGCCTTCAGCAGTCGGCTTTTGTGCACCTTGTCCATCTTCCTGTTCCTCCGTGTTATTCACTCATACTTATATATGTTGTTGTTGCGGCTTATCACAGATGGTGTTCGAAGGAACAAAGTCTACCGCAGTTGATCCGCATCAGTGTCGGTGGTTGCTGTCAGTGGGCAGAACCTACCAAAATCGAGAATAATGAGCACGGGATAGAAAAAACAGAGATTTGGATGAGAAGAGGGAGGTGATGACCCACCAGAATTGAGGTTGATTTGAGCGGTGGCGAGGGGCGCCAGAGAAGGCGTTTTGAGCTACATGAGGGATGAAGTGGTCGTATCTAAAGAGGTAAACCTTGAGACCCCAAGGCGCCTCCTCAGAGTTTAGGGATTCCTGGCCGTCGGATCGAGGAGTTACAGCGTTGATCTGCGCCGTTCGTTCCTGGTACACGTTTTGGGCTGCTGGATCTATCGCTGACGCTGGGTCTCCACAGTCGTCGGTCCCACTTCGCAGTCGCTAGTGGGTTCGTTTCCTCGATACCGATTCGGACGGTTTGCCCGGGGATAATATCTCTTTGCAGAGGATAGAATTGGTATTTCGCGTATCGGTGTGTTGCATCTGTGCACGCCGCGGCCGCTGTTTGCTCGTCGTTGGCCGGTGGGTACAAGGGCTCTTGTGCACGGCGTTAGGCCGCCCTCGCTGTCGGCTCGTCGTTTGCCGGCGGGTACAGCTTCTACAGTTCAGCCCCGCCTACTACTGGCTTCGATGGGGGAGAGGCAGCCCCGTCCGATTCAGTTTCTTCGTTTTCTCTCCTCCTCACCTGGGTTTCTTGGCTCCTTGGTTAGGTCGTAGAGTCTACACCGTAGATCCGTCGCCGTCTCGGTGCGATGGACATCTTCTGCTTTGGTTAAGGTGATGCCCTGGTTCGCTCGTGGGATTTTATTCTTTCGGTAACTTGTGGGGATCTGATTGGTTGGCTTTGTCTTTTCTTTCTTTCTTCTTTGTACTTTCGTCCTAGCTTTTGTTTGTTCCTTTATCTTTGTCGGTATGTTGGATCTGGGCTTCTTCTTGCTTTTCACGGTTCTTCTCCTGGTTGGATTTGGTCTTTTCTGTTTTTATTTAGGGTCCCTTCGTTGTTACCTTTTGGACCGATGCTGGTCTTTGGCTTTTTACCTTTCCTTCTTTTTAATCGCATGATTTGTGTTATGTTCTTGCTGGTTACGGCTCGGTCCTCCTCACTGCCTTTTGTTTTTGTCTTTATTTTTCGAGCTCTAAAATCTTGCAGCTTGTGGGTTTCGGTTTCTTCCTTGATCTGGTGCTTCGATTTGGTATTCTTCCTGCTTTTCAAGTTTCTTTCGGTAGTTGGATTGTTCTTCTTTCTTGCTCCTTGCTTTTCTTTTCTTTCGGATTTGTGTTTTCCGCTCGGTCGTGGCAGCTCGGTTCTGCTCAATGCTTTTTATTTCAGTTCGTTCTTCTCAAGATATATAATCGGCAACTCGTGGGTTTCGTTTTCTTCGGTTCTTAGCTCATACTGTTGCGTTGTTCTTTGTTCTTCTTTTGCAGGTCAGCACATCCTTGGAGATTGCAGCTTCAAAGCTGTTGCTGGATTTGGGATTCTGTTTCCTTGCTGGTAAGGTTCATGGTTTGGAAAAAATACAATACTAGAGTTTGATCTGAAGAGCTAGGTGTGGTGTGTGTACGAATGTTCTAGGCAGTTGTACGTATGAGCTATAAGGTTCATGATTTGAAAAATAGAATGCTAAGTGCTAGATGAGTTGTCTGCGTGAATTTTGTAGGCAGTTGTACCTCTAAGGTGTATGTGTACGTACTTGATATTGTATTCTCCTGGTTTATGCTACAGTCATTAGCCATAGAAGGACCTTGCTTCTGACTAAGATAGTTTAGCTGAGTTGGAAGAGTGTGAGCTATACATGCTTTACAGTGTATCTTCTGGTCTCTGGTTTATGACCCCGCTTAAGATAGTTCAGCTGGGGTACATGTCCTGCTTGAGGTGAATTTGGTGTTTCATGTATGCCTAAGACGTGGCTTATATTACTGTTGTTTGTTTGTCTATTGCTAGAACCTTGTCTGAACACCGATAATTATGAGGTAGGCTTCGATTATGCAGCTAGATTTGCTTCGAGCTGTCAATGTAGTATACTTATTTTCTGTGTTTAGTTCGTTGCTGGTTACTCTCTCTATACAATTACTGTTTTTGCACCTTTGTTTTCCTGGCATGTGATTGCGATTAATGTTGAGTTGTGCCTATATCCGCGTGGAATTATATCTCACTGTTAGGAATGGTAGATTTGTATTTATCTCGGTGTGCTGAGAGTCATAGAGTCACCTTTGCTTTTTTGTTGTTCCAGGTGTGTTGCTGATTTGAGCCGACTCTACGTCCTCCTTTCCATTAGGTATAAAACTTTACCCAATAGGTCTTTATCTATTGTTGTGCTTTACTAAAGTATTTACCTTCTTTAATTTATAACCTGTTGTTAATGAGTCTGTGCATTACGGGTGTTCTTTTCTGTTTTCTGTGTGTTTTTCCTGTTTATCTTGCTTGCTTACCTACCATAGGATGTTTGCTGTGTGCTCTTCCTCTGTTTCTTTGCTGGAGATCATTGCTTCACGCTATTGTTTGCCGTCCCATTCCTACATTCGTGAGGTAGGAGGTGATGGCTCTGTCCTTGGAGGCGAGGAGCTCGAGCTCAGTGTTTTATAAGAAGCAGCCAGGCCTGCACGCCTTTTTTTTTTTTGGGTCTGCGCGTCTGTTGGGTCGATGTGTCCTTATGAAGATTCTACTTTTCAAGCCGTCCGTTTTTTCCAAACTCTATATGGGTTCGTAGTCCATGACTTTAATTATGAAGGAATGCTAGCTTATAGGGAGATCGTCCAGTCTGCTGTATTCCTAGCAGCCTCACTCGCCCGCTCTTTAGTCATTTGAGTTGTGTTCCTGCTTCCAATAGCGTAGATAGCACCCGTGTTATGGTCCAGTGGCAGCTACTCTCTAATCAGCTGCTATCATCTGTGTGTAACATTTAGTATATTTTTCCCTCTTTATTTATTCTTGGAGAACATGGCTTCGGTTCCTGATTGTAACAGAAATCTGTATAATATTTTTTGTGATTTATGAGCACTGGATATTTGTTTCTATTCTTATTTTGGACATGCCGCATGGCTTTTGGTTACTGTCTTCTTTTTCGCAGCTTTTCTGCCCAATGATTATTGTTTTGAGGAGATGGCTTAAAGTGCCTGATTGTGGAAGAAACATGTATTACTGTGTGTAATCTAAAGAGCCCAAACCTTCAGATCCTGATGAGGCTCGGAGGAGCTTAGGGCATCATGACTGGTGAAGGCACAACAAGGATGCGTTCAGCACCTTAGGGCATCAGTGTTTTCCATCCTAGGTTTTTTATTAATATTTCTTCTTTAGGATTTATGGTTCTGACCTGAGTATATATTTGTTGTTTCCTCCTGTTGATGCTTTCCTTCCCATCTTCTGATGTGGCCAGGATGATGTGCATTTTGTTTCGGTTCTATTAGTGGTGGTGCTCCTTATGGCACCTCGGCGTCGTCCACCTCCGCGGGCAATTCCTCACTGGGTTCCCTCACCACTGGCTGATTTGCCGGCTCACAAGAGAAAGAGTAGGCTGTTTTGTAGACAGTTGTTTGCTTAATTACTTGAACGCTTATTTTCTTTTCTCTCATTTTCACTTATGTTGTGAAATTTAGGGGATGGCTGGTTACCTTTTCTCAGTTCTAATATCACTAAGATAAATCGTAAAAGGCAGAGGCTTGCGCGTGCTTTAAAACGCTCTGGTTATGCAGGTTTGGATTTTGCAGTTTTGGTCCATCTTGATTTGTTTTCTGTTCTTTCGTCGATATGGTTCTTACTTGCCTGGGTATACCCTTCTTTCACTGTAGAACATATTATCCAAGAACCACTGGGTGATGATTGGACTGGTTTTGGTGTTGCTTTGACTGAAAGTTTAAAAGGTATTAGCCTGTTTGTCTTCATGGTTAGATATTCTTTCTTTCGTGCTCCTTTTTTTTTTTTTTGGCTCTGTTGGTCTAAGGTTTGTTTTGTGTGTTTTCTGTGTTTAGTGTCTTACGCAGGACGTTCATACCATGGTCCCCCCGAGTATCAGTGCCAACACTCTGGTGGTATTTTTTGGTTTGCGGAACGTGTTAGCTCCAAGTCTTCTGTTCTGCTGCAGCGTGTTACCTATAACCTGTGTTGTAAGGTTGGGAAGGTCTACATCCCACCCTTTAAAAAACCACCTGCTTTCCTTGGCAAGTTACTACGTTTTGATGGTAACACTAAATGTTTTGTGTCGAAAATCCGCCAGTATAACTGTCTGTTTGCTTTCACTTCCATGGGCGCAAATATTGATCGGTCAATCAACAAATCGCGTGGTCCTAATATTTTCAAGATCTGTGGTCAAGTCTCTCATCAGATGGGTTCTCTTGTGCCAAAAATAAAAGATTCACCTAGGTTTAATGGGGAAAGAGAAAGCCCAAAGTATCTTGAACTATATATATATGACACCAGTAATGAGGTTAAGAACAGGATCAATGCTATTAACCCAGACAATGATACCAATGCGAACTTAGATGAGGCCATAGTTACTGGTTTAGTTGCCATGCTTAATGTTTGTAATCCTTTGGTGCAAACATTGAGAATGGCTAGCGAGCGGATAAAAGGCAACGAAGATGAACATGTTTCTATACGTTTGGTTGCTCCTTCTGATGGTGATGGACCTCAGTATAGTTTGCCAACAACTTCTCAATTGGCAGCTTTAGTTGTTGGCGATTTTACTCTTGAGGCATCTTGCCGTGATATTATTATTGACAACAAAAAAGAAGGCCTAAAACAAATATGTTCTCTACATCCTGCTTTTATGTCCTTGCAATATCCCTTGCTGTTTCCTTTTGCTGAAAGAGGTTTCCATCTGAATATTCCTTATATTGGCGACGTAACACATTGACAATGCAGGACTATTACTGTTTTGTGTATCATTACCGACTAGGCCAGTCCAATCCTTACTTGTGTTATGCCCTTCTGTCTTCACAAGCAGTTGTTGATGCGCGTGCGAGCATAGATGAGGCGCGCTTGTGGTTCATCCTTAGGAACCAGGACAAGCTTAGGAGCGATCATTTTCAAGGTATTACAGATGCAGTTGGTCAAGGCTTTGTCGACGGTGAAGCTGTCGGTAAAAGAACTATCTTGCCTTCTAGCCACATTGGAGGACGTCGATACTTCCAAGAAAATTTCCAAGATGCTCTCGCGATTTCACGTGTTCATGGTTCACCTGACATCTTTTCTACCTTCACCTGTAATCCTAAATGGCCTGAAATTACCGAAGCCCTTTTGCTTGAGCCTGGCCAGAAGCCTTCTGATAGGGCTGATATCGTTGTTAGAGTTTATAACATGAAGCTTAATGAATTTCTTGATGACATTAGGTCAGGCCGTGCATACGGTCCTATAAAAGCTGGTACTTGTTTTTCCTATTTTTGAATTTAGTGTCCATGCTTCTTCTTTTTCTTGGTCAGTAAGTTTGTGGAATGCTTACTGGTTTTTTGTTGTCACAGTTCTCCATACTGTCGAGTTCCAGAAGCGAGGACTTCCACACGCACATATCCTCACTTGGCAGGACAGGCAGGACGCCGAGGTTACCGCAGAGGTGATTGATTCGTACATTTGTGCTGAAATTCCAGATCCTATTCAGGATCCACTTGGTTATGTTTTAGTTTCTGAGTTCATGATGCATGGTCCTTGTGGTGTGCTTAATGATAAATGTGTTTGTATGAAAGATAAACTCTGTTCGAAACATTTTCCAAAACCCTTTCAACCAGAAACTATTATTGATGAAAATGGTTTTGCCCTTTATAGACATCGTGACAATGGTCGGCGTGTGTTTAAAAACGGTCATTGGCTTGATAACCAGTGGGTAGTACCCTATAACATGTCCCTACTAAAGAAGTACCAAGCTCACATGAATGTTGAGTGGTGTAACAAAACACAGGTCATGAAATATCTATTTAAGTATGTCACCAAAGGTCCTGATTTTTCAAATGCATATTTGGAAAGAGTTAAAGGGAAAGGTGTCCCTGCGGACGGTAGTAAGCCTATCCACGTTGATGAAGTTCAGGAGTATGTGCGGTGTAGGTACATTTGTGAGTATGACGCGCTCTGGCGTATCTACGGTTATACTATACATGGCAAAACCCCATCTGTTGAAAGACTGCCGGTGCACACACCTGATATGAATGTTATAATGTTCAGGGCTGATACAGACCTTACTAAAATTATTGACAACGATTTCTTGAGAAAGACCATGCTTACAGAATGGTTTGTCGCCAATACCTTATTTCCCCATGCTCGATCGTTAACATACTGTGATTTCCCTACACTATGGACATGGGATCCAGAAAGTAGATCTTGGCATGGAAGAGGAAGCTGCGATAGGATAGGCCGTATCTACTATGTGCATCCAACTGTTGGTGAATTGTATTACTTGCGTACGCTTCTCATGATTGTCAAAGGAGCGACTTCTTATGAGGACCTTAGAACATTTGAAGATAGAACTTTTCCTACTTTCAAGGAGGCCTGTGCTGCTCGGGGTCTTTTGGGTGATGACGCCGAGTGGTACCGTGCCTTTGATGAAGCTGTTGTCTGGGGTTTTGGGGCACGTTTGCGACAAATTTTTGTGACCATGCTTGTGCACTGTAAAGTGAATGACGAAAGGGCTTTCTTTGAGCGGTATTGGGTTTCTTTGGCTGATGATATGCAATATAGCATTAGGCAGATTCTGCGCAAGCAAGATTATGTTGTTCCTGATGAACAACTTAGACATGTTGCTTACTGAGCTCGGTGAGGTTTGCGTTAGGAACGGTGCTAGGATAGGTGACTTCAATTTGCCGCCGAGAACAACTTGCAGTGGCCCTTTTCATGAGAACAGGATGATTCAAGAAGAGATGTCATATGATTCAGCTGCTCTTGCAAAAGAAGCGATTTTTCTATTTGGCAAGCTAAATTCTGATCAACGTTCTGCTTTTGAACAGATTGTTCGGTGTGTCTTGGACCAACTCCCTGGTTTCTTCTTTGTTTCTGGATTTGGTGGGACTGGGAAAACTTTTTTATGGAATGCCATTGTGTCCTATCTTAGAGGGGAAGAGAAGATTGTTCTTACTGTTGCTTCTTCTGGTATTGCTGCTCTTTTGTTGCCCGGTGGTCGAACTGCACACTCACGTTTTAAAATTCCTATTGAAATCAATGAGTCGTCTTTTTGTGAAATCAAAAGGGGTTCTCACTTGGCTGATCTCCTGAAAAATACATGCCTGATCATCTGGGATGAAGCACTGATGACACACCGTGTGTGTTTCGAGGCGTTAGACAGGAGTTTACGTGATATCTTATCCTCCGATGATTCTAAACTTGCTGATGTTCCTTTTGGTGGCATTGTTGTGGTTTTGGGTGGGGATATTAGACAAATTCTTCCTGTTATCGAAGGTGGTTCTCGGCCACAGATTGTTTCTGCTGCAATTACAAAATCACCTTTGTGGCGTTTTGTCATTGTTTTAACTCTCACCGAAAACATGAGGCTCTCCGTGCCAAATGCAGATACCACTCTGCTGAGATTGCTGTGTTTAGCAAATGGGTACTTGATCTTGGGGAGGGAAAGTTACCAGCGGTAGCACGTGCTGCCGAGGTTAGTCCAGCTTGGATAGAAATTCCTGATGACCTACTTATTCGCACTAACGGTGACCATGTTTCGGCCATAGTAGATGCTGTCTACACAAACTTTGTCTCTAACTATCAAGATTCCATGTACTTGCGCCAGCGACACTACTAGGAAAAGGCCTATCTGTGGCGCACCTTTTTGGAATTCTGTGGCGCATCCTGGAAAAAGTGGGATGCGCCACAAACATCTCGCCACTAAAATATATTTCTATGGCGCACCCAGATTTTGTGGTGCACCCATAACCGTGCGCCACAGAAATATTTCAGTGGCGCACCACCACCATGCGACACAGATTTTTTTTTTGAATTTCAAAAAAAAAGGGCGGCCAGATCTAGATCTAGCTGCCGGAATTTCGTCAGAGCTCGTCGGAGGCCGTGTTGCCGTGGGTGGAGGAGGGGGTCGCCGGAGGTGGGTGGGTGGAGGATGGGGGTCGCCGGAGATGGTGGAGGAGGAGAAGGATGTCACCGGAGGAGGTCGCCGGGGTGGAGGAGGAGGTCGCCGGAGGTGGAGGTGGAGGTCGCAGGAGGTGGAGGTCGCCGGGGTGGTGGAGGAGGTCGCCGGAGGTGGAGGAGGAGGTCGCCGGAGGTGGAGGTGGAGGTGGAGGAGGAGGAGAGAAGATGTGGAGGAGAGGAGAGGAGAAGGAGGAGGGAGGAGAAGGGGAGAGGAGAAGTGGAGAAGGGGGGAGGAGAAGTGGAGGAGAGGAGAAGGGGAGAGGAGAAGTAGAGGGAGAAGTGGAGAGAAGGGGAAAAGAGAGGGAGAAGGGGGTGCCGGCGGGATTCAAATTCGAATCCCGCCCAACAATTTTGTGGCGCATATGTTGATATGCGCCACAGAATTGTCTTTTCTATTTTTTTGATTTTTTTTATTTTGTAGGAAAATTTCTTCTTTTCAAAATAACTTTTTCGTTTGGAATTTTGAGAATCTGAGAAAAGTCCAACCGGGTAATCCCCGGTGAGGGCGGTTCCGAAATTTTCTCTAGTTTTTTTGAGATATTGAACGCATTTTTTCGACGTCGTATGCAAAAGTTATGGCCGTTTTAATATTTTCTCACCTACTTTTGGAAAAAAAAAGTCAAAATGTGTATTTTTTATTTTTCCTAACAACTAGACCCTAAACCTTCCCTATATCTAAAAGGATTTTATTTTTTGAATTTTTTATCATTTTCTTTCACTTGGTGCAAAACTAAAAAGGCGATCCACGGGGGGGTGTGTGGATCAGTTTTCAACAATTCTGTGGCGCATGGGTCTAGATGCGCCACATTTCTGTGGCGCATCTAGGCCCTTGCAATGTGGCGCATCTAGGCCCTTGCGCCACAGAAAGGGCACCCACCCAATCATTGGTGGCGGGTGGGGCACCCCTTAGACCCGTGGCTGGGACCCACCCCTGCCCAGTGGGGCACCCCTCGGCCGCCTTCGACGCCTATAAAATCATCCCCAACGAAAAAACCCTAACCCCGAAGGATTTTCTCAAAACGATACAGAGCTCCGCTGCCATCGCCGACAAGTTTCGGGGGCTAGATTGTTCCTTTTTCGGCACCCTGTCGGGATGGGGAGTGCCCCCCGGAGCCATCTTCACCGTCACCGCTGCCTCTAGGATGAGTTGTGAGTAGTTCCCCCATGGACTACGTGTTTGTAGCAGTATCTAATTGGTACTCTCTCCCCCTTGTGCTACCATGTTTAGATCTTGTGAGCTGCCCTACATGATCAAGATCACCTTTATGTAATCGACGTTGTGTTTGTTGGGATTCGATGAATTGTTACATTATGATGAGTCAGTTATGTTTATGAATTATTGTTGCTGCACCCTTATTATGCTTAATGCTTGTCACTAGTGCACGAGTGGCATGATCTTAGATTTGGGCTCGTTATGTTTGCATAAATATAATTGTTGTTTAGATCGTACCTACAAGTTGTATGCACCTGTTACTTGTTTGAACCGGCGACCCCAAAGGTGATAGCTTGGGATATCAATGGGGATGACCTGTAACTTAAGGATTACATGTGTTCACTGAATGTTAATGCTTTGCTCCGGTGCTCTATTAAAAGGAGCACCTTAATTACCACAAGTTCCTTAATTGGCCCGGCAGAAACCGGATGGTAGGACAAAAAATGTTGTGTGAATTCTCATTGCGAGTAGCTACAACTATATATGGAACACATGCCTATGTATGATTCATTAACTAGGTTTCTTTGTCATAACTAATTAGTGCCCAACTGTAATTTGTTCACCCAATGCATGATTACTTGCTTAAGAGAGTTACCTCTAGTGAAATTATGAACCCCGATCCATTTTCCACCTTCGTAGCTTTCGTGTTACTGTTATTACTGCTTTCAAATCACTGTTACTTTCACCCCTATTGTGTTACTTGTGATTCTCCAGGTGTGGCTGAATTGACAACTCGACTGCGAAGACCTCTAAGAATTCTTTGATTCCCCTTGTGTCGAATCAATAAATTGGGTTACACTACCCGTGAAGACTACTGCGATCTCCTATACCTGTGGGATATCAAGACCGTCTACATCAGCGCTGCCATCCGTCAATCTCCACCGAGGTGATGCTCCAGGAATCCTTGGTATGCCGCTGCCAATTCTATCTAGGCCAGCTAGTGCAGGTTCGGCTCGGGGTCATGAGTATGAGGGTCGTGAGGAGACTTCGCATCCACCGGCCCCCAAAACTGAGTTCCCTAAATTTGATGGAGAAAACCCAAAGTTATGGCAGCAGCAGTGTGAAACGTATTTTGAAGTGTTCAGAGTTCAACCGTGCTTGCGCACACGCTATGCTGTGTTAGGGTTCCAGGGAAATGCATCACTCTGGTTTCAGCGTGTTGAGGCAAAAGGACGTGTGGAAGAATGGCCATAAATGTGGAAGAGTATTTTGGCAAGAACAAACAGGCTAGTTATAGGCATCAGATGCGGGTGTTAAGGCAAACAGGGTCGGTTGATGAGTACTGGGATAAGTTCTCCCATCTTAGACACCAGTTGCTGCTCTATAATCCACACTTGGATGAAGGCCACTTTGTTGATGAGTTCATAGCTGGTCTGTGTGATGATATTCGCTCTGCAATTTGGTTACACCGTCCCCAAGAGCTTGAAACGGCACACATGTTGGCTCTTATGCAAGAGGAAGAAGCTGCTCCCAGTAAGAAAAGACCTTATTCCAAGCCTGAATATAATGACACTGGCAAAAGCAAATGGTTCAGTCAAGGTGCCGATGAGCAAAAATCTGAAGAAAAAAAGTTTGACAATCACAAAGGCGATGACAAATTGGAAGCACTGAAATCCTTCAGGAGGAGCAAGGGTTTATGCTTTACATGTGGCGAGAAATAAAGTAGGGCACACAAATGTCCTGCTCAGGTGCCTTTGCATGTAATCGAGGAATTTTTGAAAGTGTTACAGATCCAACAACATGGGGACTCACAGAGTAACAATTCTTCAGATACAGAGGAAGAACCAGTCATGCTACTTGGTGGTGCAGCAAACAGACGCAAGAAAGCTTTTAGGTTACAAGGCACTGTTGGGAAGCATCAGCTCTTAATTTTGGTTGATTCATGGAGTGTGTCCTCCTTTGTCAATGCAGACTTGGTACAGAAATTACAGTGTGCGCGTAAGAAAATGCCGCCAGCTACTTTTGTGGTTGCCAATGGGGAAAAGATGGTGTGTGACCAATATGTACCACATCTCGAGTGGGGTTAGCAGAGCCACACATTCACTCAAGATATGAAGATCGTTATATTCCTCTGTTTCCTGGTGCTGTACTAGTAAAGGCTCGTCCATATCGTTATACTCCTCAGCAGAAAACTGAAAAAGATGCTCAGGTTAAGGAAATGTTAGCCAACGGGATTATTCAGAGAAGTGTGAGTTCCTTTGCATCACCTTGGTCAAAAAGAAGGATGACACTTGGTGCTTTTGTGTGGACTATCGTCAACTCAACACTCTGACAATAAAACACAAGCATCCTGTGCCAGTGGTGGAAGAATTGTTGGATGAATTGGCGGGAGAAAAATGGTTTACTAAACTTGATCTGCGGTCTGGATACCACCAAATCAGAGTTGCAGAAGGAGAACAACACAAAACAGCATTTCAAATGCACCATGGTTTGTTTGAATTTCTAGTGATGCTGTTTGGATTAACAAATGCACCCGCTTCATTTCAAAGTCTGATGAATCAGGTTTTTGAGCAGTTGCATCGCAAATGTGTCTTGGTTTTTGTCGATGACATATTGGTTTATAGTGCTACGTTAGCTGAACATGTGGAGCATTTGAGATTTGTGTTTCAGTTGCTACAGCAACATCACCTATTGGTGAAGTACATCAAGTGTTCACTTGCTAAGCAGGAATTGGAATACCTGGGATATATCATTGGCTGTCAGGGAGTCTCAGCTGATCCAAGCAAAGTAGCTGTAGTGCTAAATTGGCCAGTTCCACTGACACTAATGTCTACTACACGCTTCTATTCTTGTCGACTTGTTGGGCCTCCAAGCGCAGAGGTTTGTAGGACAGCGGCAATTTTCCCTTAAGTGAGTAACCCAAGGTTTATCGAACTCAGGGAGGTAGAGGTCAAAGATATCCCTCTCAAGCAACCCTGCAATTAAGATGCAAGAAGTCTCTTTTGTCCCCAACACACCTAATACAATTGTCAGTTGTATATGTGCACTAGTTCGGCGCAGAGATGGTAAAATGCGAGTGATATGGATGGTAAAAGGTGATTTTGTAATTCTGTAATAAAAATGGCAGCAAGCAAACAAGTGACAAAAGTGACTAAAAACGGTGTATCAATGCTTGAAAACAAGGCCTAGGCTTCATACTTTCACTAGTGACTACTCTCAACATCATTAACATAATTAAACACATGATAGTTCCCATAAAAACACATGCATGGTAGACGTTACTCGGAGATCATTCTTTTGTGGATCAAATAGGATGAGAATTGTGTAGGGCTACGAGAAGCACACCTTAAAGTTCGTATTCCACATCTATAGACACTTCATGCTGTCACTATCCGCATCCAAAGATAGTACTAACAAACACCACAACCTATTTCTTGAATAGTCTCTTTCTTCAATAACACAAGCATCAAGAAAACTCATGATCTATTCAATCCAACAATAATAAAGAACAAACTCATGATGAAGATCCCTCTAATCTTGATGCATAGAGTCACACACGACACCCACACTGTCACCGAGGTACCATGATCACAACGGTGACTCCGCAAATTATACTAGATAACACAACTTGAGCAACATCATATCCATTACACATAGGGAAACATCATGTATTCAACTATACTAACAAAGCTCATGATCACAATGAAGATCACACCATGGGAGAGAGAGATAACCACATAGCTAATTGTATAAGCCTCAACCCCGGTGAGGGACTACTCCCTCCTCATCACGGGAAGCAGCGGTGTTGATGGAGATGGCTTCCGGAGGTCTATCCCCTTCCCGGCAGGGTACCGGAACAGGATCAATCTGACCCCCGAAACTTGTCGGCGATGGCGGCGGAGCTCTGTTGCGTTTCTGGGAAAATCCTTCGGGGGTTAAGGTTTTTTCGTCAGGGGTGATTTATAGGCAAAAGGGCGTCGCGAGGGGGTCTCCGAGGGGCACAAGCAGGCCGAGGCCCCCCTCTCACCTGCGGGTGGGACCCGCCCCTGGGCTGTGGGTCCCTCCCGGGGTCGCCCTTCTGACTCCGGTCCTTATTTCTTCAATAAAAACTTGTCGTAAATATTTGTCCAATTCCGAGAATATTTCCAGAAGTAACTTTCTGCAACAAAATCAGCACAAAAACATGGAACTGGCACTGGACATCTTGTCAATAGGTTAGTCCGACAAAATGCATAAAAATAATATAATATGATAATAGAAACATGTGACAACATCACAAAACTAGCATGGATCAATCAAAAATTATAATTACGTTTGACACGTATCAGCATCCCCAAGCTTAAATCATACTCGTCCTCGAGTAGGTAAGTGATAACAAAATAATTTTTTGTGAGACATGCAACCAACACAATCGTGATCAAGATAGTACTGTAAAGCATAGAATGTGAATGAAGTGATACAAAACAATTGTTTATAGTTGATTGCAAGAAAGCAATGAATAACCAACTTGAATCATTCAAGCAAAACCTTTCATAAATAGTATGTTAAAGACATGAAACCAATGTGATCCACATACTTGATTAATTCTCAAAGGTAACAATTCCATGACAAAAGTGTTTGAGAATCAAAACAAAGAAGATGTAAGTTTTAGCAAAAACTTCAACTTCCAACAGTAAAGTCAATATAAAGATTCATGTTTAATCTGACGATGCAATATGATCAATGATACCTAGGGTCAATGCTAGATGTTTACTTTGGTGGAGATAGAAGGAGGAGGAAAATTGACTCAATATTAAAAGTAAAAGAAAGGCCCTTCGTAGAGGGAAGCAGGGATTAGTCATGTGTGCTAAAGCTTTTTATTTTTATGAAACATAAGTAAAACAATTTTGAGACATGCATGCTTTCGTCAATGACTTCACAACAGAGAAACTATCTAGTCCCCCATAACAAGCATGGCTTTTAGACTTGTGAGAGCAGCTGGTTTTTAGAGGAGCGAGTACGCTCCTCTTTCTCCTTGGTTTCACCACTGTCCAATGTTTTGAGCTGATTTCTCAGATTTTCATTGCGCGGAGGAGAATTGTGAGTTATATTTATATTTTTGCTTAAACTGCTCTCGGGTTGATTCAAGTGAAGACGTAATCCATCGACACCGGGTGAAAGGGGGGAAATGACCTTGCTCGTCACAAGTTATATCTAGCTCTCTACTGCTTCCTCATGAGCTTAAAAACAGAGGCACAAAAAGAAGTATTTTGAATTTTTAAAGATAGCACATGACAAATTTACTTGGAATGGCAAGAAATACCATGCATAGGTAGATATGGTGGACTCAGCTGGCAAGATAGTTTGGCTTTGGGATTTGGATGCACGAGTGAACCATACACTCAATACGAATTTTTGGGCTTAGCAAATAAGGTATTTGAAGCAAACATCTAACATTAACCGGTAACAAAGTAACATAAGACATTAGTCAATCATAACCATAAAAGCTCCACACCGTCTCCCATGTTGACCAAACAACTCTTTTGATGGAAAGATTAGCTTAGAGAATTAACAACTACGAAACACCACACAGTCAGGCTTTTAACAGTATTTCTTTACTAATCAATTTCCACTCAAATAACCAGCAAGTTTAAGCATTCATCTTAATATCTCAAAACAAATGAGAAGTACCAAGTATCCACACAATGATCTACAATACTATGCAGGCTTTCATTTCATTCCAATATCACATGAATAGCATTTTGTCACTTTGACAATTCAAGCAATTTACCAACAACAACTCTCCTACAGGTATAAGTGAAGAACAAGAGAGTTTAACAAACTACTAGCAGCCCTAAATAAGATAAAATCTAAAAGCGAGAGCTTACTAGCAAACAAACAGTAGCAAAGAATACTCAACAAGATATACTCAACATGATTTTGTAATTCTGTAATAAAAATGGCAGCAAGCAAACAAGTGACAAAAGTGACTAAAAACGGTGTATCAATGCTTGGAAACAAGGAATAGGCTTCATACTTTTACTAGTGACTACTCTCAACATCATTAACATAATTAAACACATGATAGTTCCCACAAAAACACATGCATGGTAGACGTTACTCGGAGATCATTCTTTTGTGGATCAAATAGGATGAGAATTGCGTAGGGCTACGAGAAGTACACCTTAAAGTTCGTATTCCACATCTATGGACACTTCATGCTGTCACTATCCGCATCCAAAGATAGTACTAACAAACACCACAACCTATTTCTTGAATAGTCTCTTTCTTCAATAAGACAAGCATCAAGAAACCTCATGATCTATTCAATCCAACAATAATAAAGAATAAACTCATGATGAAGATCCCTCTAATCTTGATGCATAGAGTCACACACGGCACCCACACTATCACCGAGGTACCATGATCACAACGGTGACTCCGCAAATTATACTAGATAACACCACGTGAGCAACATCATATCCACTACACATAGGGAAACATCATGTATTCAACTATACTAACAAAGCTCATGATCACAACGAAGATCACATCATGGGAGAGAGACAACCACATAGCTAATTGTATAAACCTCAACCCCGGTGAGGGACTACTCCCTACTCATCGCAGGAAGCAGCGGTGTTGATGGAGATGGCTTCCGGAGGTCGATCCCCGTCCCGGCAGGGTGCCGAAACAGGATCAATCTGACCCCCAAAACTTGTCGGCGATGGCGGCGGAGCACTATTGCGTTTCTGGGAAAATCCTTCGGGGGTTAGGGTTTTTTCGTCGGGGATGATTTATAGGCCAAAGGGCGTCGCAAGGGGGTCTCTGAGGGGCAGAGGCGGGCAGCGGCCGCGACCCCCCTCTCACCCGTGGGTGGGACCCGCCCCTGGGCTGTGGGTCCCTCCCGGGGTCGCCCTTCTGGCTCCGGTCCTTATTTCTTTAATAAAAAATTGTCGTAAATTTTCGTCCAATTCCGAGAATATTTCCAGAAGTAACTTTCTGCAACAAAATCAGCACAAAAACAGGGAACTGACACTGGGCATCTTGTCAATAGGTTAGTCTGACAAAATGCATAAAAATGATGTAATATGATAATAGAAACATGTGACAACATCACAAAACTAGCATGGATCAATCAAAATTATAGATACGTTTGACACGTATCAGACACTCAAGGAGCTGCGTGGGTTTTTGGGATTGACAGGGTATTATCGATGCTTCATTGAACATTACGGCATTATAGCTCATGCACTAACTCAGTTGTTAAAAAAGGGGCAGCATTTGTCTGGGACCAGTCAACAGGAAGCATTTACCTTGCTGAAGATAGCCATGTCTCAAGCACCTGTTTGGCAATTCCTGATTCTACTTAGCAATTCACACTTGAAACTGATGCGTGCAATACTTGGATTGGGGCTGTATTGATACAAAATGGCCATCCGGTGGCTTTCTTGAGCCAAGCTTTGTGTCCCAGAAATCAGACTTTGTCAGCTTATGAAAAGGAGCGCATGGCCATAATATTGGCAGTAGACAAATGGCGTTCATACCTTCAACACCATGAGTTTGTCATATTAACTGACTGACCAACACCTCTTGACTAGTATTCAACACAAGGCATTTGTCAAATTGCTTGGGTTGCAATTTACAATCAAGTACAAGAAAGGGAGTAGTAATGCAGCAGCAGATGCACTTTCCCGACAACCTGCAGGCGTTGGTTCTGGACTTCGTCCACAGTGCATGCACACCGACGGTGTATATTGACGGATTAAGGCCTAAACATCCTATCAACCAGTTTTTCGCCTGACTAATGGACCATGTGGCAGGGGCATTCATATCAACTCCCTGATCATTTGTCTGGACAATACCCGAACCATAAAAAAATCTTACTAAAGTAGACATCTCTGCTGACCTAAAATAATAATAATAATACTCGTCAACTACCATACCGTATTAAAAAATACTACCCAACTATTATTAAATATTACTACCGGATCAAATAATTTATATGACCAATAATATATACCACAAACTCTACATATATTACTACACTATACGACTGTTGCCCCCAAATATTGGTCCGACACTAACAATAATAATAAGACTCGTCAACTACCATATCGTATTAAAAAATACTGCCCAACTATTATTAAATATTACTACCGGATCAAATAATTTATATGACCAAATAATATATACGACAAACTCTACATATATTACTACACTATACGACTGTTGCCCCCAAATATCGGTCCGGCACTAACAAATTATTTGCAGTACTAATGACTAATATTTTGCAAACTAACATACAATAACCACTATACTACACGACTTGGCCCGACCGGTACAAAGAAAATATTTACACTACTAACAAATAATCTATTTTTAATCTAACATAAAATAACCAATCTATACCCTTGAAGTGTGCCCTAAATCACCGTAGCAGCAGCACCACGAACACCACCACGCAGCACAACGAACCTTGAGCTCCTAGCCCAACAACAATCTCCACCGTTGCCCCTAATACCACCCCCAAATCGCCTCCATGATCTACCCCATCAACAGATCGAAGCTTCCCCTACCTCCCTACTACCTTGGGGATGAACTATTTGGTGGAAAACCAACTAAAACCGACCCCAAATATGAGAAGAAATAGGGAGAAAACAGAGGGAAGAGAAAGAGGAAGAAACAAACTGAGGAGGAAGAAAGAAGAGGAGCGGCCTGGGTGCGGCCTCGCGCGTCGATATCACCGAGGACCCTGCTCGGCTTCGCCCAGGCCGACAGGGCTATCGGCTTCCACGACGCCGACTGCAGGCCTCGCAGGCCGACAGGGTGCGGCGCAGGCTGGGCCCGGCCTTATCCACGACCTGCTCGGCGTGGCGTAGGCAGACTGCACCTGCTCGGCTTCGTCCAAGCCGACAGGGCCTGCTCGGCTTCCCTCAAGCCAAGGGTGCACTATTTTTGCAATTTTTCGAAAACGCGTTTTATTTCTGGAAAACAATAAAAAATTTACTCCCTCCGTCCAAAAATAAGTGTTTCAAGTTTGCTCAAAATGGATGTATCTAGACATGTTTCATATATAGATACATCCATTTTTTGTCAAATTTGAAACACTTATTTTTTGACGGAGGCAGTATTATTTAAAAAATTGGACCGCCTACTCACTCTTCTATGTTATGGGAAACTAGGCCCATGGTAATGCAGATTCGAAGCTGAGGTGCGTCATATCTCCAGGAATACCAACCGAATTGCCCACAATTGTGCACATTAGGCGTTGTGATATTCTGAATCGCACCCTAGGAGTTCATGCAGGAACCCGGCTCATAGCAACATATGCTGTCCTGTTTTGCAATACATGCAAACCATACACATTCAGGACATTGTAATCATCTCTGTACTATGCTTTTGAGCTAATGAAATTGGGCACATTTGTGCCCTCCCCTTGTTCAAAAAAAAAAAAAAAAGGAGTATTAGCTTGCCAATTGAAAACACGCAGAAGAGAACACCTTGTTAGGTACGCGAAGACCGAAGCAGATAGGTAGGCACGTCACATGGGAGATTCCAATCGACTCCTTGATTGTTTCAACAAGATGCTACTAGCTGCCATGTGTGGTGGACCTGGTATCCGTTGCCTTCTCATGGCCGTTTCTGCTCCTCAAGAAAGATCCTCCTGCTCGTCTGAATCGCGTGCTGTTTTCATTCCAGTTCAGGCATCGAGAACAACACATGGAAGCCCATATTTGGCAGCTGCACTTCGATCGATCGGTGGCTTCCTGAGCTGGTGAGCCTCGAATTCCTGTCAAGCAACAAGGTTAATAAGCTTAAGACTGATACCTGACAGGGATTTCTTCTCTGAAATACTGGTTAGCCATAGCGAAGCTACGTACTGTACGAGAAGGGGACACAGAGCGCAGGCACGACAGGACGTGGGTCCCATCCCAACCGTACGATGCGCGAGACCTGTTCCTGTCTCTCTCGGATCGAACCCGCGATTCCATTTCGAACTTTTCAGGGAGAAGAAGCACGGAATTTCCGGTTCTACCCTCACGGCCATGCCATTCTTGGCCGGTGTGTCCAACGTCCTGTGTACGATTTAAGCTTTTCTTTCAGATTTTTTTCAAACTTCCAATCCTCCTTCTCGTATGAGACCTAGAAGCAAGGTCGACAAGAAGAGTGGCTAAAGGTGGTAGCAGTTGACGAATGTTTGGTCGTGGACCTATGCTCGCAGTCAACGAGAACAATGCAGTTGTCGCACCTATAGTTGACTCGTCCTACCACCTCCTCATGGAGTGTGTATTTTGGTTGTAGAACCAATTGGAATGGAGTGTCACCGTTTCGTTTTCCTTCCCATGGAGAGGGATGGGTTCCACCACAATGTTTGGTCAGAGGGAACAGGATGGACTGGAATGATTCCATCTCACTTTAGGGAAACAATTAACAATTTTCCTCACTAGTTTTCTATCACACAAAGTTTTTTTACATAATTAACAAGAAAATATTAATCATGCACAAAATGTGTCTTTACAAGTATTTATCACAACACAATATATATTGTCAAATGTTACAATTACTCTTCTTTGTAGGTGACTAGGCCTTTCCGTCGATGGTTTCTTCTAGCCATAGGACGATGTTTTCTTCCAGCCCCACCCCGCCTCCCTCTTCCTTCGTCGCGACCCTTTTCTTCATCCACTAGATGCGGTTCCACCGTCGCTAGGCAACTGATGTGAGAGAGACTTGCCTTGATCGATGACTTCCCTACGTCGCCGTCATCATTGTGTTCTGAAGCTTAAAGGAGGCAGATGGATTCTATGAAGAAAAGGAGAAAGACATGGTTGACATGCTACTCTAATCAGGACATCATGCTGTCACGCGACGAGATTAACCAGAGAATAACGGAGTGGTCTACCCCATACGACACTAGAAGTTGGTTCCAAGGAGGGAATATTTCCTTTGGTTAAGGGCTCATTTGATTGAAAAGAATCCCATAGAATTTTGAAGGATTTTTATTCTTTGGAGTTTCATCCTTAGGATATTTTTCACACTAATCTCATGTTACAATTTATATGTTTTCCCTGTGATTCAAACACTACTTGACAAAAATTTACGTAGTTTGAATGGAGCTGGACATGACACTTATTTCTACTTTTTTTTCCTACTAATGTGTTTTAGGAATCTATAGTATATAAATGGGAGCAACCCACTAAGGATAATTCTCTCAACATGCAAGCCATCCACCTCAACATGCATCTTTGACCAATCCTAGCATGCCATGGTAGTGTTCCTGCCACATCAGCCTAAGTAAAAAATTGCAGATAATCATTATTGGCCCAGCTCATATTTACATGGCCATGTCACGAGTCATGCATGCCATTTACGTTTCCACTTTCCCTCTTCAAGTCATCACAACATCATCTCTATAATTAATCGCGAGTCATTAATGGGTGCCCAGTCTACCTTCCACATAAGTATGCCAATTTTTTGCTTGCTATTAAAAGTAAGATCATCAAACGTATCAATTTTCATATCTTTGAATAGAATAGTCAAAGTAACATGTTTTTTCTGCTTCAATTCCTTTTGTCTGACCGAAGAGAAAAGAAGAATACATCATTAGTTTACAATTCATTTCTACTTATTTCAATAAAGTTTTTTGTTATATAATACTCAAATAAAATCAATCATAATTTTTTCATTGAGGTCTCGTATTATTAATATAAGTAAGTATTTTTATTTCATGCGAAATATACTGCAAAGAATTTCCGCAGCAACGCGCGAAGAATTATCTAGTTCAACAAATTAGAGAAGACCAAACCACTTTGGTCTGTTCCACACATCGTCCATCCAACCAAACACTCCAACCCGGTCCTCGTCCAAAAGTTGAACCAGGGGAGGGCAGAGGTGTAAATTTCCGTTCGCTAGCTACCCTGAGCCTGCAGGTGGAGGACCAAAAACGGCCAGCCTCGTGCTACGTGCTCACCTGTCAGAACCCAGAAAAGAGAAACGAGGCACCTTTTTGCGGAAAAGCCCCTCGAAGCATTCCTCTTTCGCACGCACAGCTCGGAAAAACGGCGACGCGCTTGCCCCTGAGCTGGACTAGTACGTTCTAGTCGCACCCTCCCGTGCCCGTGCCGCCGCTATGAATGTTCCGCCGCACCTCCAGCTGCCACCAAGATTTTACTCCTCCTCCTCCTCGCGGCAGTGAAGGCCAGAAGGCGACCGTTGCTGCCCCGTTGTCGCGCTCGGCAGCTACCCCCAACCACCCGCCCGCACGCGACGCAACCGCCGCCGGCGAGCGGATCGGCCTCCTCCTCCCGCTCCCAGGACCCAGGTGGGTGGATCCGTGCCTGGTTTTTCCCGTCGTTTCCCTCGCCAGGACCGGCTCGTCGGTTCAATTTCCGTTTGGGCGCGATCTGAGTAGTTGGGGAATGTGATTCTGAGGGAAAAAGTTTCATCTTTGGCAGGGGTTTGGATTCAGTCGGCCGGCTCCGTCGAGTCGCAGTCCGGAGCTCGCGCGAGAGGGAAAGGAGGATTCTTGACGCGTTCTCTGCCGGATTTGATTGACCCAGCAAATTGCTGCCTTTTCTTCTAAAAAGAGTCCCAATCCCAGCCTGGGTTAGATTTGGTCAGAGTCGATCCTGACGCGTGGGGAATCTCTGCGGTTTCTTGTTCTCAACTCGGTTCAAGGGGCTCCAATTGGCTACGCGAACGTGGGGCGGGCGAGGGTGCTCTAATCCCAAGAGACTTCAGTTCTCGGAGTCATCGTAGCAAGGAGGGTACATTAACCAAAGAAGAGAGAGTCCAGTTCTTGGATAAAGAACAATTGGGCCTTTTGGGAAGGGTAGGAGAGGAGGAGAAGGATGGGGGTGGTGTCGCGTCGGGTGCTGCCCGCGTGCAGCAGCCTCTGCTACTTCTGCCCCTCCCTGCGGGCGCGGTCCCGTCAGCCCGTCAAGAGGTACAAGAAGATCATCTCGGACATCTACCAGCTGCCAGCGGTATGGCCCGAATCCTGCCTGCTACCATTCGTTTTTTCTGACCTGGTATCTATCATGATAGTTGTAGTTCTGCATAATGGGTGTGTTGTATTCAGTTCTGCATAATGGGTGTGTTGTATTCAAATTTGTGGGAGTTTGCTAACTCAAGTTAGAATGTGACTTAGGATGGAGAACCCAATGATAGAAAGATCGGGAAACTCTGCGATTATGTCTCGAGAAATCCAACACGCATACCAAAGGTAACACCTTCTGCCTCCTCCATATTTTTTTGTACTACCGTCTAATAGTTGTTACTGGAGTTGCGTAAGACTGGAATCGTTTTAGGGGAAGAAACTGATTTCAGTAGTGCAAAGTATATTCTGGTAACGGACCAAGTAGTCACCTCATGGTTACTTCTCTGCTGACCAGTGATCACGAGTCTGCAAACTTTTTCGTGTGATGGACATTGTCCTTTTAACCGTCAGTAAATCTAATTTTATTCATAGTGATCACCACATTGGGATAACACTTTGCTAGTTCCCTGTTCAAGATGTGAATCTTCTAACGAGGTTGGTAACCAGAATTTAATTTATCTCCTTTTTTTCCCGGACAGATCACAAGAGTTTCTTGAACAGAGATGCTATAAGAACTGAGACATGATAATTTCACGTTGGCCAAAGTTGTTCCCTGCATCTATAGGAAACTTCTGCGTTCATGCAACGAGCATACGTAAGTGCAACGTTGTTTATTCAGTGATGTATTCGTGACCAATCATGGCTAATTGACTGATCAGACTATTCTTGTTTCAGACCATTGCTGGCCACGAGCACATTGTGTATTGTTCGCACTCTTCTTGATCAGAAATCAAATGATGAATTGCAGGTCCAGGGTTGTCTATTGCTCGTCGACTTTCTCAATGGACAGGTTATTGACATGACATATGACAACTTACATTTAATTATTTTCTTGGTACTCGCCATCTGCTTAATTTCTACATTCTAATTATGTGTTCATGTAGGTTGACAGCACACATATGTTTAGTCTAGAAGGCCTTATACCAAAACTATGCAAAATTGCTCAAGAACAAAGGGAAGATGACAAAGGGCTCCGCCTTCGATCTGCTGCACTCCAAGCTCTTGCTTCTATGGTAAGACCTATTACTTAATTGCTCTGATGAAAAGTCCAAGGAAGTTATATGTTTGCCAGCCATTTAAGGACTTATTTCACAATTTTGTCAAACCATGTATGATGATGGAGAACAAGAACCAATTACCAGTTCCATCTGTGTATTCAATTTCACATGCTTCATGAATATGAAATTTTGTATGTTGACTGTATGCCTACAGCCTCAAGGCCTCTAACAGATAATCAGATATTATTATACTGAGACTCTATATCCATCTTTTACCTTTAGTTGAGCAATAAATACATTTTTTTTGCATCCTGCTCATATCATGTCATGCTATGTTCTGCCATAGTACTGTATTTTGTAACAAATGCGAAGATAAAAAAAGGAAGCTTCATGGTTACTCTCTCGACATTACCGATTCTTCCTAGCAAGTAATATCATAGGAGTAGTAGTGATTAAGTTGGAAAAGATACTTTGTACTGCAGCCTGACTGTTTGATCACTTGCAATCAGGTCAAATACATGGGTGACCACTCACATATTTCAATGGAACTCGATGAAGTAAGTCCTTATTGCTTTTGTACTACGTCAGAAGATTCAGGTTTAATTTCATGCAAGCTGGATACTTTCTGCGGAATATTCATTTCTTGTACGAGTTTCAGTACAAGTAGGATCATCGAATAAGGGAAGATATATGTATAACCATAGTTTAGCAATTTCCGAAATATCAGGCCTACCTACTTAAGTATAACCAAAATGTAGCAGAGTTGTTTGAGCTCAAATAGCATCTCAAACTGGGGATCTGATTTATTTCCAATTCATTCTCGAACCCAGGTTGTCTCAGTGATAATAAGCTGTTATGAGGCTAACCACACACTCTCAATAAAAGAGGTTGTCAGACTTGAAGATGACGATGATTTGACAACGTTGGCAGTATCTGGGCAAAATAGCGCCAAAGTGGCATCTGATACCATGTGAGATCTTCTGCCAACGTAATAACCCCATTTCTAGACAGCAATGTACCTTTTTCTATCTCATTATACTTGCTTAATGTGTTAGCAGGGCCGAGAACCCGGCGCACTGGGCAAGGGTTTGCTTGCGTAACATGGCCGATATTGCAAAGGAGGCAACAACAGTCCGGCGTATTCTTGATCCTCTTTTTCGCCTTTTTGATAGCCACAATTATTGGTCTCCTGAAAATGGGATTGCTCTTTCTGTTCTGCAAGAAATGCAAACACTGATGGACAAATCAGGTGCAGCAATTTCCACCCATGCAATTTCTTCTCTTGTTTTTTACTTTCAGTGTTGCTTTTCAGTTGGAAATTTTTGAATGGCAGGCAAATTTAATACTCTGTTAATTTTTATTTTATGCTTGCAGGGCAAAATGGCCATTTGCTGCTATCTTTCACTATTAAACACATTGATCATAAAAGTGTTGCCAAGATGCCCATCAAGCAAATCAGCATTGTAAAAGTTGCTTGTCATCTTGCAAAGCATGCGAAGTCGCAGGCATCCGTGACAATAGCAAGTGCAATCAGTGACTTAATAAAACACCTGCGGAAATGTATGTACCGTGCTATTGAAGCAGCAAATGGTCAAGCTGATGTTGATGAGTGGAACAGTGAACTTTATGTGGCCTTGGAGGAGTGCCTGGTGCAATTGACAGAAAAGGTTGTTGTAATCTATTGGCACTTTATTACAATGACTATATTCTGGTTTCAGCATAGATGTTTTAAAAGTTTTTTCCTTGTTCTGATTAGGTTGGGGATGTTGGGCCTATTCTTGAGATGGTCAGCGTAATGCTTGAGAATCTCTCGTACACTGCCACCATCGCCAGGACAACAGTGTCATCTGTTTACCGCACAGCACAAATAGCAGCTTATGTGTACAAATTATCATACAATCAGAAAGTAAGTTCGACATTTCTACTACCGCAGAGAAATATTTTTTGCAGTAGAACATCATATTGATTTGCGTTTCCTTGCGTATATGTCAGGCATTTCCTGAAGCTTTGTATCATCAGCTTCTCTTAGCAATGATGCACCCAGACCATAAGACAAGGATTGGCTCACACCGTGTTTTATCCACCATTGCCGCGCCTTCCTTGTTATGCCCTTGGTCAGAAGTAGGTTTTCCAGTCCCAATGAAGCTTAATGGTTCACAGGGCGTGCTTTTATTGGCCCTGTCAGCTTTCTCTTCTGAGACCAAGGAATCCTCCCAGCAAAATGGGAAATCAGAAGCTGTGGTAAATGCTGAGAATGGATACCCACATACAGAACCAAATACAAGGCAATCTTCAGGGAGCTCAAGCTTCAACCAGTATCGTCTTACCGCTTTTAGTGATGAAGTAAGTATGAAGTCCAGCTAGTATTCTTAGTACTTATTTTTTTACTTCAAAATTTTGACCGTCCAACTGATACAACATCTTACTTTCCTTCATGCAGAACTTAAAGTTTATGAAGTTGAACAGCGGCCAACTTGTTCTTCTTCTTTCATCTATATGGAGTCAAGCATCTCTGGAAGATAACTCACCTTCAAATTTTGAAACAATGTGCCATACCTACAACATTGCTTTATTGTGTTCAAAGGCAAAAGTAAGTCAAGCTTTATGCAGTACATTTTGCTACTCAATAGGGAAGAAATCATATAGCAAATAGGGAAATTTGTTCCTACCACCTGTGGGCTATACCACCACCTGGATCCATCGTTAGTTGTGCTTTCAAAGTCACAAATTTTAATCATTTTCATTATAGCACATCCTTATTTCACACCTTAATAAAGTCAATTGTACAGTGCCCCCATGCCTAACACAGGGTCTATTTTCGGTGCCTAACAACTAACATGCATATAAATGGATTAGTATAATGTAAATATGGATTAGTCCATTGCAGAGAGTAGAATGCTGCATAGTGTAGACTGTAGATACATCAAATTTGCATAGCTCAAAACAAGATCTCACTGTAGATAGTAGGGGGTACAACCACTCCCAGGGGTAAAAAATCTGCACTCAAATGAATTATGTAAGTAGGATTTGCGATCTTAGAGGCTACTTTGTTATGAAGACCTAGAGGCTACTTTTGCTCTTAAGGCATTGGAATTATGACTGCAATATTGATTTTAACCAGTATTCTGTACTCCATTCGAGTTGAAAACATGAAACCTTTTTCTTAGATTCTCAGGATAGTTGAACTAGAGATCCATCTTGTGTACTGTTTAAGTAACCAGTTAATTTTGATGACAGACCTCCAGTCATGTGGCACTAGTTCGATGTTTCCAGTTGGCGTTCTCTCTCAGGAGGTTGTCTCTGAACCAAGATAGTAAGTTCCTGCAACATTGCCTCTCCAATGATGTTGCAAAACCTGATAGCCTGCTTGAGATTCACCAAAGAGCTTCATTAATTATCTATTTAACAACTGAAAGATAATGTCCTCCATATGCAGCATATTTCATACCAGTATAGTGTTTGAACTTTGAACTCATGGCTTGGTTTCATCTTTTTTTTCTCTGTAAATGAAGATGCTGTGCAGCCATCTCGAAGAAGGTCTTTGTATACGATGGCATCAGCAATGCTTATCTTTTCGGCAAAAGTTGCTGATATTCCTCAGATAACCCATCTTGTCAAAGCGGCAGTGCCAGAGGAAATGGTGCGTTGATATCAACTATGTGCATATTTCATTTGGATTGTTCGGTTCTATGTAGTTAGTATATAACATGCTTCATCAATTTTGCAGGTTGACCCTCATCTTTCCCTGATCGATGAGTGCAGACTCATTATGACTTCTGCACAATCTTACGGTTCCGAGGAAGATGAAAATGATGCACAAATTTTCCTTTCAGCTGTGAATAAGGACGATACACAGTTAAAAGATATTGTGATATCTCACTTCAAGAGGAAATTTGAAAATTTACCAGAGGTGTAGATTCAGACTTGATCAGATTATCTCTGTGACTTAGCTAGCTGTACAGAATCTAGAAAACTGACATCGAGTATATTCACTTGAAATTGCAGAAGTTTGACCGGATAGAAGAACAGCTTCTTGAAGAGTTCACCCTGGATGATTCATTTCCACTTGGTGCCCCGCTATTCATGGAGACGCCACACTCTTGTTCAATGTACGCAGAAAAGGATGATCACTGTTTCGATGAGGTATCCTTCACAAGCACTTGATTTTGTGTTATTATGACTCGCCGGTGATGTTATTTCCTAACCTTTTGGCTGCATTGTCTTCTGCTTGCAGGAAGTTATTCCTTGTGAGATGGATGATGATGATGACATCGTTTTCGAACATAGTGGATCCCAATCCGACAGGAAAACATCAGGATCCATGGCATCATCCGATGTTCTAAACGTGAATCAACTGATGGAATCTGTATGTATCATCTCTAAAACAATGGAACCTGAAAACTTCTCAGCTCTCTTACAAAATGTTCAGTCTCCTCATCTGTTTGTACTTGAACTACTTGGTTCCAGGTTCATGAGACAGCAAGGCAAGTTGCTAACGTCCCAGTGTCCACAAATCCTGTATCGTATGACCAAATGAAGAGCCAATGCGAGTCACTAGTAATGGAGAAGCAGCAGAAGATGTCTGTTCTCTTGAGCTTCAAGCACTCGAGGACCAATTCGCGTAGCTCAACCTTGGAAAACGGACCGGAAACAAATGAGGCACGTATACTCATATCAAATGTTCTTTCTTACCGTTGAGATCTAATCCTGACGTCTCATCGCATTCTGCAGTCATCTGCTCGGTCGGAGCCCGAGTTGCAGTTGACAAGGAAGGACTACATGCGGCGCAGTGATTCGACATCCAGCGACGACCGGTCCTTCAGGTTGCCGCCTGCAAGCCCGTACGACAAGTTTTTGAAGGCGGCTGGACGGTAGATCGGCGGCAATGGCCTGAAACCTGACACACTGGTTTTCAAATGTGTATACAAGAGTGGTTGCAAATTACATGTTCTCCGTGGCAATTCTTTCTGCTGTGTTGTTCCTTTTTCCCGGCTTCGATTCTTTGAGTGTACAAATTTTCGACAAGGTGTACAAATTTCTGTTGCTGCTGTAGAGTCCCAGAATAAATGGAAAGTGTAGTGTATGAGTGTATGTACGTTTCGCGGCCATGAAAAGAAAATGACCACATTGTTCCCATATTATCCTTGAAGTTTCTGTATTTGTGATTCTTGTGCAATTGTAATACTCCCTCCGTTCCGAAAAATATGTCACAGATTTTTCCATTCATGAATGTATCTATATATAAACATGTCTAGATACACTCGTGGATGGAAAAAGTTGTGACATCCTTTTTTGGGACGGAGGAGAGTACTACTATTTCTCTTCTTTTGCGGGAAAATCATAATATTTCTCTTCTCTTCTTGTTCCACTGTAATAATTTATCAATTGTCTGATTAATGCCCACCGAGCTACCGGGATCTTACATATAATATACCCGTCTACTTGATAGAACAATACGCATTTCAATTCAAGAAGATCATGGCCGTACCAGGTGATTACGCTTTCGTGAAAATGAATTACGCTTTCCATGAAAAGTGCTTTACGCTTTCGCCTTTCTTTTGCGTACCTATGTCCCCGTCCCAGTTTCCTCTTCTTCCTTCCGCAGCAATCCGCTTCACTTCGTCGGTTTCCTCCAGCCAGGGCAAGCCTCCAAAATCCAAGGTCGGTCTAGGGTTTTGCGCAGCGCGCGCTAATTCGAGCGATTTCTAGTTTTTGTTTACCTCCACCGAAAGTTCCAGTTTCGCTCCACCGCAAGACTTCACTCCAGCAAGCGCGCGCGATCGCTTTTTCTAGATGCAGCACGAATTGGCTTCGCGGGCTCCAATCTTCGTGCAAAACGAGAACTTGCCGATCTTTCGAGGTAATTACCATATCGCCTAGTCGACTTCACGGCGAAATCGCTCTTAAATCGCGTGCTGATCCGTTCCACGCCCCTGCTCTGTTGTTTGATTGATAAGGCGTTGATGGCAAGAAGGCCGGGACTGCGCGCGGGCCTGCGGCGAGGGCGGTGCGGCGAGAACGGAGGGCCCTAGGAGACCTCGGTCGACCCGGGAAAGCTCCGCCGGCCGGCGCTGGAGGGAAGGCCGCAGCCGCAGTTGGAGGGGCAGAAAGTGTGGGGGGATCAAAAGGTGTGGTGAAGCCTAGCTATCTGAGCGATGGGGACTGGATCAAGTGCTGCGAGTGGGCCAAGGATGGGATTGAAACTGCAAGCTTCACTGGAAACGATGTGCAGAGACTGATGGACAATGAGCGAGAAGAGCGTATGTGTTTGGTCTGGCTGAATTCCCTTTGTGCCGCTTATGGTAGCTCCGTGAATTGTTTGTTAATTACTAAAGTGTTTTGTGTCACTTTTGGGATCCGTAAGCAGGCATAAGGAAGAAGAAGGAGAAGGCGATGGGCGCTCTTTGGATCTCCATGGACAGTCTTTATAACATCGATGTACCATTGAAGGTATGAAATAAGAGTAAATGTTCAAACCGATTGGTATGCTATTTACATCTTTACCTACAAACTCATGCCTGCTATTAGGTGACTTAATTTAGTTCATAGCATGGTGATTGCTGATAATTGAATAGGTACGAGCTGAAATGTTTCCGCCTTCTTCTGTTGGTAGTATGTATTGCATGCATTACCTCCAGTTGGATAAAATCACTATTTTTTTCTTAGATATCCATGGACGATCCAGATGATGCAACAAAATTGGAGCTTGAGGACGAGGTTCTTCCTTCCACGGCGCACTTAAGCTCACGACTAGGTTTGTCTCACTTCCTTCTTCTATCCTAATGTTTGGGGCAGTAAGAGCATCTCCACCGGGGGGGGGGGGGGGGGGGGGGGTCCTAAAGGAGCCCTAAAACCCCTTTAGGGCCCCGGACACAAAAAAGAGCCACACCAGGCCACAACCCCACATGTAAGCCTCTAATAAGAATAAAATGTCCGGTTTGTTTGGGGGGTGCCGGTATGGGAACTTGACCGTCCGGTCACCCCCCAAAGCCGTCCGCTTTAGGCACTGCCAGACACAAAATAGGCACTCCCGGTGGAGATGCTCTAAATTACACAAATGTGTCGCTTTCTTGTAACCTCCTATAAATGACCTAGCCTGCATTCAGTTCCTGTGAAACCAGGGCCAGTTGCTTTTTGCTTCAAAAGGAACAAAATCTTGCTAGAAACGTTATATATGTGCTCTCCTCTCACCCAGATACCTGTTTGTATCTGATCAGATGTAATTGCCTGCAGAAAGTTACTAAAGATTATCTACATGCGACACTGCATGGCAAAACCTAGCTGCTCCAACAAACACTTGTTGTTTCCTTGCAGGGGACCATGATGGCAACTATCTCCTTTCTGATTTGGAATTCGATCATGAACCTTTTGCTGATTGCAATTTCGACCTGAAGCTCAAAGATGACTAGGGAATTGATAGCTCTTCGAGACTAACAGTGTTACTCCAATGAGGTTTCATTGTTCAGTCTTCAGTGTACTTGTTATCCTGTCCAACTGTGCTAGTGCCTTTTAGTTATACTGCAGAGTTTATTAGATTAGCATGCCTTGTCTTGTCCAACTCTAATAGGCAGTCACATCATTATCATTTGAGGATTTTTCCCATGTTGTTAGTCTCTTCTCTGATTTTAGCGCTAATGATAAATTAGTATATGTTGTCACTCAACAACATCAACAACAACAACAACAACAACAACAACAACAAAGCCTTTCAGTCCCAAACAAGTTGGGGTAGGCTAGAGTTGAAACCCATAAGATCTCGAAGCCAGGTCATGGTTCTGGCACGTGGATAGCTAACTTCCACGCACCTCTGTCCATGGCTAGTTCTTTGGTGATGTTCCAATCCTTCAGGTCTCTCTTAACGGACTCCTCCCATGTCAAGTTTGCTCTACCACGACCCCTCTTAACATTCTCAGCCCGCTTTATCCTGCCGATATGTTATCACTCACCATGCGCAATTTTCTCCATATCACTCAAAGTTGAAACCATGCTGTAACTCCCGTCTCCTGTTTATTTTTTCTGAACGGGACTCCTAACTCCTGTTGATATCAAGCTAAAGAGATGTATGACTAACTTTGTTAACTGGGAATGCTTGCATAGAACTTTGACATTACCTTTCACCATGCTAACTGGAAGTACTTTCTTCCCATGTTTTTCGTTTCCTTCAACTGTATGCATAAAATGGCAATCTAGGTTAACACCCAAGCAGATGTATTTTTTTTAAGCAGTTGCGATGCATGGTGCATAAAAAGATTCCAATTTCAATATACCATTTCCTTTTCCTAATTGAATAGTAAGATAAGTCTTAAACAAACAGAATCTGAAGTAAAGTAATAAGTCTGAAGCACAAAGGACAGAGTGACTAGAATAGCTAGCTAAAATACACAAGTTGGATTCAAAAGGTGCAGAACACATTTTGATAGTTCAAGAAGCATGCACTCTTCGTCTCTGTCTCACCAAATGCGAGATACTTCAGGAGAAGAATGCACAGTGAATAATTTGAATGATTGCCAGCAGTTTCGCAGATATTGAATGCTTGAGTGTAAAGTATGTGCAGATTTTTCTCCTGGTGCACACAATAATTTGTTGTTTTCAGCCTGATAAATCTCTTAGCTGGTCGTCTATAAATATCTTTCGTCTTGTCAGAAATAGCACTTGAGGAAACAATAGGTGATCAAGTGTTGTACTTGTTTTCCTTGATTATGGAGTAAAATAATGCATGCCCACCACCAAGCAAGAAGCAAGGGAAAACTGATCACATTGTTGAGCATTAATGGAGGGTTGAAGGGCCCTGCTGTCATCCTTGCATTCCTTGAGTCTAAGCTTCAGGTTAATCCTGCCTTTTTCTCTCATGTATGTAATTTACTGATCAATAGGATTGGTACATTTTTTTATGAAACTTAGCATGCTTTGTAGTTTGTAGGATAGGATTGGTACATTTTTTTATGAAACTTAGCATGCTTTGTAGTTTGTAGGATCCTCTGTGAACTGTTGATCATTAGTCCTATTCAGTTATGAGTGAAGTCCTTGCACCTTGAAAAGTTACTTCAATCTTTCACACACATGATTGAAAATCCGTGAACATACTTCCTCTTACGTTTGTGTGCCAAATTTTAAAATTTGATGCCATAAAAGTTAAGATGTTGACTATTGCACAGTCTCTTACAATGTTGAAGACTAGTCACTGGTCAGCGCAGTCTAGTGCCGTGGCTCAGTCCACCGCGGCGGCAGCTTGTGCTGTCGCTTAAGTTTTGCCTTGTAGTTGTAGTTTGGCACTTCTTTTTCCTTTTCCTTGTTATTGTTTAGCTAGTTGTCTTGTTTCCGCCTTGTTGGCGTCTTCTTAATACAAGATAACATGCACTTTGGTGCGTGTTGGAGAATTTAGATTGTTGGCAATGGGTGGGAAGAATAGCAAGGAGTTCCCCGAAACTAAACCCTTGGATTACCACAGATTTCTGGTGATATCAAACTAATGGAAGGTGTGTTGCAAATGGGGCATAGATTGAGGGCTAGACCAGGATTACCACAGGGAAATATTACACAGCTTTTGCTCCACACGATCTGCCGTTGTTAGCTCGGACATGATCAACAATCTTGTCGCGGACCTTTTCAAAGTAACCGGGTGCTCAGGCCAACTGTTGCGCATCCAGGTATACTGCCCCTACTTACAGGCTGGGAGGCTGCGATGTATGCAGGTTTCCAGAACCAGTATGTGAAAAAGCTTCTACCTGATGACAGGAAGCATAGGCTTGCTCCAGAACATGGAGCTGAATGCAGGCACAAGCTGTGAAGTTTTGGGAACAGACGTTTCATATCCATGTGCATCTGTGTGTATTGTGTACTACCCGTTCTAAGTGTCAGAAGTTCGTACAGTATTCTAAGATTGCTATACTAGCTTTAAGATCTGTGAACATCTGTATATTTGCACAGTACTAGGTTATCTATATACCCGGTTGTATTGAACATATCGTACATGTTTGGTTCTACTAATCTAGCTCTGTGCTTGGTCATGGCTGTGCAAAAATAAGCTGTTTGCCATGGCCCATGGTCAACTGGAATGCTAGCTTGGATGCATGCTACCTACCAATTGATACTAATGTGCCTTTTTAGAACACCCTGGTATATATAATCAACCTACCAGAGAGCTAGCTAGTTTATGTGTATATACTACCTGCTAGGTTTAAATTGTAATGCTTGCTTAAGTGCTATTAAAAAGTAGAGGCGCACCTATAGAACAGGTCCATGATGGACCAAAGTAATCATGATGTGATGGCCACCTAATGAAAGCTACCATTCTTATTTTTTGTAGATATGGTAGACTGGATTTTCGGATACTTCGCTTGTTCTTGGGGATCTAGTTGCTGTTTATCCTTTTATTTATGCATTCTCTATCATGAATAAATTCAGTTTGTGGGACCAAAACTGTAGACTAGGATGGAGTCGATATATTTAAGGGTGGCTGCTTTTGGATTTGGAGACCAGATTTTTTGTTCAGTGTAAACTATAGCTGCCCAACGGTCTGCGTGTCATTTCTGCATCTACTGCATGGTTAGATTATAGTACCTCGTCCCCCCACTTTGATAGAACTCTTGAAGACTTGATTAGCGACAACTAAATTGTTAATTTACTTGCCGCGGCGCAAGTACGTGATTATAATCAACTATGCGCATGGCATGCGGCGCTATGCCGCGGATGATGCAATCATTGAGTAGCTTACTTAGGTCTTATTTCAAATAAGAAAATGTTAATTAACTAGCATTACTGATCAGCATCAGTGTGGAGAGATTTGGGTATGTTACCGATAACTAGCAGGCCTCGCTTGGATTGGCGTTTTCCGTCCGGAAAGCGTCGGGAAGAAATACGGAGCAGAGAAGGTCCGTGTATTTTACACGGGACGCGCCGGTAGAGAATTACGGAGGGGAAATTTAAACGGCATTCCAAGCGGGGCGAAGTGTTTGCGCGTTGTTGCGAATTTCACTCAAATATCGTCTTTAGCTATGTCATCACCATAGTGCGTTATGTTATTGTGTATACGTAAAGAATATTGATCAGACACATAAGCATTAAACACAAGGTCGTCTTTTTACTCTCTCTCGTGCTACTCACGGGTTACGTCTCTGACTATCATTATTATGTTAAATCATGTTTGGGTGAGAATAGATCAGTTGGATCCCTTGGCGCTCAGAAGAAGTGTTTGCTCGAGCAGATAAAGCTGAAGTAGAGCCGGAAATGCAGCTCACGGTAGCGATGATCTTATGCTGGCCTTGTGTGGGAGAAAAACAAATTTTTTGACGAAATGAACGAAACTAATTATTATGGATGAACCTTTTCTTAAACTAAGTCATGTCCAACAAACATGCACAACAAGCTCGTGGGAAAAAAAATATTTACCACATGGAATTTGTGCATGTGTCAATACCTCCAATGCTAGTGAAATAACCTATCAAAACCAAATATAAGGGTCGAGTAGTTTCTAAGCAGTTACCCACTTACCCACTTATCCCGATTCTTTGTGCTCATCGTGATAAAAATCTGGTCAAAGAAAAACAATCTTACTAAGTTCCACTTTTTTAGATAACAGGCCGAGACCTGGCGTTAAATTAATAACACCACGAACAACGAAAAAGTACATGATGCTGAACCCAGCTTACAACAGAGCACTGCAGACAACCAAAGGAAATAGAGCTACCGACGAGATTATAGACGAAGTACCGAAGGCGAGCAACGCCAAAGAGGGACTACAAGCAGGGCGGGCAGATGTGTTGGGCCGAAGCTCGCCAAGAGCACGGGCACATCAACACACGCGGCACACCGTCGAGACCAAACTCTAGACTAGGATGGAAATGTTTATACATTTCGGGGCTAGTTTTGGATTTGAAGACCAACGATCTGCATGTCGCATGCGCATCTATTGCATGCCGACATTAGTTGTGAATCCACCTCGAGCCCCCACTTCGATTGAAAATCTTGGGAGGCAACAGGCAACAGCTCTAGAAGACTAGAATAGGTGCAACAGAACACTTATACCGACAACTAATTTGTTAATTTACTTATCGCGCGCGGCGCAAGTATCTGCCAGGATGCAATGATTGATACTACTCCCTCCGTCCTAGTTTATAAGACTCAATAGCCAAATATCTAGGCCCAAGGTGATTTTTGATTGGTTTTATTTTACTTTATATCCTATACATGTATTGGTTGATTCTTTTCCCACTCTTGCATGCATCACTTTTTTATTCACACAAAGACCATGCATGGCACCTAATTGGGGGAGGGAGAGGAAAATTAATGCATTTACTCCAAATAGGTCTACTTATTTTGGGATTGCATGATTTTTGAGATGAGTCTTATATTCTAGGACGGAGGGAGTAGCAAAGTTGTCCTAATTAATTAGCCTTGCTGATCATCATCAGTGTAGAGAGAGACTAAGATATTATTTGCTCGTCGTTTCATTATAAGTAATATATTTTTAAATATTTTTTCTTTTCTGACATAACGCCTACTACAAATCGAGTGCCGAGTTTAATGATTGACAAAGTCACTATTGGTGTCGATGGGAACATCATTTCAAACCGAAAGAATAATGCAGTTTACTTAGACATGACATATATTTTATTTGAGTACGTACAAATGATGAAATTCAATATTATGTTTCAAACATTTTCCATCTCTGGCTGACATTATTTCGACCAGTCCGTCCAGTTAACAAATATAAGTTTGTTTAGCACCTACACAAATATAAGTGACACTTTGAACATTCACACCTACAATTTGTAACTTCGACCAATATTTTTTATATATAATATAAATACCAAGAAAATTATAATATTCACAAACATTTTTTGAGAAATATCTATTTATATAAATTTAAGTTACAGTTCCAATATTAATATGAAGAATATTAGAGGCCAAAAATTTCAAAGTTCGACAACTGGAGTATATTTCACTTATTTGTGAACTGGAGTGATACTTTCTGAGCTTTAGGTTAAGACAAGGCTAAAAAATATATTACTGCTAGGACGTCGTTGTAAAGGAACAGGGCAGCCGGGCTCATGCACCAGACAGCTCACACATGATATGTCAGTAATGATATGGTGGCTGTAGATCAAATCGGTCTATAAATCATCAGAAGAAACCAAAAGTCCAAAACATCGTTTTCAATAAAAAAGAGTTCAAACATGTCCATCAGAACTGTCGACCACAAATTAATCATCATGTAAGATGCATATATGTAGCGATATGCCTATATCATTTTTCTCTCAGTCTACCATGAGCCCCATCTGTCATTCTTATCAACAATTCATAGCACCATTTTTTTTTACTAGGCACGAACTGTCACGATCGACCGGCCGCCAATTCATGACCCTAAAAAATTCAGCACGGCGACGTAAATCACATTCGAGAGGGCCGGAACCACACAAAGTACCGATCGATCATATGAATACGTAATGTATATCGTACGTGTTATACCTCAAAAGACCCAAAATAATCTTTCTCGTGTACGTGCTGCATTTGTCCATGCACGCACGACTTCGTGTGTCGGTGTGTGGCACGTAACGTGCATGTCCTGATCCGGCACGCACTGGTCACACAATGCTAGCTAGTGGTCAGAGTAGATCCATAGCCAGATGTGCAACTTTTCAGCTTGAAATCTTCTACTCCCCCCGATCCCATAAAAGTGTCGATTATACAGCTATGAAATTGTGCCGTACAAGTTCATTTCTTCCTATACTTAATACGGATCGGAGGAAGTAGTACTCCGTACTATTTTTTGTGAACGAGGTTTAAGACATGCACAAAATACAAGTCGACATCCATCGCGGTCCATCACACAACCAACCATCTCAGTGTTGTCCAAAACAATCTCCAAGCGACTTTTATGTGGTGGTAGTACAGTAAAGAATTTCCAAGCGACTTTTCATTGTTAGGAGAGTTGTTTGCCTTTTCACTTCCTATAAGAAATTAATATGTGGTTTTGAAAGTTTAACAGGAACATATAACTGCTTTAATGAACCCGTGCTAGACATGAACCCGGTAGAGTATTCATGCCTAAGGGTGACCTGATCTTCAAGTCGTAGGGCCAAATCGGGGCAGGATAATTAGCCCGGAGAAAACCGGTTACATAATTTAACCTGCCAAGGTTAAATGTGACTCGTCCTATTGGAAGACGATGCAAAGGTGCACAAAAATTGACCCATTGTTAGATCATCGTAGAATCATAAACCAAGACTAACAAACACAAATGAGTGAAGGTGAACCGAATAGCAAGAATTAGGAGGAAACAAAAGCTCGTTCTCATGAATCCCAATGAAATTACAATATCAATGTTGGCGAGGCGTTTTGGCTCCAAAACTCACCTGCTCCTGGCCACTTAAAAAAATCGAAAACAATAGTAAATCATTTAAAAAAATCTTAAAACATTTGGTGACAAACATATACATGTTTTTTACATTTGTGTAAAATTTCATGAGTCCCAACAAAGTACATCACCCTCATTAAGGATATGTACGATAATGTTGTGACAAGTGTTCGAACAAGTGATGGCGACACCAGTGACTTTCCGATTAAAATAGGACTGCACCAAGGTTCAACTTTGAGCCCTTATCTTTTTACTTTGGTGATGGACGAGGTCACAGGGGATATACAAGGAGATATCCCATGGTGTATGCTCTTTGCGGATGATGTGGTGCTAGTCGATGATAGCCGGACGGGGGTTAATAGAAAGTTAGAGTTGTGGAGGCGGACTCTGGAATCGAATAGGTTTAGGCTTAGTAGAACTAAAACTGAGTACATGAGATGCAGTTTTAGTTCTACTATGCAGGAGGAGGAGGAAGAGGTTAGTCTTGATGGGCAGGTAGTACCTGAGAAAGACACCTTTCGATATTTGGGGTCTATGTTGCAGAAGGATGGTGATATCGATGAAGATGTGAGCCATCAGATCAAGGCTGGTTGGATGAAGTGGCGCCAAGCTTCTGGCGTCCTCTGTGACAGGAGAGTGCCATAAAAGCTAAAAGGCAGGTTCTATAGGACGGCGATCCGGTCTGCGATGTTGTATGGCGCAGAATGTTAGCGAACCAAGAGGCGACATATCCAAAAACTAGGTGTAGCAGAGATGCGCATGTTGAGATGGATATGTGGCCACACAAGAAAGGACCGGATCCGAAAAGATGATATATGTGAAAGAGTTGGTGTAGCACCGATTGAAGAGAAGTTTGTCCAACACCGTCTAAGATGGTTTGGACATATACAACGTAGGCCTCCAGATGCGCCAGTGCATATCGGCAGGATAAAGCGGGTTGAGAATGTTAAGAGGGGTCGTGGTAGACCAAACTTGACATGGGAGGAGTCCGTTAAGAGAGACCTGAAGGATTGGAACATCACCAAAGAACTAGCCATGGACAGAGTTGCGTGGAAGTTAGCTATCCACGTGCCAGAACCATGACCCGGCTTCGAGATCTTATGGGTTTCAACTCTAGCCTACCCCAACTTGTTTGGGACTGAAAAGCTTTGTTGTTGTTGTTGTTGTTTGTTGTTGTTGTAAAATTTCATGATGAAATGATATTTGTGCTGCTTTGTGCAAACAAGACAAATCCAGTTACCAAAATGAGATTCAAAGTTATGTTTTCAGAACAATGATTTTGTCTTTTTTGCACAGAGCAGCAGAAATATCATTTCATCACGAAATTTGGCATGTATCTAGAAAACATGTGACATGTGAAAGAACGTATGGTCGACTAGAGGGGGGGGGGGGTGAATAGGCGACTACCAATTTTAATTCTTGTTCTTTTAATTAGGTTTTTAGCAAGGTAAAAACAAGTTATCCAGATGTGCAACTAGATGAACAAACCTAAGTGATAAGATACAAGGAACAAGTAAAAGCGAAACGGAAATTAAAGGATAGAAATCACCGCAAGAGGACACGAGGAAATGATTCCCGTAGTTCCTTCCCACGGGAAGTACGTCTACGTTGGAGAGGCGTGGAGGCTCCTTAGCCCTCCTACAAGCACGTCCGTGCTCACCCTATTCTCCGGGTGCTACTCCCATGAGAGAATAGCTCTTTCCACTATGAGGTCGACTTGAAGGCGTTGACCAAACCTTTACACCAAGGTTGGGGCTCTCCATAATGAATTGGAGACTCCCAACAATGTCCCGGAGCTCCTCACAAATTATGAAGCTCCGAAATCCGCACTTGCTACTAGAGTTCCCAAGAAACCCTAAGAGCCTACAAGATCCAAGATCCACAAATAACAAGTGGGGGGATTCGAAATTCCTTCGGTGGAAGGCTAGATCTAGGTCTCCTACTTCACTCCTCAAAAGATTAACGAAATTGGGGCAAGGGAGTGGGAGATCTAGGCAATTTTAGCTTGGGCTCATTAATGGAGGAGAGAGAAGCCCTCCTTTTATACTCCTCTCCTCCAAAGGATCCGTTGGGGGATTCTGCTCCACTGCAGCGGTACTACCGCCGCTCCTGGCGGTAGTGCCGCTGCACGCTTCAGTTGAACGACTGGCTCCTCTGCCAGGAGGGGTCCACCCCGCAGCAGCAGTACTGCCGCCGTAAGGTGGCGGTACTACCGCTGTGGGCAAACAGACGACCCTCCTGGCGGCACTGCAGGCGGCAGTGCGGGCGGCACTGCCAGCCCAGGGGAGCGCTCATGAACACAATAGCGGTACTGCCGCTGATGGCTCACAGAGAGCCTCCCGGGCGGTAGTGCGGCGGTAGTGCGAGCGGCACTGCCAACCCTGGGGAAGATCTCTTAAGCCCCAGCAGCTGTACTGCCGCTCAGGGCTCACAGAGCGCCTCCCAGGCGGTAGTGCTGGCGGCAGTTCTGGCGGCACCGCCAGCCCCAGGAAGGGCTCGCATGCCCCAGGCTTGGCGGTACTGCCGCCGAGCACGGCGGCACTGCCGCCAACTGGGACTTCAAACCTGTCTAAAATCTGCACAAACTCACAAAAACAATATAAGATTTAAATTATTATGTTTTCATTAATACCAAAACATATTAGGGGACTAGATGCACTTTCAATCTCCCCCTTTTTGGTGTTGATGACAACATAATAATTTAGCAAGGTAAACATTAGGGAGAGGCTCCCCCTCAACGTGTGCATGTCTAGACATAGGTTAGAAACAACCATATGCACAACACAACGAGGAGAAACTCCCCCTGCAACATACATATGATGCAACAAGGAATAGAGAGACATAGCTTGCATGGATAAAAGTACTTAAACAAATAAGGGTTCACATGTCTCACACCATGCATAGACGAGGTTCACAAACATGATAATAAAAAGTTTCACAAGCTTAAAGATGCAACTGAGAAGAACAAAAGGCTTGTGACTCCCATGGCAAACACCCTAGACAACCTAATAGATATCTCTCCCCCTTTGGCATCAAGACACCGAAAAGGAGAGAGACCGATGCTAAACGTCCCGGCTCAAACGTCGGAGAGATCATCATTGCTTGGAGGGCGAGGACGACAGCGAGAGGAAATCTTCGGTTCTTCGTCTTCAGAGGACCACTGAAGGACTTATCCTGCGGAATATCGAGCTTGCCAACGGCCATAGGTAGTGATGCTAGGCTCCTGCACATCAACCACAGTCTTTGCCGCATCACGACAACGCTGAATATCAACTTGTTCTTCCTTGCGACGCTTGAGTTCATTATCATAATGGGCTTCCCACTAACGACGCTCAATGGACTTGTTAAGCTTGAACACTTTCTTGAGAGCACGGGCCATCCAAGCAAAGCCACCCTTGGAGGGAGGGCGGGAGGGACCTCCTTCATCTTCATCCACAATAGTCCTACCCTTCGCCTTTCCACGACGACCTAGTTTTGGGGGAGACGGAGGATCGGTGTGATCCTTGATCCTAAGCCACTTTTCCTTGTGAAGAATCCAACTGTCAGGGTCACTTAGTTTAACCTCGGAAACTTCTCATCCCAAGCAGCCAAGATAATCCTCATGATGAGAGGTCCATAGCAAGCATTCCTCTTACACACAATGACAGCCCACATCTCATGCCAAAGATAGTCCATAACATCAAGCTTCTTGTCTTTGCCCCTATTCTCATGCACGGCAATCAAAAGATCCTTCAGATAGCCCATAATCTCATCCAAATTGCCCACTTTGGGATTGATAGTTTCACGAAAGATACGGTGCAAGATGTCATAGGTGGGGTGGAGACCTTTAGAAGCACCGCAAATGTATGTCTTCCAAAAATAGAGAGGCTCAAGAGCATCCTTTGGCTTCGACTTCACAGTGTAGTGAATGCGAATTCACTCATCATCAAAGTTAGGGGGGAGAGCGCAAGACGGTCCATGCTCCTCAAAGCCAAATAGCCCCCCAACTTTATCCCATGTCATAGTCAGCTTCTCGGTCTTGGTCATCCAAGTAATATTCCGCGTGGTCTCATATGCAAAATGGACTGTGGCAAGAAACTGGCACACAAGGGTTTCATCAAAATTCTGAGAGAAAACCATAAGCGGACGAATACCCAACTCATCAACCAAACCCATAGCTTCGGAGAAATACTCCGGATTCCTTTCAATGTGACCCATGTTGATTGAATGTTGCGGCACCACATTCCCTGACGGCTCAGTCATCAACAATTCTCTGAAACATTGGGCTTGAAAAACTGTGTGAAAACGGGGATCATTGCCACGAATTGACGGTATGAGGTGCATCCTCTCAACCACATAGGGATTCTCCTTCCTCCTCTCAACATAAAGTGCATCGGGCATAGTGCTAGCAGTCTTTTGCTTATTGGGAAGCTTCTTTGCGGTAGCCGGAAACTGTTTGCGTCTTGTAGAAGGAGCCCGTGGGGGGTCAAACTCAGCCTCTAACTCAGCCTCAATCTCATCCACAGAACGAGGTTTCTTGCGCCCATGGTCTTGGTGCGAGTTCTCGGACGACGGCTACCCGAACCTGTGACAAGCAATGGATAGGGAGGGAAAATAGATAAGTATGCTCACAAACACAAGTCACATTGAGGAGGAAACATGGATGCGAGATTCACATGGAAACGGAAACCCTAGATGCATGAGAGCAACCCTAGGGAAGTTTCTATACAGATCTTGCAACCATATTTCCAAACCAAGGTGAGACCACCACTACCCCAACCTAACCATGGATAAAAAGAGGAACTCCTAGTGCATCCCCATCCATCAACTAGATGAGAGAGAGAGGGAGAACCATACCGTCGTCCATCGGAGGGGATCGGAGGAGGTGGTGGTGGAGGAGCTCGAGGAGGCAACGAAGGGCAAGCCCTGGGGCCGGAGGAGCTCCAATCCGGCGGCGGCAAGAGGGTGGCGGCGCGGGTAGGAGAGAGGAGAGGGAGTTAGGGCGCGGTGGGGAAGATGGGATCTGAAAATCCCTTCCCCACCCGTGCCCTAAAGGCCTCCTCGGTCACCCGCACTGGCGGTACTACCGCCCGATCCGGCGGTAGTGCCGCCACTGATACTGCGGCCAGGCGAGGGGTGCCCCACTGACTGCGATTCCGCAGCAGCGGTAGTACCGCCGAGCCTGGCGGCAGTACCGGCGCCTGGGCACACTGCCGGACCCGGGGAACTGCCGCACTGCAGAACTGTCAGGACAGTTCCACAACGGCGGTAGTGCCGCCAGGTCCGGCGGTAGTGCCGCCGACCTTTTGCACAGCCAGCCAGAAAATTGTGTTTTAGAGCATTTTGAGGGAGAAAGGCTTGTAGGAACGAAGTGTTGGCATGGGATAGAAGGCGCAAACTGTCATAGAATGGTACGACACTCATAATTGCAAGATGCAACTCGAAAAGCCAATTTATGAGTGTTTTTCCACAATACGCACATATTGACACATATAGGTCTAGGAAGATCCAAAAGAAACCAAAAGAATCAACTCCTCACGTAAGGAGGTCGGTGGCCGAAGCCACCATGTATGAGTATGGTAGAGTGAGACACCACTGAAAGTGCATAGTTGATCCCATGCATGGTTTTGGTAATTAATGACAATCTCTATGGACTAATATTTGCATTAAGCTCTATGTGTAGGTTGTCCTTTAGCTTGTGTCAAGATCATTTGTTGATCATGGCCAAGCTTGCTTGGCTCCATGTGTTGGAGTCAAGGTGCTTTGCTTGATCTCCATTTGTTGGAGTCAAGCTCAAGGGAAGTTTTGGGTGAGTCAAGGTGCTTTGCTTGATCTCCATTTGTTGGAGTCAAGCTCAAGGGAAGTTTTGGGTTGATCAACGCTTTGTGCGGGTTGATCAACTCTCAAGTCCAAGTGAAGATATGCCGAAGAGTGCTCTCCCCATCTTGGTGTATGGGGGAGCGTCATGAGAATCTTCACCAAGCAAGGCGCAATCAAGAAAGGTGGTTCGTCTTGAGGAGTTGAAGATCGTCTTCATCGACCTCAAGTGGATTAATGTGCAAGGCAAAGGTATGATCTTGATAGGGCTTTTATTTTACCGGTCTCATGATGTTAGTTGAGAAGACCGGGTTATAGGATAGATAGCCGTACTATCAAGAGGGGCTCTCGACCGAGTATCGTGATCGTATCGTTCGTGGAGAGCTCAAACCTTTGCATCCTTGCATCCTTTCAATCATCTTTATTGGTTCTTATTTGGCTCTTATCATTGTGTGGTCTTGGTGCTTGTCGTGCTTGTCATGACAAGGCTAAGTTCACCGAAAACCGTTTTCATATGCGTCTTATTTTGCATTTTCGGTTTTGGAGTTTTTGCCGGTTCTTCCGTGTGGAAGGTTTCACTCTTCCAACCCTCCGCACAATCTCCTTTGCTTGTTTTTGTAGGGTAAGCTCTTGTCGTCCTCTTTCCAACAAAATTGGATTCACTCGATTCGGACTTCATTTGCAAAAGTTATGGCAGTTCTGGTTTTCACTGTTTTGATCTACCCCGGATAGGACCCGGAATCTCCGCCCTACCGGAGTCTCCGCCCCCAAGGAAGTCTCCGGTCCCCCTGATTTCGCTGCCGTTTGTGTCTGCTGTGGTGCGGTTCTGTATAGGGGTCCGGAGTGCCCCCGGAGAAGGACCGGAGTCTTCGGCCCACCGGAGTCTCCGCCCCGAGGACCCGGAATCTCCGCCCCCCAGTTTTTCTCAGCTTCTTTGCATCTGTGTGGTGCGCCTCTGGATAGGGGTCCGGAGCTCCCCCGGAGGGTGCCCGGAGTCTCCGGCCCCAATGACCGGAATCTCCGGCCTCCCCGATGACCCAGCAGGCCGGAGTCTCCGGTCACTTACCCCGGAGTCTCCGGCCTGGACAGGCTCCAACGGCTAGTTTTTGGGGGAGGCTATAAAAAGCCCTCTTCCCCCCCAAAACCTGGTTGCTGACCTTGCTCACTTGTTCTTGCTCTTCCCCTTTGCTCTAATCCTTGTGAGCTTGATTCCTCTCTTCCCCTCCAATGATTCTTGCCCAAATTTAGGGTTTCAAGAGAGGAGATCTAGATCTACCATTCCACCAATCAAATTCTCCTCTAAGTGAGGGGAACCTTGTGGATCTAGATTTGGGGTTGCTTTGTGTTCATCCCCTTTGTTCTTCCTCTCTTATTCCCTCCATAGCATTAGTTGCTTTGGTTGGAATTTGGGAGTGAAGGATTTGAGCACTTTGTGTGCTCTTACCTTTTTGCATTTGTTGCATCGGGTTGCTCTCTCCACGGTGATACGTGAAGTTGAAGGTTGAGAAGCTTGTTACTCTTGGGTGCATTGTGTTCCCAAGAGCTTGTTGCCTCTTGGGTGCATCGTGTACCCTAGACGGTTGGAGGTGCCACGAAGTCTTCGAGTTGTGAAGCTTCGGCACGAGTTTGGGAGCCCCCAATTGAGTTGTGGGTGTGTGCCCCAAAGAGAAGTTGTAAAGGGCTCCGGAATCCGCCCCGAAGGATTCCGATAGTGGAAGGTGAACCAATCCCTTGGGTGAGGTTCATCGGAGAATAGGGTGAGGCCTTTGTGGCATCTTGAGTAGGCCTCTTGTGGCGAGCTCACACCCCTCCAACGAGACGTACTCCCTTAACAAGGAGGAACTCGGGAATACATCCTCGTCTCCACGTGCTTCGGTTATTTCTATACCCAAGCTTTACTTATGCAATTTACATTGTGATAGCCTTCATGTTGAAGTTCTCTTCTATAGCTATCACCTTGTTTCTTGAATTGCTTAGCATAAGTTGTTGGTGCACATAGGTGAGCCTAGTAATTAGGTAGTTGGCTTGTTAATTTAAACACATAGTTTTATTCCGCAATTATCAAGCCCCTAATTAGAAAAAGTTTTAATCGCCTATTCACCCCCCTCTAGGCGACATCTCGGGCATAGTTGTTCTTTCAACCGCGAAGATATATCTTGGGTTCTCACTCAAAACTCATCTTTGAAGCACAATTTGTCACAAAGTGACTATAATGCAAGATTTGTCTATTTGCGCATAATGGAGAGAGTGTTGGCTCATGAATTGAACTACACTCCCCCTATATCCATGCCTACATCTAAACTAGATAGAATGACTAACATGAGCATGTGCGATACGGTCACTCAAAGTTACTCAAATCCACGACATTTAGTTCATTCCTCAACTCTAGAAATCTTTGGACATCAAGGGCCTTCGTGAAGATATCGGCTAATTGATCCTTGGTGCCAACATACAATAGCTCGATGTCGCCTCGCTCCACATGCTCCCGGATGAAGTGATGACGAATCTCAATATGCTTCGTCTTGGCGTGTTGCACCGGGTTGTGGGCGATCTTGATAGCACTTTGGTTGTCATAAAGAAGAGGCACTTTGTCATAGGTGATACTGAAATCCTTCAAAGTTTGCCTCATCCATAGCAATTGAGCACAACAACTTGCGACGGAGATGTACTCGGCTTCGGTGGTGGAGAGGGCAACACAATTTTGCTTCTTGGAAGACCAACACACCAAGTACCTACCAAGAAATTGGCAAGCCCCGGAAGTTGAATTCCTATCCTTCTTGTCACCCGCATAATCCGCATCCGAGTACCCCGTGAGAGAAAAGCTTGAACCCTTGGGAAACCAAAGACCAAAGCTTGGGGTATGAACTAAATATCGAAAGATTCGCTTAACCGCCGTAAAATGGCTCTCTTTAGGAGCGGATTGATACCTTGCACACATGCCCACGCTAAACATAATATCCGGCCTAGATGCACAGAGATAAAGCAAAGAGCCAATCATAGAACGATATACCTTTTGATCCACATCCTTCCCAAGATGATCCGGATGGAGATCGGTGGAGGTGGACATAGGAGACTTGCAACCCTTGGCATCTTCAAACTTGAACCTCTTGAGCATGTCACGGGTGTACTTGGCTTGATTGATGAAAGTACCTTCTCTCAATTGTTTGATCTCAAAACCAAGAAAGAACTCTATTTCCCCCATGATGGACATCTCAAATTTGTCTGACATCAACTTAGCAAACTCATCATTGAATCGAGTGTTAGAAGAGCCAAAAATGATATCATCCACATAAAGTTGGCATATGAACAAGTCACCTCCAACCCTTTTGGTAAAGAGTGTAGGGTCGATTACTCCAACTTGGAATCCACGATCTACTAGGAACTCCCTAAGGTGCTCATACCAAGCATGAGGTGCTTGTTTGAGCCCATAGAGAGCTTTGTCTAGTTTATAGACATGATCAGGAAAGTTGAGATCCTCAAACCCCGGAGGTTGCTTGACATAGACCAACTCATTTATGGGTCCATTAAGAAAAGCACTTTTAACATCCATTTGTTGCAATTTAAAGTTATGATGAGAAGCATAGGCAAGCAAGATACGAATAGATTCTAGGCGAGCTACGGGAGCAAAGGTTTCACCGAAGTCAATACCTTCCACTTGGGAAAACCCTTGAGCCCCTAACCTCGCCTTGTTACGGATCACAATACCGTTTGCGTCTTGCTTGTTCTTGAATACCCACTTGGTTCCAATGACATTCTTGCAATCCTTGGGTCTTGGCACTAATTTCCACACCTTGTTCCTCTCGAAGTTGTTGAGCTCATCATGCATGGCCTCAAGCCAATCTTGATCTTCAAGAGCTTCAAATACTTTCTTAGGCTCGAGGACGGAAATGAAAGCATGATGAGAGCTAAAGTTTTCCAATTGCCTTCTTGTGGAGACCTTGCCACGAACATCTCCAAGAATCTTGCCCAAAGTGTGTTCATTACGCCCGAGACGACAGTCCCTTGCCCTTGCTCTTCTTTCTCGTACCTCATCTAATGACTCTTGTGAAATGGTTTGATCATCACCTTCATCATTGGGGGATTGAGAATCATCATGATGAGCTTGACCTTCCATGTTACCTTGAGCTTGGCCTTGGACATCATTTGGTGACGAGGAACCACTAGGTGGGTCTTCAATAGAAATAGGATGATCTCGTCCTTGGTCTTGCTCACTAGCTTGAGAACTTGGCATTTGATCTTGATGGGCTTCCGGGGGCACAATGGAGATGCTTGGTGTTGGTGATGGCTCCAAATGAGTAGAGCATTGTCCTTCTCCTTCCGCCACAAGGGGTTCCTCAACGGGGCGGATCTCTCCCACACCCATTCTTCTTATGGCGATTGGAGGAATTACATCACCTACAGCCAAAGGATCGACACGTGCTCCTTGGGAGCCATTATCCTCATCAAAGTGCACGTCCCAAGCTTCTTCAACTTGTCCGGAGGACTTGTTGTAGACTCTATAGGCATGTGACACCGTGGAATAGCCAACAAAAATGCCCTCAATGGATCTAGCTTCAAATTTAGATACACGAGTACCTTTCTTGTTGATGAAGCACTTGCACCCGAAGACTCGGAAATAAGATACATCCGGCTTCTTACCGAGGAGGATTTCATAGGGAGTCTTGATGATCTTGTGAAGATACAACCGGTTGGTAGCGTGATATGCGGTGGCTACGGCTTCGGCCCAAAAGTTATACGAAGAAGAGAACTCCGCAATCATGGTCCTAGCCGCATCCATAAGAGTCCGGTTCTTCCTCTCCGCAACACCATTTTGTTGAGGGGTGTAAAGAGTGGAATATTGACGAGCAATCCCCTCTTCACTAAGAAAACCCTCCACGGTGTAGTTCTTGAACTCGGTACCATTGTCACTTCTAATCACCATAATCTTCTCTTGATATTGTCGTTCAGCCATGTTGATGAAGTCAATCACTTTTTGTTGCGTCTCGTTCTTATTATTGAAGAGATAGACCCATGTGTACCTTGAGTAATCATCCACAATCACCAAACAATATTTGTTCCCACCAAGGCTATCATACGATAGTGGACCGAAAAGATCCAAGTGAATAAGCTCGAGAATCTTCGTGGTGGTGATGATGTTCTTAGTGGGATGTGGACTTCCATGTTGCTTCCCTAGGACACATGAGCTACACACACGATCTTTTGAGAACTTAGTATCGGTTAGTCCAAGAATATGACCACCGCTTTGGAGATTGGTGTGGGCTAGCCGGCGGTGCCAAAGCCAACCCACATCAACTTTAGCAATTAGACATGTCGCAACACTTGAGGTTTCCTTCGAGAAGTCAACCACATACATGTCGTTCGCGACATGTCCAACAAAGGCTAATTTATGAGACTTCTTCCAAAAAACAATCACATTGAGGTCATCAAAGTAAACACCAAAACCATAAAGAGATAATTGGTAAACGGAGAGTAAATTAAAGCCAAGGGACTCAACAAGGAGGACGTTCTTGATGGATGTATCATTAGAGACAACCACCTTGCCTGGTCCCAATACCTTAAGAAGAGATCCATCTCCAATACGAACATGAGTAGCATGAGATTGAGGAGGTTCCAACGCTCCTACCAAGTCATTGCTTCCGGTCATATGTTGCGAGGCACCACTGTCCACCGTCCATTTGGTTGTCCCAGAAGCATTTTCCTACAAGAAATTAAGTCTTTGTTTTAGGTCCCCATTTTTGAATGGGTCCTTTTTTGTTAGTCACAAGGGTCTTAGGCACCCAAATAGCCCAATGATAGTCATCACCAAAAGTGGTGCCGACATACTTAGCATAAACATGACCATTTTTTGCTTTCATGAGGACATAGGAAGGGTTATATTTGCCGGCAAAATTGTTGTGAGAGCCACGAGGGTTCACGGTGCCGGAGCTAGAGGCAATGGTTCCAACGGTATCCACATTTAAGTGTTGTGGGATGGTTCCGGAGGACCCCACTTCCACATCCTTGTTGATGACCTCCTTGCCCTTTGCCAACTCCCCTTCTTTAACAAAGACAATAGGCTTAGAAGAGAGAGTTGACATGTTCTTCTTGTTCTTGTTCTTGTTCTTGTTCTTGTTCTTGTTCTTCTTCTTCTTCTTCTTGTTCTTGTTCTTCTTCTTGTTCTTGTTCTTGTTCTTGTTCTTGTTCTTCTTCTTCTTCTTCTTCTTGGACTCGGAGTTGAATCCAAGACCCTCTTTCCCTAGGTTCTCCTTTTGACCACTTAAAAGGTCATTGAGATTATTTTCACCTTGAATGCAAGAGGCTAACCCTTTCTCAAGTTGAGCCTTTAGTTTACCATTCTCCTCAACTAGATTAGCATGCTCACAACATGGGTTAGAGCTAGCAACATTATCAATAGAAAGAGAAGCTTTTTCTTTCACAAGTTGACCTAGGAGTTGATTATGTGACTCCTTAAGAGCTTTGAGTTCTCTTTCGAGTTTCTCATTTTCTTGGATGAGTCTAGCATTGCCAACCCCTAGCTCACTCTTTTCCTTTTTAAGAACATTAGCAAGAGCAATGGAATGTTCATTACCCTTTTTAAGTCTAGCCATGTCAATTCCATAAGTTTCATCAAGATTAGCATATTTTTCTTCAAGAGCACTCCTACGAGTTTGCTCTTCTTCAAGAGCCTTAGAAAGACTAGAAATTTTATTAGCAAATTCATCACTTTCACTTTCTAAGGTGTCAATTATTTCTTCTTTCTCATCTAGTTGTTCAATAAGAGCATCAACATTAACTTTGGTCACACCTTTAAGTTTTGCAAGCCAAGCATCTAAATCATTTGTAACTTGTGACTCATTCTCAATTTTATCCACGCAATCCAAAAAAGATGGAGAAGTAGATGCAATGGATTTGGGAGAAGGGGTCGTTACCGAAGTGGCATTTGCCATGAGACACGTGGGGGTTGAAGGAGCATTCTCATTGGGGGATTTAAAAAGGGATGACGGTGAAGAGGAAGAGGTAGCTATGGCGATGTGGGCCACACCTACAACTTCATCTTCGTCTTCATCACCGGACATGTACTCTCCTTCAACTTTTCTCTCTTGGGCGGCAAAGGCATTAGGAACCTTCTTCTTGACGAAGTTCTTGATTGGGGACGACTTGGACTTGTCCTTGCGGATGAGCCTTCCCCCATGCTCTTCTCTATTCTCAAAGGGGCAACTCATGATGAAGTGGTTGACGTTGCCACAATTATAGCATGTCTTGGCTTTGTTGATTCTTGGTTCACCTCCTTTTGGTGGAGGCCTTCTCTTGCTGCTTTTCCGGTTCTTCCAATATATGTCCGCGGCAAGTGGTATAGCTTCATGAAGACCACGGAAATCGTCCACTTCTTCCTCATCACATTCATCATCGTCATCTTCTTCATGGGCAACGGCTCTTGACTTCAAATCAAGGGTGGATGGAGCTTGAGCAAGAGCTCTTTGACGGGCATGAGCATGATCGACATTCTTGTTGATGATGCCAATGGAGACGAACTCATTTAGGACGGTGTTGGAGTCCATGGAGGCAAAGTCCTCTCTTGACCGTATGGTGGTGGCCAAAGATTTCTTGAAGGGGGTGATGGCCTTGAGAAACTTCCTCTTGATCCATGCATCATCCACTTGCTTGTCACCGTACTCGGTCAATGTCACGGCAAGAGCCGTAAGTCTTCGATATAGATCTTCCGGTGACACATCGTCTTGCATCACGAACTCTTCCGCTTGATCCAAGGCGGTTTCATACTTGGATTGTTGGATTCTTTTGTTACCCAAGAAGAGAGTGTCGAGCTTTTGCCAACCATCTTTGGCGGTCTTGCACATTTGGATGTGAGGGAGATACTCATCGGTTGCCGCCGATTGGATTGTGTGAAGGGCGGTGGCATTGAGTTGAGAGTTGATGTCCTCCCTTGGTGTCAAGTTGTTAGGATCCACCGGATGAAATCCTTGCTCTACAATTCGCCACAAGTGAGTGCAAGAGCTTGACAAATGAGAACGTAATTTGAATTGCCATCTAGCAAAATTGATTGAATCAATTTTAGGTGGGGGGCCCATGTTGTTTATGTGTGGCATAGAGACGATGGGGTGGATGTTGTTGTAGATTTCCCCCGGAGGAATTTGGGCAAAGATGCCCGGAGAACTCTTAGAGTTTATAACCACTCTCTTTGGTTCCTTCTCCACTCGAGGTGGGGTTAGTGAGGATATCACTACCACCACCTTCAATGGGAATGAGAGGGGGACTAATACTAGGAGTCTTCCCTAAATATTCCTCGAACATCATTCGCATCATATCACCAAGGTTAGCATTGACATTAGCGGTGATGCTTGTCTCTAGGGTATCAACCTTTGACACAAGACCACCGATAGCATCTTTGACGTAACCTATAGTGGCCGGTGCTTCGGAATCCTCTTTCTCGACCATACTTTCTTAGGTTGTTAAACCTTTGATAAGAGCCGAGGCTCTGATACCAATTGAAAGAACGTACGGTCGACTAGAGGGGGGGGGGTGAATAGGCGACTACCAATTTTAATTCTTTTTCTTTTAATTAGGTTTTTAGCAAGGTAAAAACAAGTTATCTAGATGTGCAACTAGATGAACAACCCTAAGTGATAAGATACAAGGAACAAGTAAAAGCGCAACGGAAAGTAAAGGATAGAAGTCACCGCAAGAGGACACGAGGAAATGATTCCCGTAGTTCCTTCCCAAGGGAAGTACGTCTACGTTGGAGAGGTGTGGAGGCTCCTTGGCCCTCCTACAAGCACGTCCATGCTCACACTATTCTCCGGGTGCTACTCCCGTGAGGGAATAGCTCTTTCCACTATGAGGTCGACTTGAAGGCGTTGACCAAACCTTTACACCAAGGTTGGGGCTTTCCACAATGAGTTGGAGACTCCCAACAATGTCCCGGAGCTCCTCACAAACTATGAAGCTCCAAAACCCGCACTTGCTCCTAGAGTTCCCAAGAAACCCTAAGAGCCTACAAGATCCAAGATGCACAAACAACAAGTGGGGGGATTCAAAATTCGTTCGGTGGAAGGCTAGATCTAGGTCTCCTACTTCACTCCTCAAAAGATCAACAAAATTGGGGCGAGGGAGTGGGAGATCTAGGCAATTTTAGCTTGGGCTCATTAATGGAGGAGAGAGAATAAACTTGAGCTAGAGCCTTAAAGACAAAGGAGGGAGAAGCCCTCCTTTTATACTCCTCTCCTCCAAAGGATCCGTTGGGGGATTCTGCTCCACTGCAGCGGTACTACCGCCGCTCCTGGCGGTAGTGCCGCTGCACGCTTCAGTTGACCGACTGGCTCCTTCTGCCCCGTAAGGTGGCGGTACTACCGCTGTGGGCAAACATACGACCCTCCTGGCGGCACTACAGGCGGCAGTGCGGGCGGCACTGCCAGCCCAGGGGAGCGCTCATGAACCTAGCAGCGGTACTGCCGCCGGAGGCGGCCAGAGAGCCTCCCGGGCGGTAGTGCGGCGGTAGTGCGAGCGGCACTGTCAGCCCTGGGGAAGATCTCTTAAGCCCCAGCAGCTGTACTGCCGCCGGAGGCGGCGGTACTGCCGCTCAGGGCTCACAGAGCGCCTCCCAGGCGGTAGTGCTTGCCAGCCCCAGGAAGGGCTCGCATGCCCCAGGCTTGGCGGTACTGCCGCCAACTGGGACTTCAAACCTGTCTAAAATCTGCACAAACTCACAAAAACAATATAAGATTTAAATTATTATGTTGTCATTAATACCAAAACATATTAGGGGACTAGATGCACTTTCAACATGTTTTACAATTTTTTCTGATTTTATATTTCAGCAGTAGGATGTGAGCTCGGATTCCAAAGTGAATTTCTAATAAGTTTGTATCTTTTGACTAATGGTTTGAATAAAAGTTTCTAAAAGGGTCAGAAAAAATTGTATAATTATGTTCTAGGAAATTTCTACAAGATTTTTCTAGGATTCTTGTATAATTATGTAACGATTATCGTAGTTCTAGGAAATTATACAAATATATTTCGTCACCAACGAAATGATATATGCCATTTATTCAGTCAGTTCTCTTGTAGCTTTTAATAGGTAGCAAAGATAGTGCAGGACATCGGTGGAAACTCTAGACAAAGTTTCACAAAATGCTTGGTTTATTTTGATATTTTAGTCCACGTCCAGATGTAAGATGCATAATGTTTATCTCACTGCATTGAAAAACTAAAACATGGATTCCGAGGGATATAAATTACTCCCTCTATTTGAAATCAAATGAAGTTCTAAATTTTTACTAATTCAAACTTCTGTAAGTATTATTAAGTTTGTGGAAAAAATCATTTGACGAAGCATGAGCCTTCTGGGTCGCCTCACAGGTTACTCCATAGGTTCTACTACGGCTTCCATACAAGCATCCCCTAGTCCCCCATCACCTCTCCACTTCTATAGGATGACGTCCGGCAAAATATAGAAGTGGCGAGGTTTCCCTTTCCGTTATCTTTGACCTGACGATCATCCCACCGCAATTCTCGATCTAGCACCTCGGCTAGATCACATTCTGGCGATGCTCCGGCAATGCCGCTGCACACAAACAGAGCTAGATCAAACCACTCACCAAGCACCTGGCAGTGGAATATCCCATTCATGTATCACCGCCACTCGTGGCTGCAAGTCTGGGTGACATGAAGCCCCTCTTTTCCTCAGCACCATCAGATATGTCGACCGTGACTACCATGGTGCTGGTTGTGCCGGGTTCATCATGGTAGGTGCGTTCAATAGGACAAAATACCTCAAATTCGCATACTGAGTCTGAGACTGCTAAGTAATGACGGACGCGAGGATCTTGGATTATGAGAAAATGAGGTTTCACAAGAATGTTGTGCGAATAGGGTTTCGTTTGCGTGCCGATGTCGATGTACGACTGTGAGACTGTCGATTGGTGCATTACAACAGTGCTATCGACAAGTGAGGGTGGAACATAGTGTGACTTCATTTGTTGTGGGGCTCTTCAAGAGTATTGAGTCCCAATTTTCGGGGTCGTTAGTTGTACTGTGGTAGTGTTCTAGTTATTTCCTAGTTTAAGGCATTGTATGGAGATTACTTAGACTTCCTCTAGGGTGAAAACCCATGATCTGTTTTTGGCAGTTAGATCATGCGACGACCGTGCTTGTGCACTATTGCTTTCCTATAGATGTCGTTGTTGGAGACCCTATTTCACAATTTGGGTGTTTTCTATGGTTGTGACTGTTTCACAGTTGTTGTGGGTCACTGGTAAATTTTCTGGGGCCATTTTTATTTATTTCCTTTTATTTTTTTGTATTTTTCGTTGCGTGCATTTTTGGTGTCTCGACTAGTTTTTTACATTATGTTCTTGCAGAGATTGGGTGTAATTGATATTATCTTGAATATATCCCCCTTTATCGGAAAAGGAAAATAAACATCTACATCACCAACACATTTTTCTTAAGTACATTTTCATAATACATATATTTTTTTGATATAGATATTAACCTATTTTTTCTATAGACTGGATCAAATTTAATATATTTGACTTAGAACGAAGCTAGAACTTTAATTAATCTGGGACAACGGAAGTATATCCTAGCTAGTTATATTACCTTGGAATGAAATTTATTTAATCCACTTGTAGAATTTTCATATATTTCGTGTGTCCTGGGCACTCGGCAAAGCCCGTTTTTCTCTTTGGAAAGGCTTTGCCTAGTGTCACCATTAGATAAGCCAACCAGTCTCTTAACCACCCAACCGCAGGTTGTTGTTTGTAAACAAAACATATATTATGGTATGTATTTGGGGAAATAACAGAACATATTCGTATGTATGATTGCGTACATCTCCGTCGGTCTCCACGTAGGACCATCAAGCAAACATGCCAGCGTGGTTCTCTTCAAACACCTCCGGCGGACCCTCCGTGCTGTCTGTTTTGCAGTAGGTGTCATGCATCGCCGTCGCATGCAGCTGGCCGCAGGGAGAGGTTAATTAGAGGGTGTATGTAACGTTGCCGTCGTGGCGCCACAGAACGAGACAGAATCACGTGGTTTCTCCCACAGCGGCGCAGCAAAATCCGGTTGGTTGCGTACGTAGTGTACTTGTGGCTGAACATGAACATGCCGGCCATCAAATAAGCGGCCAGGGATCGGCCGGTCACGGCGGCTTCAGCCCCACGCCGAGTGCCCGACGCGAGACCGTCGTCGTCACCGGCGGCCGGCCGCTCGCCAGCTGCTGGCTGCTCCGCCACAAGCTGCCACTGCTTGTACTTATCCACACACGTCGGCGCCACCTCCACCTGTCACCGGTGGGCTCCCCCGTGTCCACGTCTTGCGTCCCACAGGATGGCTCAGCGTCAGAGACGAATTGGAAAATGGCAACTCCGATGTTTCAAATGCTGATGTCTCCCTGCAAAAAACAAAAACAAAAAACTGCTCAAGTCAAAACGGTGTTTGAACTACTAGCTCATGTTTATCTACTTGTGTCTCCCCCAAAAGTGCTCATGTCGAAACGGGGTATTTTTCATTTTCATTCACGGAGATCAATGGATCGAGCTGTGTATGCGTAGACGGGCCGATTGTCAGGAAGTACGTGATGAGCAACCGTTGATACATCGAGGGGGTAACCAGCCAGATCAGTTGAGCTTGCATTGAGAGTGATCATGATGTGTTCGGAGCATGCCATTGGTTAATTAACGAGGCCGGAAATGCCAAACATGTGACAGCATTTCTACCGTGGGTCCTAAAGCACCCCAAAGGTTGGAACTGAAAAAGGTCACATCGGCACACCAAAAGTTTTCATCGAGCCACTTCCTAAAATTTAGAGACTCTCTAGGCGGTGCCGCATAAGCAAACCAGACACAAATTTTATCACAAACCTATATGTCAGCTTCTAATAAGAATAAAACGATCTTTTTTTGGATGCTGATGCACCTAAAATGAATCTACTTTTCCAAGCACTTTGCTTTATAATTTGCTCCGGAATCCTCCCATATTTGAATAAAACTGTTAAAAATACCACGTCAATTTTTATGTAAAAGAAGGGCATTGTGCAAAAGATATACACGAGGAAGCGTCCGAGGGCCAAAAGATTGGGCCTCACGCGGCCAGACTCCTTGGCCGCGTGGGCCCACCTATCTGGCGCCTCGGGCACAGCCTCTCATTCGGCTTTCGCGTACCCCCCTCATATATATGAAAAAGTGGCTGACCTAGGAGGGGAGGTCGATTCGCGAAACAAAGCGCCGCCGCCACCACGATCTTCGTTTTCGGAGTCAGATTGATCCAGGATTTCTCCCCCGGAGGAGGGACCCGGAGGCCGTCTTCACCGCCATCTTCACCGCCTTCATCTCCATCGACCATGAGCTCCCTCACCATCACCATGTGTGAGTAGTCCGCTGTAGGCACATGAGGTGGATAGGGATTGGATGAGATTGATCATTTAATGACACCCGTTGTCCGAGATCTTAGGGGGTTTATCTTGAGGATATATTTTTGTATTGTGTTGATGCACTTATGCTATGTTTAATGCTTGCTACTAGGGCCCGAGTGGCATGATTTCAGTACTGAACTTATTTTGCCCCATCATATAATTGAGTTTGGTATTTATCTGCAAAGTGTATCACCTGCTATTATGTTGCACCTGCGAACCCTAAACGTGACATATAGGGAAAACAAGGGGTAGATGTTTTAGTTTGAGGATTCTATGTGTTCATGAAGTGTTAATGCGTTGTTTCGGGCTATTCGAAAGGGTAGACCTTAATTACCTGTAGCTCCAAGTTGGCCCCGGTGAAATGGGCAGATAGGACAATAGATGTTGTGCAAATTCTCTTGGTTAGTACGCACAACTAATTATGGAACACATACCTACATATATCGGAGTTAGAGATAAGTCCCATTGCTATATGAATCTTATTATATGATCAATCTTATTCATGCAACACCCCGCTGTCACCTCATGCCTATGTTTTAAATCTCTGAGTTACACTTTCACTTTTTCGGTGAAAATTGGGAAACCATTGTTCACTACTGCTGTTTTATTTGCTTGAATCATCCTGCTGCCATCACTATTACTGCTGCAAGTTTATTGATATACATGTGTGGTTGAGAGTGACGCCTCAATTGCTAAAGTCTTATTGGTATTCTTGTGTTCCCATCGAGTCGAACTATAAATTTGGGTAATGCTTCCCAATGAAGATTTCAGCGGTCCCCTATACTTGTGGGTATCAAGACGTTTTCTGGCGCCGTTGCAGGGGAACCTAGATTTATTGGTAAGACAACTTGTTATCATTTATTTGCTGCATTTGCTTGTTCCCAACCATGGGAAAGGAAAAGAACACTCCGAAGGAAGTAAGGCCTTCCACTACTCGAGGAGGTACGGACTTGCCAAGTAGGCCAATCTTTTCACCTAATGCTACTTCTGCTATTGTTGCTAGAAAGAAAGGTAAAAATATATCTAGTTCACCATTGTCTAAAATGTTTACTAGTACTGAAAATGATTTAATATGTGGTAGCATAGACAAAGAAGTGACACCTGAAACACCTGAAACATCTGAGATAATTGATACACCTAAAATTCCTGAATCTTCTATTATTGAAAATGTGGAGTCTGAGTTAGAAGATAATGAATATTCTGATGATGAGCATGAAACTTCTTCTGAGGAAGAAGATGCATTTACTATGGCTTTTATGGATCCGAATTTGGATAAATTGGAAAAACTTGATAGCTATGCAAATTCTCCTCTTGATGATTATTTCCCTGTTACTAAGAAAACAAATGCTCCAGCTATTAAAATTAAAGACAAAGATTATGAGTTTAGTGTTGATCCTGAAATAATTGAAAAATCTGAGAAGTATAAGTTTTATGGGAGAGATAATGAATTTCCTTTTGAACACATTGCTGTTTTGCATGATTTGTCTGTGTTATTTGGTAAAGATGAAATCCACCAACGTTATTATTTCTTAAAGTTGTTTCCTTTTACCTTGGGAGGAAATGCTAAAATTTGGTATAATCATCTAGAACCTGGATCTATTACTAGTAAAGAGGAATGCTTGCAGGTATTCTATAATAAATATTTCCCTGTTGATAAGATCCACGGTTTAATTATTGAGATTAGCAAATTTTCACAGAAAGAGAAGGAGGATTTACCCCAAGCTTGGGGGAGGTACAGTAAGATGGTTAGGAAATGTCCTACCCATGGCTTCAAGAGTAATGAAATCCTTGATATATTTTACAATGGACTAACTGAAAATACTAGAATCTATCTTGATAGTATTTCAGGTAATGTTTTCAGGGAAAGGACCGTTGATGAAGCTACCGAGTTATTGGAAACTATCTCCGAAAATTATGAAGATTGGAATATTGAAGAGTTTGATGGAAGAGAGATATTCCCGGAGAAGAAAGGAGGCATTCTTGAATTAAATGAAGAAGGAATGAAAGGAGCTTCCAAGGATATGAAAGAGAAGGGAATTAAAACCTCTCATCTCAAGCAATTATCTGAATTGGGTGTTAAACTTCCTACTGATCAACCTTGTTTCCCTTTTCAAGTTAATGTTGTAAGATCTATGGAAGGTAATGAAAAGGTAACACCTCCTGTTGAAGTATCTTATGTTAATGATTTTGCTTATCATAATAATCATGAAGAGCATGATATTAGAATGAAAATTATGGAAAACTCTCATAAGATTAAATTTCTTTGGGAAAATTTAAATGCTAGTGTGGGAGAGGTTAAAAGAATTATTAAACATTGTGAGATGATGAATAATCAAGTTGAACAAATGGTTTCTCTTCCAAATCAATTGTATGCAAATCTTACTGAGAAGAAACAGGTTTGTGGAGTTAATACTAGAGGTGGTGCAAGTACTCAGGATCCTGACTATCCTGAAGACCATCCCAAGAGAAAAGAGCAAGAGGCTCTCAAGAAGAAATCTTCTGCAGGAAAATCTCCCAATGAAAACAAAGATAATGACAATTCTCAAGAACAAGACAAGGATATTTCTATTTCTGATGCTGAGACTGAAGATTATAATAATGAAGAAGAGGAATCATCTCCACCTGAAGAAGAGCAACATGAAGCTGAAAATATTGAAGAACCTGAACCTCCTGAAAAAGAAGACCCTCAGCCATCTATTGAGAAGAATAAAAAGAAGAAGCATCCAAATCAACAAAAAGGTAAAGAGAGGGATCCATGGGTGCAAAGACCCATACCATATCCCCAAGAGGTAATGAAATCTTTGGATGATGCTATGTTTGAGAAGTTTCTTGAATTAATTAAAACCTTATATCTACAAATCCCTCTTGTTGATACTATTAAAATTCCTCCATATTAAAAATATATGAAAGATATTGTCACTAATAAAAGGAAGATACCTAATGCAGAAATTACTGCTATGCTTGCTAATTATTCATTTAAAGGGAAAATGCCTGAAAAGCGTGGAGATCCCGGTATTCCAACTATTCCTTGTTATATTAAAGAAACCTATGTGAAATATGCCTTATGTGATTTAGGAGCTGGTGTTAGTGTTATGCCTTTTTTCTTTGTATAAGAAACTTAACCTAAACAAATTGGTTCCAACTGAAGTTTCACTGCAAATGGCTGACAAATCAACTGCTGTGCCCATAGGTATATGTGAGGATGTTCCCATCTCTATTGCTAATGTTTTAATACCTACAGACTTTGTCATATTAGAAATGCCTGAGGATGATAATCTATCTATTATTCTTGGAAGACCTTTTTTAAACACTGCAGGAGCTGTGATAAATTGCACTGAGAGCAAGTGACATTTAATGTCAAAGGAATGAGCATACTATTTATTTTCCCAAGAAGATCCTGTCACAATGATAAACAAGAGTGTGAATTCTATTTAAAGAAATACTCTTATAGTTGGAAGCTTTGAATTTGCACTACCACCTCCTGAACCAAAATATGCTACCTTGATGATTGGAACTATTCCGATCAAATATGAGGGTAACTTGAATTTCTTATTTATATATAAAATAAGAATCATGTATTATATCTTTTACATATTATTAATGAGACTTGATCAACCTCATTACTAACGTGGAAATGATGAAAACTTGATTCCCATAAAAATTGGTGTTGCATTTAAATTTTGTTTATCTTAAAATTTTAGAATATATGCATAGATATAATTATTTCAGAGTTTAGAAAATTCCAGAATATGAAGTTTGAAAAATCCTCTTCAGAAAATTTTCTCGGAAAATTCCAGAAAAATTTGGAGGTAAGTTATTTTACCAGAGGGGCCAACAGCCAAAAGTGGGACACCAGGAGGCCACCAGGGACCAAAAGAGAGTGTCCCACGCGGCCAGATTCCCTTGGCTGCATGGGACCCACTAACTTGGCCCCCAGGGGGAGTTAGGTGAGAGGTCAATGCCCATCTCCTTCCACTCGACAGAAAACCAGCTCCAGGTATTTTCCCCAATTTTTCCCGAGCTTCTTCTTCCTGCCATCGTTGGATCTCCAAATTTAGGGCAGATTTTTCAAATCTGTTTGGTGGGATTGCTCCTTGGNCCCACTAACTTGGCCCACAGGGGGAGTTAGGTAGGGTTCAATTTCCCATCTCCTTCCCCTCGACAGAAAACCAGCCCCAGGTATTTTCCCAAAATTTTCCCGAGCTCTTCCTTCCTGGTATCCTTCGATCTCCAAGTTTAGGGCAGATTTTCCAAATCTGTTTGGTAGGACTGCTCCTTGGTATGTGACTTCCTCCACCCATCCAATTACTTTTTGTTCTTACGCTTTATAAATGAAGTATTTTGCTGCTTGAGGTGCCACCCAAAATGCTTGAGAAATCCATATATTTAAGTTTCCTAGTTGATATTGATGCATGGTATTGATATGGAGACTAGTTATGGATGGCTCAATGTTGTTTTAGAGTGTTGCATCTTAATTTTTGTTGGATATTATTTTTGGACAGCAAGGTTTCATCATGAACAAGGGTAAGGGATTGCTTGGGATGACATCGAGACCAAGGAGAAGATTATCTAGAGTCTCCGAGAATTATGATGACAACCATCTTTGGGAAGATGGTGCGGTATATGCAGGGGAGAGACTTCGCATTCATGCCACCAAATGGCAAGACCCTGTGGTTCTTGATCATTGGGGCATAAGGGAAGACTTCAACGCCTTCGCCGCTGCAACTGGACTATTCGAGTTTTCCCAAAATCCACGGGATACATACGAGGAACTTTCGCGAGAATTCCTCTCTACATTCCGGTTCGAGGGCCCCGACAACTACAAACTCAGTAAGAAGAGTAAGCCACCGCCTCCCACCTTTGTCATAAAATTTACTATGAGAGGGCAACGCCTTGTTATGTCATTAGATGAGTTCTGCAAAGTTATTCGCGTAGAGAACATGGTAGTTGGGATGAAACCCGTGCTGATTCTAATCAAGAACTTGTTGCTTTCTGGCGTAGTAGTTCTGTGAATGTTCCTGAGAGAATTAATAGGGGTAAATTCACCCACATACAGCACCCCGGTTTGAGATACTTTGCTTTGTTCCTTGCAAGAGGATTTCTTGCTAGAGATAACACTTCTGCTTGCACTGGACCCATGGTTTATTTACTTAAATGTGCAAAAGAGGGAACACCGTGTGAGTATAACTTGGGAGTAATTCTTGCTAGGACTTTACACTTGGCTATGATAAGAAATAATACTGATTACACTCCTATTTATGTTGGTGCCATTGCTACTTTAGTACATGAGCACATTAAGGAAGAGAGGGGTTTTGGTGATGACATGGGTAGGCTTGTGAGAGAGCCTAATTTACTTGATTTTACTTTGACTTCTCGCATGGAAATGAGTGAAAGGCATGAGGATTATTATATGTATAGCTATAAGAGTTCTAATGGACAAAATGTGTCCATTAGGCTCCCTCGTGCTGACCTTTTTGACAGGACTACCGGAAAGTGGACCGTGAAAGAAGTGCAACCTCAAGAGGAGCCCCAAAATCCAGGAATGCAAGGGTGCCAATATAATTACTTTCCTGGAGAAGGAAGTGGTGGGTACGATTACCATCCGGGATACTAGCTTGATCGCAAGCTTGGTGGAGTACTTCTCTCCCTTTCCATTTGTTGTTTTATATCACTTTTATCTTGTTATGTTTTAGTTTCTTGTTCTTTAAATCACAAAAAGACAAAAAGATTTTATTAGTTTCTTTTGCTTATTTACTTCTGCTCATTTACTTTATGCATCTAAAAACTAAAAAGAACAAAAATATTTTCGTTTTCTTTAACGAAAAGACTTGCTATCCCCATGGGTAGCTACACATCATAAGTTTGACCGAAACGTATATGCAAAGCTAAAATGTGATTACTCAAGTAGACAAGGGGGATGTCACTAGTAGAGTTGATAGAATTATTAAAAGTATTTTGAAATTTTTTTGATTTTTTTCCATCCGCTGTGATTTTTTTAGTAAAGTTTGACCCAAATGTCAACAAAAAGTCAACTATGAAAAAAAGCTAAAAATGACGACCAAAAAATATTTTTTTGAAAATTTTGAAACCAGTTTTGTACACCAAATATCTATGTTTTACTAGGAAAACAAGCTAAAACGGATACATACGGCTTGCATCTCCGTATAACGCATGGGTGTGTAGCTACCCATGCGGGTAGCAAATTGTCTCTCTTTCTTTAATCCAACGCAAAAACGAAGGTGCAGGAATTGCTGAAATATGTTTACTGTTTCATTTTTCATATTTTTTCTGTAACTCGGATTGAGCTGAAATTTTAACGACCACTGTAAATTTTCATAACCTACACACACGTAAAATATGATATTATTCTGAGGTGTCTAGGTAGGGAAAAACAGTACTGGACGCAGTAACGTTTTATGACAGATTTGAGTTTCTATTACGCAGTTCAAGTTAGGAGAGGAGAACAACGATGATGAGTTGATGTGCATGAAGTTGATGAAAGTTATGACACCTTTGCCATGCTTATGTGGACTTTTTAATAACAGCAAGTGCGCACATCATAGTTTCTTTAACATCTAGGGAAGTGGTAGCAAATATTTATCTTCTCCGTGTTCTAGTATGTTATATGATGATGCAAGTGAGATATTATTTAGTTGCCACACTTGGCTGTGGATTGAGTAACCGTGGATCTAAACAAAGGTCTACGCATTCCATTGTGCTTGCTAAACTTGCCAACCCAAGAGAAAGTGTCGTGGTATTGTCGAAACTAGCCTCGGCAGGGGTGCCATCGAGCTAGGTAGAGAGAGGGGCTTTGGAGACGTGGGGTATTCCGGCAACGGGATAGACACAAGTTTACCCAGCTTCGGATCACACGACGGTGGCGTGATCCTACGTGCTGCTATAAATCACTATAAGGCAATATCGCCGGTTACTGTGAGTTCTCACCGAGACAGAAGATCTCGCCGAGATTGCTGTGTCTAAGCTGGATCGTATTGAGTCGTGCCCTAAGGCGTCCCGTAGGCCGTCTTATAAAGGCGTCCGGCCTAGGGCGTACATGAGGAAACATACTGACTAAGTCATAGAGTTCTAATCTAATCCGGCTTGGGCCTTGCCTCGTGGGTTAAGTCTTCCGCAATGCTGGCCACCTTCTGAAACCTTCCCTTAGCCGGATGGGCCTCCTGCGCTTCATCATACTGGGCCGCCCGGTCAGCCGGATTCGACTTACCACCACTATGGGACACCCTGGTATGCTGGCTTTACTTCACATCTGTGAGGGTACCAGTTCGGCATAACCACAACAGTAGCCCCCGGAAAGCTTCAAGTACTTGCACGGTTGGCTTCATTCTCTCGACAAAGCACTGTCCGAGAAACTCTTCATCCGTCTTCTGTCTTGGAGCATTCCCGGAAACCTGCAATCATGCCAAACTTGTTTGTTGGTCTCAATGTGCTAGCTTGTTATGCCGGAAAAATACTTGAGTGCATTTTGACAGAGGCGTAGGAGGGAAGAAATCCTCTCGCAACGGCTTGATTTGTGACTCGTGGTGGAAATCTCGGCTCCTGACCGTTGCGAGAATCTCGGCGCTCCCGCTATAAAAGCTGGCATCTTCGCCTTCGTCGCGGCCACGTATCCATTCCCAACCCTAGCACATCTCTTCCCCAGATCCCATCTCCTCCAGAGCTCCAACTCTTCCATCACTCCTCCGAGCTCCATGGCATCCGTCGCCCCGAGCTCCATGGCATCCATCGCCCCAAGCTCTCCCGTCATCGACGCTACGCCTCTCGACTCGACACCGCCGATGGGTGGCTCGGTTTCCGCCGCCACCGCCGCCGGCTCCTCGCCATCCACCGCTCCTGCTGCAACTTCTCTTGCTCCGGCACCCCCCTCCTCCACCGCAGTCCCTGGACACGACGAGGTTGCTCTGGCCAGAGCAGCAGCCGAAGCCGCAGCTACGGTGGCTTCAACTTCTGCAACCGCCGCCGACGTGGTCGAAGAGACCCGGGCCACCGAAGAAGAAGAGGATAAGGAAGCCGGCGACAATGCAGGCGCCACCAACAACCCGACCCACAACTGGGCTTGCTCAGTGGTGGATGATGTCGAGCTGACGGGAATGGTGGCTGATGGGGCCATTCTTCCGTCTTTAGAGTCGGCTCCGACTTGGCGATCCGCCTTTGGTGACCCGTCCCCAACTCCAATCATGGATGAACGGGTACTTCTTTCTTCTCATGTTGTCAGAGGGTTCTCTTTGCCGCCCTCGGCTTTCTTGATAGAGATACTAGACCATTATGGTCTCCAGCTTCATAACATCACCCCCAATAGCCTCCTCTACATATCCGGCTTCGTAACGCTGTTCGAAGGCTATTTAGGATTAGCTCCTAGGTTAGACTTCTTTCGGTACTGCTTCGGAGTCAAGAGGCAGACAGTTCACAAGGAGCTGTTGGTTGCCGGCTCTATCAGCTTCAATTGCCGCCGGGACATAGATTGGTACCCTCAGGTGCCAATTGTGGATTCGGCTAAGGGGTGGGCGTCCACCTTCTTCTACTGCAAGGACGTAGCGCCTCCAAAAAGGCAGCAAGGACTTGCTCCTTTCGAAGATAGGGCCACAACGGAACTCCCCTCATGGAAGAAGCCGGCAGCAAGAATGCCGGCGGAGCTTGCCGCCATCAAGGCCAGGATCACAAAGCTGACCTTCGGCACTCCTCCCCTAACTGGGGAGGACACAATAACCTACTGGATCAAGAGACGGATCAAGCCCCTCCAACATCGTGCTCGCATTTTATGCGAGTACACGGGCCATTCTGATCCCATACGGATCAATGAAAAGGACCTGGAGCGAGACCTTTTTGAGGCTCGCTTCAACAAGCTTATCAAAGCCCGGCATGGCGAAGGCCGGCAATATGAAGAATCGCTGCCGATGTATACGGCATCGAACCCTCCCCCGAAGCACTACTAGGAAACTAGCTATAGGTGGAATGCTATTTTGTGGCGCACCAATATTTCATGCGCCACTAAATTTTTTTTTGTGGCGCACCAGTTTCCATGCGCCACTAAAAGAAGAAATTCTGTGGCGCATCTGGAGGACATGCGCCACTAAAAGAAGACATTCTGTGGCGCACCTTCCTCCATGCGCCACAGAAATTCTGTGGGCCCCACAACCAACGGCTGGCTTGCATCCTACACTGCCTTTTCTGTGGCGCATGGAGCAAGGTGCGCCACAGAAATGTACATTTCTGTGGCGCATCTGGCCACATGCGCCACAGAAATATGGTGGGCCCGGCACCAATGATTAGGGGCTGCACAATTCTGTGGCGCATGGGTCCACATGCGCCACAGAAAGTGACATTTCTGTGGCGCATGTGGTTCCATGCGCCACAGAATTGTGCAGCATTTTTTCACCCCACGCACCCCCCCCCCCCCCGTGGATCGCCTTTTTAGTTTTGCACGAAGTGAAAGAAAATGATAAAAAAATCAAAAATAAAATCTTTTTCGATATAGGGAAGGTTTAGGGTCTAGTTGTTAGGAAAAATTTAAAATACACATTTTGACTTTTTTCCAAAGTAGGTGAAAAAATATTAAAACGGGCATAACTTTTGCATACGACGTCGACCTCCTCCACCACCACGGCGACAATTCTGTGGCGCATATGTAGCCCATGCGCCACAGAATTGTCTGGCGGGATTCCAAATTTTGAATCCCGCCGGCACCCCTTCTCTCCTCCACTTCTCCCTCCACTTCTCCTCTCCTCTTCTCCTCCACTTCTCCTCTCCCCTTCTCCTCTCCCCTTCTCCTTCCTCCTCCTTCTCCTCTCCTCTCCTCTCCTCCACATCTTCTATCCTCCTCTCCCCTTCTCCTCCACTTCTCCTCTCCCCTTCTCCTTCCTCCTCCTTCTCCTCTCCTCTCCTCTCCTCTCCTCTCCTCCACATCTTCTATCCTCCTCTTCCTCCACCTCCACCTCCGGCGACCTCCTCCACCACCACGGCGACCTCCTCCTCTCCACCTCCACCTCCACCTCTACCTCCGGCGATCTCCTCCACCACCCCGGCGACCTCCACCTCCGGCAACCTCCTCCACCACCCCGGCGACCTCCTCCTCCACCTCCGGCTACCTCCACCTCCGGTGACCTCCGACGACCTCATCCACCCCGGCGACCTCCGGCGACCTACTCCACCATCTTCGACGACTCCCATCCTCCACCCACCTCCGGCTACCCCCTCCTCCTCCACCCACGGCAACACGGCCTCCGACGAGCACCGAAAAAATTCCGGCGAAATTCCGGCGGCTAGATCTAGATCTAGATCTGGCCGCCTTTTTTTTTTTGAAATTCAAAACAAAATTCTGTGGCGCATGGTGGTGGGTGCGCCACTAAAATATTTCTGTGGCGCACGGTTCTGGGTGCGCCACAGAATCTTAGCATTTCTGTGGCGCACCGCCAGCATGCGCCACAGAAATATATTTTAGTGGCGAGGATTCTGTGGCGCATGGGCATTTCTTGTGGGTGCGCCACAGAATTCTTTTTTGGTGCGCCACTAATAGCCCTTTTCCTGGTAGTGAAGGTACTTTGTCGGGCCAAAGTTCAATTCTCTGAAGGATTCGAGTTTTCCTTTAACAGACTAACATGCAATATGTCAGATTCACGGAGTTTGCGCCGCTCATCCTGCTGGAAAACCATCGTCCAGCAAGGCGCCCACGCGACCCATCTCCTTTTCTTCGGCTACTGCAGAGAGCCGGAAGAGGAAAAGCCAGTCTACTACGATTGGCGTTAAGTCATCTGAGGATGACGACGCTCTCGCTGGGCTCAACATCCCCAGCAAGAAGTAAGTCGGCTTAAAACATCTCTTCTTTGCTCTGCAATATTGCCGGATTTGCTAAGCTTGATCCTTTACCTTTGCAGGATAAAGAAGGGCGCACCTTTGAAACAAAAGGTGTGTGCCACACGGAAGAAAACTTCTCCCGCTGTCGCTCCTGCTACTCCTTCGGTCCCAAAGCCGAATCCAGTTGAGGAGAGCACCCGCACCATGGCGGCAAGCCCTACTCTGGGAAGAGCCGAGATTGCCCCTCCCCACCAATGGACGGAGATGACGGGAAAGGTGACAGCACCTCCTTCCCCACCAATGGCTGAAGCTCCGGCTAATGATGCCCCGTCCTTTCCTCCGATTAAGGCGGAGGCCATTGATGACGAGGGACGCATCAAGCCGGAGTTCATGAGCCGGTTCATGCATGCACCTCGGCTTCCCCGGAAGAAAGGAACAACCGTCCGGGATGATGAGCCGGACCATACCAAGGCCTATGACACCTTTGATGTCATAGAGATCCTTGAAGATCGACAGAATTACTTTGCTGAAAGCTTCGAAGCCGGCATGACGCTTCTCCGCGAACACTACCAGGTAAGTGACTTCCCCAGTAGCCCCCGAGCATTATGCCAGGTTAAGTTTTACAAACTAGCCGACATAATGGTCCGAGAGAATGCGTATGCATATGTTTAGCCCCCTAGCGATGAAATGTCATCCTGTAGCTAGTCTTTGCTCTTCAATATAGCTTTAGGCTTTTAGCACCTCCTTACGCAGATCCATCGCAAAATTGGTGTTGAAACGATCAACTTTTTGGGTGTGCGAAATCAGGAGATGCGCCGGCTAAAAACGGAGCTGGCAAACAAGGACGCCATCATCGCCGGCTTTGAGGCGGATCGCGTCCAGTACCAAGGTATGAATGCCGAAATCTTAACTTTGAATGACAGGCTTATTTTTATACTGCTGACATTTTGTCTTGCAGATGCCATCGTAAAAGCCAAGGAGTTTGCCGAGAGCGCAGGCACCCTTGACCAGCTCCGCAACGAAAACATTAAGCTAAACAAGCTTAATGAAACGATAAAGGTGGAGCTGGAGACGGCCAAGAAGGGCCTTGCGAAAGCCGAACAAGTACTGCAGACGGAGAGGCAGAATCACAAAGATGCCCTTCGTGAAGTCCAGGACCGGCTTGATAAACGCCTTGATGAATCGTTGGCAATCGACAATCAGCTTTTGAGTAAGTTTTACTTAAAAACCAAAATTCATTGCTTTCTGTCTAAGCCATTTTATAACTGAACTTCGCCTTTTACAGCTCCGGCGGGTTATGGCCATGAGCTGACAGCGGAAAACCGGCTTGACCGGATTTTGGAAGTAGGGGAACTCCTCCCGAAGATTCTTTCTTCGGGAAAGAAGCTTGCCGAGAAATTCTTTCCCAGCAACCCCGAGCCAGTGATGGATCTTGGAAGCTTGGCAACCGAACTGGACGATGCAACGTCGTCCTTTGAAGAACAGTTTCGATCCAGCGCTCGTGGAGGTGCCAAGACGGCTTTGGGCCTAATGATGGCACATTACCCGGAGGCAGAGGCCTGGCGTGTCGCATCCGGCTTTCCCCTTGAAAAAGAGGACGGCTCTCCGCTAGACACCCAAGACCGGAAGAAAATCTTGCACTCCGTCTCCGGTTATGCCAGCAAGATCGCCAACATGGTTTCCCTTACCACATTCTTCAGGGAGGTGCCGTGCCCGCCAACTCCCACCAAATCTGATGACGAAGGTGAAGAGGCGGACAAATCTGCATGAGCCGAATTTGCTCCTTGAGCCGGCCATCCCTGAAAATGTAATTTGCACGATGTAAAGCCGTCCAAACAATTTATATGTCTAGAAACAACTAAGTCTTTTTGCTGTATGTAATCAGCTTTTTTATTTGCAAAATTGCAATTTTTATGCCTCAGTTTATTCTGGCCTTGACACCTTAGCCTTTAAGCGCCGACAAACCTATTGCGAAGCAAACTTGCTGAGTAACAGGGTACACAATGACCAATCTGTTTAGACTCAGAACAGGTGCCGCCTTTCGTTGCCGAAACGCTTTGAAGCAACCCGGCGCAAAAAGCTATCAGACAAACACTAATTTGGCAAAACGTTCTTTTTCATCACCTTAAGGTGGATTCAACATGAAAGATAGTTTACCAACAAGAAACACATGCAATTTCGGGTAAACAGATGATAACAATAAGATCATTGGGAAATAAAAGATGGTACAGATTCTCGAATTTCACATGAGAGAAGCCAATTTTTATTTCATGGTCACATTGACATGGTTACACGAGAATTTGCTAAGTGTAAAAGGGACGTAGCTGAGCGATATTCCAGGGACGTTTCGTCTCATCTATGTCGTCATCTACAAGCCTTTTCCTCTTGCGACCTTTCTTCCTGGGATCTTTCTTTGAATCCCTTAAGTCGAGGAGATAGTATGACCCGTTTTTCAGTGCTTTACTGATAACAAAAGGTCCTTCCCATGGAGGGGATAACTTGTGATGCCAGCTTTGCACAAGCCGAAGCACTAAGTCGCCTTCTCGAAAAGATCGATTCTGCACTCTACGGCTCTGATATCGACGTAGATCTTGCTGATAGATGGCGGATCGTTGGAGAGCTAACTCTCTTTCTTCTTCAAGGATATCTAAGCCGTCTTGACGTGCTTCTTCTGCGTCTTTCTCGATGTAGGCTGCGACTCGAGGCGAATCGTGGATCATGTCGGTTGGCAGTACTGCTTCGGCTCCGTAAACGAGGAAGAAAGGAGTGAAGCCGGTTGACCTGTTTGTGGTAGTACGAATACTCCATAGGACAGCCAGCAATTCATCTACCCACGCGCCAGTTGCTCGATGCAAAGGAGTTTCAAGCCTCAGCTTGATACCCTGCAGAATTATGCCGTTAGTGCGCTCTACCTGTCCATTGGATTGCGGATGCGCCACCGATGCCACATCGAGCCGAATTTTTGATCGGCTGCAAAACTTCGATAGCTCACCGACGGCAAAGTTTGTTCCATTGTCAGTGATAATGCTATGCAGTATGCCGAATCGAGTTGTTATCTCGACGATGAACTTTGTAGCTGTAGCCCCGTCGAGCTTCTTGATGGGCTTTGGCTCACCCGGCTCGCGTTGCGCGGAGGGCTTGGAGTCCTTTGCCGTCGTGGAGGGGGTATGTACTTGGAAGGGTTATCTCCCTCTTTGCGTGATGGAGGCGGCAGTGGAGGTGGCATATTATCTCTGTTATCCTCCCTTCGAGGTGGATTCTCCACCTCACGTCGTCACTCCTGACAAGGTGGTGCCGCCTTTTCCTTGCGAGGGTCCTCCTTTCTCTCCTGGCTTCGATATCCTCCTCGGCTATTGCCAGCCTCACAATGGCGAGACGAGCCTGTCCGGGATTCCGTACCCTTTGGTTGCTTGTCCTTCGGACTCTTGTCATCGCCTTTGTTGTGGCTGCTTGAGCCGGCCGGATCATCGTCTGGGTTTGCTGGTGCAGCAGTTTTCGGCTTTTTGGCAGTCGAGTTGCAAAGACGAGAGTCATCAAACATCCTCCCCGACTTGACCTATGAGTCGTTCTGGTGCTGCTGCGCAACCCCCAGTAAATAAGCCGAATATCTAAAGCGGGCGTCGCGGTCCAATGACTTGTCGAACATGACCTCCTGAGCTGCTTCCATGTTCTTGGCTGGGGTGTTGAAGTAGCACAACTTGGTCACCGGGTCCCGCACATGGTGGTACTTTCTCCAGACCGAGTTAGCATGTTCCTCTTCCCACTTGCTACGGAAATCCAGCTTCTTGTGCAGGTTCTTATCGCGAGGCGGACAGAAAACTTCGTCAGCTGCCTTTTCCCTTTGCTTGCGAACGAACTCCGTTTCCTTATTTGTGAGGTCGAGTTCCCGCTCCATTATCTTGTTGGCTTGTTCCATTAGTAGAACGCGACGCCTTTCAATGTCTTCTAGCGATGCATCAGGAGGGAGTGGTGTTAGCAGTTCCTCATACTTTGCCATCTTGTCCACAAATTCCTTCTCCGTCAACTCGCCGACAATAGCATTGTCTCCGTCAGCCGGCAATTTGCTGGTTCCCTTCATTGGAGCCAGCGGTGGCACAAATTCCACCTTTTTGTGTCCGACTTCAGGAGTCTTTTATTCGCCATCGGCGGCTTTCGAGGTATTGGGGTCATCCCTAGGATCAGAGATGACATCACCCATAAAAACCTCGACAGGGCGTCCCAAGCAGGACGCAACCTTCCGGCTAAAATCATCGGATTCTCCTTTAGATTCGAGGTCTTTCTCCATATGGGCAGTGTCCCCTGATCCGGCTTCTGAATCTGCCCTAACCTACAAAGCAGGGAGGATCGACTCAGGTTCAGTCATCGACTCGCTTGAGCCGGTTTCTCTAGCCATGCCGACGAAGTGGAAGTCCGACGCCACCATATTAGAGGTTGTGTCATCCTCGGAGTCCTCATCATCAGCGTCCAAGGCTAGATCCAAATCGGCGATCTCCTCAGAGTTCAGATCCGATCCATCTTCAAAGTTCCAAGGGTGGGTGGTGGGCAAACTTGATGTGAAACCGAGATCGTCCAGAGCCTTGGCGGTGAAGCCGACGAAGATGTCAATGCCGCCGATGGAGACCGTGGACCAGCCGGCGGGATCCACCTTTGCCGGCGTCCAAAAGCCGTCGTTGAGAATGTGGCCGGCTCCAGTCTCGTCGAAGTAGCTGACTAAGCCGACCGCGATGGTGTCGCCGACGTCGCCCGTAGATCCCGACAGGAACGAAACCCCGGACATCTCTTGCCCCACGGTGGGCGCCAACTGTCGTGGTATTGTCGAATCTAGCCTCGGCAGGGGTGCAATCGAGCTAGGTAGAGAGAGGGGCTTTGGAGACATGGGGTATTCCCGCAACGGGATAGACACAAGTTTACCCAGCTTCGGATCACACGACGGTGGCGTGATCCTACGTGCTGCTATAAATCACTATAAGGCAATATCGTCGGGCTACAGTGAGTTCTCGCCGAGACAGAAGATCTCGCCGAGATTGCTGTGTCTAAGCTGGATCGTATTGAGTCGTGCCCTAAGGCGTCCCATAGGCCGGCTTATAAAGGCGTCCGGCCTAGGGCTTACAGTAGGAAACATACCGACTAAGTCATAGAGTTCTAATCTAATCTGGCTTGGGCTTTGCCTTGTGGGCTAAGTCTTCTGCAATGTTGGCCACCTTCTGGAACCTTCCCTTAAACGGATGGGCCTCCTGCGCTTCATCATACTGGGCCGCCCGGTAAGCCGGATTCGACTTACCACCACTATGGGCCACCCTGGTATGCTGGCTTTACTTCACATCTCTGAGGGTACCTGTTCGGCATAACCCCAACAGAAAGTAAAAGAGTTTTTCAGATGTTAAACATGGAGTCATATGCTTGACAATCTTAGGGACTGGGAGTTAACTTATATGTGCTGACACATAGAAAGCTTTCAACATTGCACTAAATTATATTTAGTTGATATCATGTACTTTTGTTTATGGATGCCTATCATGGTGCCAAATAAAAGCGGAAACTTAGTAAGTTTGAGGAGTAGGTATAAATGGCGAGAGAGACGCCTGGGCCACTAATCTAATCCATGCCTCATTCATGGTGGAAATTTACTTACATGCTATAGTGAACCTTCAGTGATGCACATCACAATAAAAAGATATACCAATAGTCAATAAAAAGGGGGTGTTGAGATTGTTCATTTTGTTTGTTTGTCTTGTCATTTTGACATGGGCTGGTTCCATGTCTTGGGACAAGAGGTACCCCAGTTGACGCTCTTGATGACGCTATTATTACTTGCAATGACTTAAAAACTCAAACTTTCTTTGTGGCCCGAGTTGAGTAACACCGTGGTGTAGGTACTCGTATTCACGGGGCATGAGGCTCTCAACCATTAGTTAGTCAAGCATATGAGTCATAATAGGGAACACCAAATGGATTGATAAAACTAAGAGCAAGGTTGTAAGTACAATGAGTTCACTAGTCAATGAAAGAAAGAATCAAAAGATCTCAAAAATCTTGACATGATTCAATCAAAAACAATGCAAGAACCTTTGTTTATTTTTACAGTTGGGCAAAACTCATCCAAGTGTTGACACTTCATGTTATTTCTCTTGCAACAAATATAAATGCTTTAACACTGATTAGATGCCTTTGCTAGCATTTTGTTATTTGTTATGCAAGTTATGTTTTGAATACTTTTTGGTGTTAAACGGTGTTACATATGCAATGCAAAGTTCTTGTCAAAGTCTTTTTATCGCTTCTGCACTACGTTTGAGTTGTTTGAGGACAAACACCGAGCTAAGCTTGGGGGAGCTGATGCACCTAAAATGCATCTACTTTTCCAATCACTTGGCCTCATAATTTGCTCCGGAGTCTTCCCATATTTGAATAAAACTGCTGAATCTGATGCTGTTTTTAGCAAAGTCTCCTTTCTGGTTGTTTTTGCAGGAATTTAAATCGGAGAAAAATACCACGTCATTTTTTATGGAAAAGAAGGACATCGTGGGAAAAATAGACACGAGGAAGCGTCCGAGGCCCAAAAGAGTGGGCCCCACGCGGCCAGATTCCTTGGCCGTGTGGGCCCACCTATCTGGAGCCTCGGGCACCACCTCTCCTTCGGCTTTCGCGTACCCCCTCATATATACGAAAAAGTGGCTGACCTAGGAGGAGAGGTCGATTGGCGAAACAGAGCGTCGCCGCCACCACGATCTTCGTTTTTGGAGTCAGATTGATCCAGGATTTCTCCCCCGGAGGAGGGATCCGGAGGCCGTCTTCACCGCCATCTTCACCGCCTTCATCTCCATCGACCATGAGCTCCCTCACCATCACCATGTGTGAGTAGTCCGCTGTAGGCACAAGAGGTGGATGGGGATTGGATGAGATTGATCATGTAATGATACCCGTTGTCCGAGATCTTAGGGGTTTATCTTGAGGATATTTTTGTATTGTGTTGATGCACTTATGCTATGTTTAATGCTTGCTACTAGGGCCCGAGTGGCATGATTTCAGTACTGAACTTATTTTGCCCCATCATATAATTGAGTTTGGTATTTATCTGCAAAGTGTATCACCTGCTATTATGTTGAACCTGCAAACCCTAAATGTGACATATAGGGAAAACAAGGGGGAGATGTTTTAGTTTGAGGATTCTATGTGTTCATGAAGTGTTAATGCGTTGTTCCGGGCTATTCGAAATGGTGGACCTTAATTACCTGTAGTTCCAAGTTGGCCCCGGTGAAATGGGCAGGTAGGACAATAGATGTTGTGCAAATTCTCTTGGTTAGTGCGCACAACTAATTATGGAACACATACCTACATATATCGGAGTTAGAGATAAGTCCCATTGCTATATGAATCTTATTATATGATCAATCTTATTCATGCAACACCCCGCTGTCACCTCATGCCTATGTTTTAAATCTCTGAGTTATACTTTCATTTTTCGGTGAAAACTGGGAAACCCTTGTTTACTACTGCTGTTTCATTTTGTTTGCTTGAATCATTCTGCTGCCATCACTATTACTGCTGCAAGTCTATTGATATACAGGTGTGGTTGAGAGTGACGCCTCAATTGCTAAAGTCTTATTGGTATTCTTATGTTCCCATCGAGTCGAACTATAAATTTGGGTAACACTTCCCAACGAAGATTTCAGCGATCCCCTATACTTGTGGGTATCAGGGATGCTGATACGTGTCAAACGTATCTATAATTTTTGATTGATCCATGCTAGTTTTGTGATATTGTCACCTGTTTCTATTATCATATTACATCATTTTTATGCATTTTGTCGGACTAACCTATTGACAAGATGCCTAGTGCCAGTTTCCTGTTTTCGCTGTTTTTGTATTTCAGAAAATTTACTTCTCGAAATATTCTCGGAATTGGACGAAAATTTACGGGGAATGTTTATTCGACGGAAGGCACCTGGAAACCAAAGGGCGACCTGGGGGGGGCACCCACAGGCCATGGGCGGCCCCCTGCCGCGGCCCTAGGGCAGCCCGTGGGTGGGACCTGCCCCTGCCCTGTGGACACCTCCTCGGCCCCCTCAGACGCCTATAAAATCCCATTAAACCTAAAAACGCCGAGGCGACCGTTATTTTCCAGAGAAGTCACCCCGATGCGCCGTCACCATAAACCCTAGTTCGGGGGTGATTCTGAAGCTGATCCCGGCACCCTGCCGGAGGGGAGATCGATCCCGGAGGGCTCTTCATCGCCATGCCTTCCTCCGGAATGATTTGTGAGTAGTCCCACCTTGGACCACGGGTCCATGGCAGTAGCTAGATGGTAGTCTCTCTCTTCTGCTTCATGTCTTATGATCTTGTGAGCTTCCTAACATGATCAAGATCGACTATTGTAGTGCTATGTGATGTGTTTGCTGGGACCCGATAGATTATGAAGTTATGATCAGATTGTGCATTTGTCGTGGTATTGTCGAATCTAGCCGCGATAAGGGTGCCATCGAGCTAGGTAGAGAGGTGGGTATAGGAGATGTAGGCGATTCCGGTGACGGGATGAGCACGAGTTTACCCAGCTTCGGATCTCGCAACGGTGGCGAAACCCTACGTGCTGCTATAATTCACTATAAGGCAATATGTGCCGATTACAATGAAAGTTAGAGCGGCTGCGTTTGAGGCGTCTCTTAGGCCGGCTTATAAAGGCGTCCGGACCTAGGGCTTATAGCAAACAACCTAACCGGCTAAGATATAAAGTTCTACTCTAATCCGGCCTGGGCCTTGCCTTGAGAGCTAAGACAACTACAATGCAGGCCGCCTTCTGGAACCTTCCCTTAGCCAGATCGGCCTCCTGTGCTTCATCGTACTGGGCTGCCCGGTAAGCCGGATTTCAGCTTACCACCACTATGGGCCACCCATATACGCTGGCTTTTGTCACTTCCGTGATGATACCTGTTCGTCATATCTCCAATCTGGAGTTACCAGGCATACATGGACTGATTCTGCCGACAAGGGGTAGTCTTCGTCACCACCTTTGATGGACGGCTTATGCAGATGACGGAGAAATACGTCTGGAGGCACCTCTTTCTGCCCGGAGCCTATCCTGGTCAAGGCGTCAGCAGCTTCATTGTCATCTTGGGAGATATGCCGGACTTCTAAGCCGACAAAACATCTGCGAATTTGTCGACTGTTCGCCTGTATTCCGCCATTGTGGGACTTTTCGTGTCCCAGGTTCCGTCAAGTTGCTATACAACAAGATCAGAGTCGCCGTAATGGAGGATGCGTTTTACTCCCAATTCCTTAGCCATATGAAGGCCGTGGAGGAGAGCCTCGTACTCTGCTACGTTATTGGTGGCATTGAAGTGGATTCGGAGTACATAGCTGAGCTTGTCACCCTTAGGCGACTTTAGCACTACTCCAGCCCCCGAGCCCTCTTTCATCTTTGAGCCATCAAAGTGCATTGTCCAGTACTGAGAATCCGGCAAAGGTGTGTTCTCCATCGCTTCTGTCCAGTCTGCAACAAAGTCGGCTAAAACTTGAGATTTGATGGGGTTCTCGGCTTGTACTGAATGTCGAAAGCTGCTAACTCGATGCCCCATTTGGCGACTCGGCCCGTTGCATCGGCATTGTTGATGATATCCTTCAATGGCGCTTTGCTGACCACCGTGATTGTGTGATCATGCAAGTAATGCCGCAGCTTCCTGGCGGCAAAGAATACGCCGTAAGCTAACTTCTGGTAGTGAGGGTAGCGCTGCTTCGAATCTGAAAACACCTCGCTTATGAAATAGACAGGGCATTGATCCGGCCATTGCTTCCCTTCCTCCAGGCGTTCAACTACAATGACGACACTTATCACGAAATTGGTGGCCGGCATGTAGAGCAGAAGCGGCTCTCTTTCCTTCGGAGCTGCCAGGATTGGAGCATGCGTCAATGTATACTTCATCTGTGCCAAAGCTTCCTCTGCTTCCTCTGTCCAAACGAAATTGTCTGACTTTTTGAGAAGCTTGTATAGGGGAAATGCTTTGTCACCAAGCCGGTTAATGAATCGGCTAACAGCCGCGGCGGAACCCGTAAGCCGCTGTATGTCCTTCAGACAAGTCGGCCTCTCGATGTTCTGAATCGCCTTTATCTTTTCCAGGTTAACTTCAATTCCTCTTTGGGAAACAATGAAGCCCAGAAGCTTGCCTGCGGGAACACCGAAGACGCATTTTGCTGGATTAAGCTTCATCTGGTACTCCCATAGATTTGCAAAGGTTTCTAACAGATTGGCGATAAGATCGCCTCGCTTCTTCGACATGACTGCAATGTCGTCGACATATACGTGAACATTGCGGCCAATTTGCTTGTCTAAACACCACTTCATACACCTTTGGTAAGTAGCACCGGCATTCTTCAAGCCGAAAAGCATTGTGATATAGCAGTAGTTGCCATATGGCGTGGTGAAGGACGTCTTGATTTGATCTGATTCCTTCATCTTTATCTGATGGTAACCCGAATAAGCGTCCAGAAAACACAGCATCTCGGAGCCGACAGTTGAATCAATGACCTGATCGATACGCGGTAAAGCGAGCGGATCTTTAGGAGATGCTTTGTTTATGCCAGTGAAATAAATGCACATACGTAGCTCGGAGGTGTTTTTCTTTGGGACAAGCACGGGATTTGCCAACCAATCAGTGTGGACAACTTCACGGATGAATTTGGCGGCAGTGAGCCTTAGTATCTCCTTTCCAACCGCCTTGTGCTTCTCTGTTCCGAGCTGTCGGAGGCCTTGTTTGACCGGCTTAGCGTCCTTGTTGACTTTTAAGCTTCCTTGGGACACCTGGCATGTCAGATGGTGACCAAGCAAAGATATCCCGATTCTCACGGAGAAACTTGACGAGCTCGCCTTCCTATTTGTCGCCGAGGCTGGCACTAATGATGGCCTCCTTTGTCGGATCATCTTCTGAGAGCTTGAATTTCTTGGTGTCATCTTTTGGCTTGACACTCGAGTCGACTTTAGAGGACGGCTTTTCAGTTGCCGGCATCTCAATAGGACTCATTGTCTTCTTGAGATCCTCCAGTTCTTCCCTGGAGATTTCTTCTTCAGCATGGACGGCATTGGCAGCTTCACACTCCTTTGCCTTCTTGAAGTCTCCCTTGATTATGATGATCCCATTGGGTCCCAGCATTTTAAGTTTGCTATAGATGTAGCATGGCCGAGCCATGAATCTGGAGAAAGCCGGGTGCCCAAAGATTGCATGATATGCACTTGTAAAAGGAACCACCTCAAAAGAGACGTCTTCTGTCCGGAAATTATCTGTGCCGCCAAAGGTGACCTTCAGGGTGATCTTTCCCATCGAAGAGGCTTGTCACCCCGGCACAATCCCATGAAACTTCACATTGTTGTGGCTGAGTTGTGACTCGGAGAGACGCATCCTTTTCAATGTTGCGGCATAGAGTATGTTGATGCTGCTTCCTCCGTCCATGAGTACCTTTGTCAACTTGTATTTGTCGACTATAGGGCTGACGACCAGAGCGTAGGTGCGCGTTATAGGGACTCTATCCGGGTGATCGCTGCGATCCCATGTAATAGGAGTGTCGGACCAATCAAAATACTAAGGAACTGCAGGTACCGTAGCAGTAATCTCTCGCCAGGCCGCCTTTTCTTTGCAAGACGAATCTGTTGCCAGATTGATGATGAGACTTTCAGCCTGCTTGGGGAATTTGCTGCATTTTCCTTCTTTGGAGGCCGCGTCATCAGATTCTGAAGCAGTGTCTTCCTTCTCTTTCTTGTCCTTCCTAGATTTGCGCTTATTTCTCGACTTGCCGGCTTTGGGGTCCTTGGCGATGTCCCGATTAATGTGGCATTGCTGGATCGTGTGGGAGATCGTCCCATCCGGCCTCAGATGATGGACACAGGGGTTGTGCTTGATGTCGTCGTACTTCACCGTTGGCGGTCGAGCGGGTCGGTTGCTTGCTGGCTTTTTGTCCTGCCACTTGCTGTTACTTGGGCCGCCTTTACCGAAGGTGGCAGCAACTTCGTGAGAGGGGCCGGCTTGGTCTTCAACCTTCTTCTTCCCAGACTCGCGTCGGCGGGTTTCACCCTCTTCCCTGTTATCATCGTCAGTAGCGGCGTATTTGTTTGCACAAGCCAGTAAGCTGCCCAAGGTTTCCGACTCATCGCTGTATATCATGAAGCGGAAAGTCGTCCCCTTCCTCAGAGACTGCTTGAAGGCATGGATTGCCTGGGTTTCTAAGACGCCCTCGCAAGAATTTTTGATTTCGCTCCATCGTGAAATGAAACGGCTAGACTTGTTCTTTTACTGCACACACCGCTGTAAGTTGAATATCGACTTGGGGTGTTTATACGTGCCCTGGAAGTGCTGAATAAAGACGCGCTTCATGTCCCTCCAGCTATGAACTGTCTTCTCCGGCAAGCCTTCAATCCACATGTGTGCCGTCCCGGTCAACATCAGGGGCAAGAAGCGCACTGCGGAGTTGGCACTGCCTTCATATATGTCGCAGGCACTGACGTAATCTGAGAGACAGGTCTCAGGATTAGCCGTACCGATGTACTTCTCCACCATCTTTGTTACGTTTGACAAAGTTGGAGGTAGGATTTGCTCTCTGATTGTTCTGCCAAAACACTTGGGGCCGAGGTACTGGGCATCTCTGGCCGACTTCCTCTCCTCGATTAGGCTTCAAACATCATTAGCTAAAGGCGGCTTATCAACTGATTTTCCTCGCCTTGGTTCATCCCTATGACAGCTTTGGCTCACCCGACTCGCGTTATGCGGAGGGCTTGGAGTCCTTTGTCGTCGTGGAGGGGGTATGTACTTGGAGGGGTTATCTCCCTCTTTACGCGATGGAGGAGGTGGTGGAGGAGGCATATTATCTTTGTTATCCTCCCTTCGAGTTGGATTCTCCCCTTCTCATCGTCACTCTTGACGAGGTGGTGCCGCCTTCTCCTTGCGAGGGTCCTCCTTTCGCTCCCGGCTTCGATGTCCTCCCCGGTTGTTACCAACTTCACGATGGCGTGATGAACCTGTCTGAGACTCTGCACCCTTAGGTGGTTGCTTGTCCTTCGGTTCCTTATCGCCATCCTTGTTGTGGCTGCTTGAGCCGGCTGGATCATCGTCTGGGTTTGCTGGCACAGCAGCCATTGGCTTCTTCACCGTCGAGTTGTAAAGTCGAGAATCGTCAAATAGCCTTTCCGACTTGACCTGCGAGTCATTTTGCTGTCGTTGTGCAACCTCCAGTAGATAAGCCGAGTACTTGAGGTGAGCGTCGCGATCCAATGATTTGTCGAACATGACCTCCTGGCCCGCCTCCATGTTTTTGGCTGGGGTGTTAAAGTAACACAAATTGGTCACCGGGTCACGTCGGTGGTGGTACTTTCTCCAGACTGAGTTGACATGGTCAGCTTCCCACTTGCTGCGGAAGTCCAGCCTCTTGTTTAGATTCTTGTCGTGAGCCGGAGGGAAAACATCATCAGCCCCCTTTTCTCTTTGCTTCCGGATGAACTCCGTTTCCTTGTTTGTGAGATCGACTTCACGCTCCACTATCTTGGCGGCCTGCTCTTCCAGTAGGGCGCGACGCCTCTCTATGTCGTCCAGCGATGCATTAGGAGGGAGTGGGGTTAGCAGTTCCTGGTACTTTGCCATCTTGACCTCGAACTCCTTATCTATCGCTGCTCCGACTGTAGCATTAATGTTGTCTCCAGCAGCTGGCAATTTACTGGCTCCCTTCATTGGAGCCAGTGGTGGCATAAAGTCCACCTTTTGATTTCCAGCTTCTAGAGTTTTTTCTTCACCATCAGTGGGTTTCGAGGCGGCGGTGTCTCCTTTTGGATCAGGAACAAAATCACCCATTAAGACCTAGACAGGGCGTCCCAAGCAGAACGCAACTTTCCGACTAAAATCGTCAGATTCTCCTTCAGATTCAAGGTCCTGCTCCATATGAGCAGTGTCCCCTGATCCGGCTTCTGAATCAGCCCTGGCCTGCAAAGCAGGAAGGATAGACTCAGGTTCTGTCATCGACTCGTTAGATCCGGATTCTCCTAGGATGCCAACGAAGTGGAAGTCCGATGCCGCCATAGTGGAACTTGCGTCATCTTCGGAATCTTCATCATCAGCATTGAAAGCTAGATCTAGATCGGCGATCTCCTCAGAGTCCAGAGCCGATCTGTCTTCGAAGTTGCTGGGGTGGGTGGCGGGCATGCTCGAGGTGAAGCCGAGATCATCCATAGCCTTGGCGGTGAAGCCGACGAAGATATTGATGCCGCCGATGGAGACCATCGACCAACCGACGGGATCCTCCTTTGCCGGCATCCAGAAGCCGTCGTTGAGGACGTGGCCAACTCCTGTTTCGTCGAAGTAGCTGACCAAGCTGGCCGTGATGGTGTCGCCGATTCCGCCAGTAGATCCCGCCTGGAATGTAACCCCGGACATCTCTTGCCCCACGGTGGGCACCAACTATCGTGGTATTTTCGAATCTAGCCGCAATAGGGGTGCCATAGAGCTAGGTAGAGAGGTGGGTATAGGAGATGTAGGTGATTCCGGTGACGGGATGAGCACGAGTTTACCCAGCTTCGGATCTCGCAACGGTGGCGAAACCCTACGTGCTGCTATAATTCACTATAAGGCAATATGTGCCGATTACAATGAAAGGTAGAGCTTCTGCCTTTGAGGCATCCCTTAGGCCGGCTTATAAAGGCATCCGGACCTAGGGCTTTGTATCAGTCCCAGTTTGGTACTGTAAAATTTGAACCAAATTTTCACTTTTGCATTGTCATCTTGCATCATGGCATATATTTAAATTGCTAAAGTTTAACAAGCAACATTTGGAAAACAATTAAAAAGGAAGCAAAACCCTTCCCAAATCTCCAAACCAAATGCATTTCTCAAATTGGCAAACAAAATATTTTGAACTTCTAAATTGTCCAGGAAGTTCCAAGAATACATTTTATAAATATTTGTCAAAAGAAAATTCTTGACAAGCAAAGAAATAAAAATTGAGAATTCAAAATTGGTTCAAATCAATTTTGAATTTTTAAACCCTGTTAAACTGTTCAAAAATTCAAAAGAAAAATATGGGGAGCTTCATCACTTTATGGGGATCCTCCATGAATATTTTCATAATTTTATGAATTACTTAAGTGCCCCAATTAATTCGTCAAACCTGCTGGTTTTTAAAGTTATGGAAAATAAGAAAGATGGAGCCAGGGGGCTCTTTGCAATTGTTCCATCATCTTCGCTACTGTGGTGACAGGAGGAGCACTGGCGCCATTCCGCCGTGCCCTCACCCCTAGCGCTGTGCTGCGGCCCCCCTGGTGGATAAGAAGGTCGCGATACCTGCTCTCTCTCCCCCGCTCACTTTGTCTTCCCGTTTCCCAAACCCTAACCCTAGATCGAGCCACTGCCATCCGCCGCCGCCTCAATGGTCGCCGTCGACTCTGGCCACCCCAGCTCGAGCCAAAGCCACCGTTAGCTCCGCCTCGCCATCCTCATTCTTCGGCTAGGAGGAATCGGACCTGGAAGCCGCCCATCGTCCCCTTCATCTCCTTCCTCTCCGGCAACAGCCGTCTCCATCGAGCTCGGTTGCCGCCGTCACCGCCCCTCTCCGACCTCGTCGTCTACAACATCGTACTCAGGGTGAGCATGCGCGTCTTCTGGGCATCCTCACCGTCCTTCTCTCCCTATAGGTCTCGCCATCATCATAGCTCGCCTTCGGTTGTCGCCCGCCACCGTTGCTAGGGTTAGCTCTGGTGACCAATAGTCGTCTGCGCCGCCCGTTTCGAGTCCACCGTAGATCCCTAAAGCGAATGCCCCCTAGCCCCTTCCCTTGCGCCCTACATCGTCATTTCCGTGCTCGACATTGCGCGTGGTCACCGTGCACGCGCGCCGCGGTCGTGCTCAAAACCCTTCGTCGATACTACCGGGCTCCTAGCCAGAAGTACCGACCGTGAGTAGTTTCGGTACTGGATACTTCTGTTAATTTCCGGAAGTAGCCCGGAAGTTGTTCCGGAAGTACCGACGTGACCGGTACTACCGAGCTCTTAGCCGGAAGTACCGACCATGAGTAGTTTCGTTACTGGATACTTCTGTTAATTTCCGGACGTAGCCCGGAAGTTGTTTCGGAAGTACCGACATGACCGGTACTACCGAGCTCTTAGTCAGAAGTACCGACTCAACTAGTCAAAACTTGAGAAAATCATAACTTAATAACTATTAATTCAAATCTTGTAAATGATATACCAAATTGATCAGCAAATCAAAGGCTATCTAGTTATGCTAATTTCACATCATGAAAACAACTTTTCCTTTGATGTTTATTCTTGAAATGGTTAAAAGAATTAAATTTGAATAACTATTTAATTCACCATTTATTCATTGTTACTCGGAAAATTGCAAACAAGGTACTAAAATCATCAGAAGAACAATACCTATCTAATAATGTCATTGGCATGCATATTTAAACCACATTTAGTACTATAATAGTTCATAACCAATGTGTTCATTAAGTTAAATATGGGGTTGCTTCCAAATAATTGCACCAATTATTTGGCACTCCATTTAATTTGTTAGCTAAATCAAATGATGATATCAGTGCATAAAATTGACATGTCATCATGGTTGTGCATTGTACCTCTTGTATGCCTATTATTTATTTGTTCTCCTGTAATTGTTTGTGTATCGTTAGATTCAGGAGTCGAGGTTCCCCATCCATACCTCGACGAACCGTGCTTCCAGCCCCGTCAGCAAGGCAAGAGATAACCTAACCTTCTTGGCATATATCATCCTATTGTTTTATACAAGTATTTTCTCCACCATAATATTGCATGCGCTTCCAATGTCAACTTTTGGTCAATGTATAGAGTATCCTATGAATTGCATGTTCCCTAAACCATTACATGTCGTCCCACCTATTATCCATAGGTTTGATGTGTTGGCCTGAGTTAATTCATATCTACAGAATATATGTTTGCTATGCTTAGCCATGCTTAGTCGAATGCTTAGTTGTCTGGTGATTAATTCCATAATTGTGAAGTTGATGGAATGTTCGGACAAGGTGGAGACTTGTGATACTTAATTAAAATGCGTAAAGGCTTGGATGAGTTGCCATCGGGGGTGGTGTTTTGCCTCATTCTTGTCGCCTAGGCTGAGAGTGCTTTTAGCTAGAACCAAGAACCGAGCGTGCTTCCAACGGTGGGACATATGGAATCCTTACTAACCGAATAATTTGTGCGGGCGTATCCAAGGGTCCTCTAGTTTGCGCTTTCCATTTGCATGTGAGTTGCAGGTTGGATGAAGGCGCGATGAGGACGGTGGTGTTTAGGATGTGGCGATGGGGGCAGGGTGCTGAAATAGGCATGGGAAAACTTGTCATGTCGTCACGATGACCCTTGGATATTCTCATACATTGTAAAGGTTTAACCGCGCCCGCCCTGCCGGCTTTCCCCGGAAGAGAGCTAATTGTACATGCAAGGGGTCGAACGGTACCGGTGGTAAAAACAGTACACCCCTGCAGGGTTTAATCTTTTCGAAAAGCCGTGTCCACGGTTATGGACAAATCTTGGGAAAGGAGGATTAGCTCATAGAAAACATGAACCTAATTAAAATTTGGCAACATGTGTTAAAAGGTTCATTTCCTCGAGGGTGATTCGAGGGAGTGCCTTGGTGGAGGTGAGTGGTGGATTCTGGATAATGTTGGTTCAATGAGAACTAACGAATGAAAGTTTACTATCTTATCCCCTTGTGAAAACCTTCTGCGTAGTCGATGCCATGAGTCCTGTCTTTTAAAAAGGAAAACTAGCTTTATGAAAAACAACTACTATACAGCTTTAGAGCCAATCAGCATTGGGCCTATATCGCCCTAGTAACCTTGCGAGTACGTCGTAGTCAGCCTTGCTTTGTCAATTATTATTTGTTTCAGACGAGGACGTCACCAAAGAAGAAGGTGGGTTCTATGTAGACATCGACGAATAGTCTGGGGTTCCCAGGTAGCAGCTTGGGATGTCTTGGAACAGGCTGGCCAAGATTGTTATTGTAGGCCTATTAGGCCATAATTTGGATCTTGTTGTTTAGACAACTAATTTGCTTCCGCTTGTTGTAATGTTGGGTCTGTGACCTCTGTTGTGTAATTTGTTATCTTTCTCGCTATATGAGTTGAACTATGATCTCTTGTGTTGTAGAGTCTGTGATGTGCCAGATGTTCCGCAGTCTTGATCTCTCTATTATGCATTGATAGCTATGCCAGTGTTTATGGCATGACCGAGGTGTTGCGTGGGAGCGGTAACCCCATGCCCTTCGATTGTGTAGCATAGCCTGTGGGTTACATAGCCTCTCTGTATAATTCCGGGGTCGGGGCGCTACAAATTGGTATCAGAGCAGGACTGCCTGTAGGAAACCCTTCTATTGGTCGATGTCGAGTCTAGTGTTGTGAAAGTTATTTATAACCCAAAAATGAGTTGTGAAAACCCTCTTAGGATTCTTTTTACTCCTTACCCAATTCGCTCTATCTCTGAGTTATCTTACCTCTATTTGTTTTAACAGTTGTGGCAAAGTTTAAGGTTCTCGGGGTTGGGTTCTTACCGTCCAGTGTATGTCTCGAGTCCTTTGCTTATGTTTGCTACCGCCACGTTGACGTGGTGTCACACGTGGTTGTCTTGTCATGTTCGCTTGTGTTAATGCCATCTTAAGTCTCTGTACCAGGGAGGACGCTAATGCTCTATCCTAAATATTCGGAGATGGATACTAACTGTGTCCTTGTTCAAATCTTCAGAATGGCTCCTGCCCGTCGTGGTAACCAAGGCGATCATGTGCCACCGCCGCCACCCTCTATGGCGGACGTTCGGATGGCTATTGAGGAGAACCGCCTGCGCAATGAGCGTCTGCTCGAGCAGTTGGTGCAGCAGGGTGCCAGAAGGAACAATGACTGCAACACTCTCACTGAGTTCTTGCGCTCCCAGCCACCGACTTTGTCTGAAGCTAGAGAGCCGCTGGATGCTGATGATTGGCTGCGTGCTCTCGAGCGCAAGTTCACCGCACTGCATGTTCCGGCTGCTGAACAAGTGAACTTTGCGACCTACCTTCTAAATGGAGCCGCTGGTTCTTGGTGGGAGAGTCATGTGTCGATGTTTGCTGAGGGCCATGTCTTCACCTGGGCTAAATTCCGCACGGCCTTCCGTGCAGCCTACATTCCTAAGCCCATCATGGGCTTAAAGAGGAGGGAGTTCCTAGAACTGAACCAGGGACGTATGGACATCCAAGCTTATGGGCGTGAGTTCAACCACCTCTCTCGTTACGCCCCTCGGGACGTGACCAGTGATGAAGATAAGCAAGAGTTGTTCCGCAAGGGGCTTGCACCGCGGCACCGATATGAGTTGTTGCCCTTCAAGTTCCAGTCTTACCAGGACCTGTACAACCAGGCTCTCACTCTGGAGCAAGGTAGAAAGGAACTGGAAGCTTCCAAGAGGCCTACGCAGAGTGACCACCAGAGTTCCTCGGGTTCTGTGGTCAAGAAGCGCAGGGTCTTCGTGCCATTCAGTGCTGTGCCCCGTGCTCCTTTCGCGGCAAGGCCCTCGGGATACAGGCCACCTCCGCCTCGCCCAGCTACTTCGACCTTGGGTGCGGCTGGAAGTGGGTTTCGTCCTCAGCTGCCTGCACCACCGAGGCCCACTTGCTACAGCTGTGGCCAGCCGGGTCACTTCTCAAGGGAGTGTCCTCAGAAGGCACCTACTACCGCAACACCTGCACCAGCTCTCTCTACACCAGCAGCCAAGGCTATGACTGTCAGCCGTGGTCGTCTGAACCACGTCTCTGCTGAAGGAGTTGAAGAGGACCCCGGTGTTCTCATGGGTACGCTTCGAATTAATGATTATCCAGCTTCATTCTTGTTCGATTCTGGAGCATCGCATTCATTCATATCCATAGCTTTCGCACATAGCCATCAAATACCGTTTGTGGTCATGGACTCCCCGCTAGTGGTTAAAACTCCAGGATCTAGTTGGCACACTAACTGGATTGCTCCAGAGGTCCAGATTTCCATAGTCTATTGGTCCTTTCCGTTCCCGCTGATGGCCCTGAAGTCAGATGGTCTAGATTTCATTCTGGGCATGGACTGGCTAGTCAAATATAAGGCTAACTTGAACTGTGCGGCCAAGTCTGTCACAGTGATCCACCCAACAGTCGGGCTAGTGAGTTACTGGTCCCCTTCATCCGCAACTCCATCCGCTGCCACTCCTCTCTCTCCGGAGATCAACATGATTCTTATATGTTGATTTATGTTCTTGCATGCTCTCCGATGTGCATAGTTACTTTGGCCAAGTGATTGTGTGTATCTCCAAGAGGGAGTATTTATGCTAGATAGTGGGTTCATGCCCCCTTTTGTTCCTGGGCACGAGTGACAGAAACGTCTAAGGGCGAGGGTGTGATGTTGCTACCAAGGGTAAAACATCGATGTTAATGTCTCTTTTGATATTAGTATTGCTTACTTCATGCGCTTTACTTAATGCAATTGTCTGTTGCTTGCAACTTAATACCGTTGGGTGACAGGCTGGATAGCGATCCCACGGTGGACTTTTTAGACAAAGATGCAGTTGGACTCAACGGTCTTTGTTCATTGTCGTGATGCCTACATAAATATTATCATGTTCTCTTTGTCATACCTAGATTAAGTTTGTGTTATAATCTTGTCAATTGCCCAGCTGTAATTTGTTTACCCATCATATGAGTGTTTTATTTACTTGAGAGAACCACTAGTGAACCCATGGCCCCCGGTCGATCTTTTTACAATAATTGCAACCTTTATTCATCACTTTTCATCATCATTACTCCACTGGTCCATTTTCATATTTTCATCTATTTCACTATACAATTAACCGCTTTGTTTTCTGCGAGACCGGAAAGATTGACAACCTTTCCGCCGTTGGGGGCAAAGTATTTTGGTTAAGTGTGTGTGCAGGTCCACGTCTGTTGAAGATTAAGCGCCAGAGATCTTCAACATTCACTTTGTTGTTGATTTCAAAGTCCTACTGGTTCGATAAACCTCTCGGTTCCTTAACGAGGGAAAACTGCTACTTGTTACATCCACGCCTTCGCTTGGGGCACCACCCAACGCATCATTCACCATGCTAGCACTTACTTACCTTGAGCAATCAGGATTGTTTATGTTAATTTGCGCAACATATATGTGTAAACTTTGTGTTGAGTCTTTATTGGACATTGTGGTGATTTAAATTGGCTCTTTTGAGAGATTAATGGAATATCCCATTTTGGGGGAGTGATATGCTTTGTGCGCTTCACAAACCTAAAAATGTGTGTACATGAGGCACACCACCTAGTATTCACATTTAAATATTATCTAGTCACTATGTGGTATGTTATATTCATGAGAAATTCAAATTCTCTAATGTCCATTAATTTCTCATTAATTCGCCGGTGGTTGGGAGACGAGCGGGCACCGGGTTTCTTCTCCATTAATTCCCCTCCTACCGCTCTGGTAGTATAAAAAGGGAGCGACATGGGCGAAAGGAGGCACCAGAGCACCTCTCCTTTACCCCGAGTCTTGCATCTCCATCTTGGTAGTTTGTTGGCGTAGAAAAAACGCAGCCCACGGCAGCGATCATGCAGAGCGATGGACGGGGCGGCGGTGGCGAGGCCGCCATTGCTGATGAAGGCAGCGGCCTCGAGGGTCCCTCGGTGGACTGCTAGGCAACCGGAGCTGCCCACAATCCAAAGCAGGGCGTCACTGCCTCGTCTTCCACAGTTGTCGACAAGGTCGGCGGTGCCGGCCCTTCCGGTCTGGCTGGAGGGGCACTGCAGACGAGGGAAGTGTGCTCCCCTCTCCTTGGCTCGACGAGGTGTGGGTAGCACCGCGACTCCAATGGTCGTCAGAGGGGGGGATTGTCGGCACACATGCCGTGTTCTGACGATTCTTCGCCCATCTTCGGCCGGAGCGCTTCTATGAAGGTCGCCTTGGTGCCGCCGGAGGGTCCCGCCAGACAGGTCGACATATTGGAGGTGTCCCCTTAGGGAGGGGGCTCCTTAGTGTTGGCCCCCTCTCCCCCAGAGCTGGTGAAGGGGTTCTTTTCCGCCATCCCGAGGGCAGCGCTCCATTGGCGGGGAGTGTTCATTGTTGCCTCGAAGGTCCTTTCTCGTTGAGTAAGAGGACTGGGAAGCAACCTAAGCTACAGGAGTCACAGCGTGTGCGGGCCTTCCGGAGGGGTTGCCGTCCTCGTAGCGGCAGATGTCCTTGTCGTACTTGTATTTCTTCCCTGTTGTAAACTAGCGCCGAAGCGTGTTGTAATGTGATTGAACTTAATGAAAGGAATCTTTGCCTCGTGCTTTATGAACTTGTCTTCTTGCCTGGCTTGATGCTTTGACCTGTTGTTGACGACGATGGCGACCCCGGGCCCCCGAGCCGCATGCAGCGGCGGGAGTAGCCCCCGAGCCCCCGGTCCAATGAGCACCTGGTGCGCGCCAGGCGCCCCCGCAGGCCTCTCCTCCTGAGAGTCTGCTTGAGGAGCGTCCTTAGCGTAGAGCCCCCGGGCCGACGCGAGAGTGTCCCTGCCGAGATCTGAGCCGCTGCAGGTGTCATGATGGGCTTGGTGGTGCAGCGGTTAGACCGGTGCGGCTTTCCGGCGGAGGTTGGAGCGGTGGAGATGGCGTGGCGGTGAGGCGACTCTTGCTGCCGCGGGGAGTTCGTGTGCGCCGTGGAGGAGACGACGGAGGTGATGCGGGCTGCGCTGCCGGAGAGGCTGGAGACGCGGGCTCAGCGGCGGCTGTGCCGCAACCATGCTTCGCCTGTGGAGGTGACGCGGGGTGCGCCCGTCCGCGGGCGTGCGGCCATGGCGAGGAGATCTGTCGAGGAAGAGGAGCCTCAACCCCTACCTGGTGCGCCAAATGTCGGATTTGTGGGTTCTGATGGACCTATGTTCTTCCACGGGGTTGAAGGCAAGTCTACCAAAGAAATCCCTGCAAGGGCCGGAGCAAGCGAAGCAAGAACACACACCAGGTTTACCCAGGTTCAGGCCACCGTCGAGGTGTAAAACCCTACTCCTGCTTGTCTAGTTATATTACGGGTGTAGATTGTTGGAGTTCCGAACCTCCTTCCAATGGAGGCAATGAAAGGCCTTTTATAGTGACCCGGGCCTCTTCCTGTTGGCGGGAAGGGCTACCACAAGTGGTCAAGAGAAGACAAAGGAGGGTGCGTGGCTTGTTGACGTCGTCCCCCTGAGCGGGTCCCTCAACGGGAGCTTTAAGAACCAAAGGGGGAAAGGTCCTCTCGTCCTTCGTCTGGTCTCGCACCGTCCCAGTCTTTAATCAACAAAATGGGCAGACCGCCTTGGCATGGTCCTGCCACACACCTTTGGCGCCATCTCTTCCCCCGCGGGGCAGATGCAGGGGGGGCCTTCATCCGGATGCCTCGCGAGGCGAGCTTGGCGTGGTCCTTAAGTCTTGATCCCGCGGGGAGCGGGGTCCCTCGCGAGGCGCGTGCTGGATCTTGGTGATGTCATGGAGCGATCGGGGCCGCCGACAGCTGGGACAGGGGACCCTGGTTCCCATAGTCCCGACAAATACTAAGTGGCAACACCTCATATGTTCACATTTTCTAGGCATGTAATATGCACAAAGCTTATTACTCCCCCATAATGTGATAATTCATTTCTTCCAAGAAAGAGGCAAATAAAATCAACTAGAGAAATTAATGGACACTATAGGATTTCAATTTTTCATGAATATAACATACCACATAGTGACTAGATAATATTTAAATATCAATACTAGGTGGTGTGCCTCATGTACACACATTTTTAGGTTTGTGAAGCGCACAAAGCATATCACTCCCCCAAAATGGGATAGTCCATTAATCTCTCAAAAGAGCCAATTTAAATCACCACAATGTCCAATAAAGACTCAACACAAAGTTTACACATATATGGTGCGCAAATTAACATACACAATCTTGATTGCTCAAGGTAAGTAAATGCTAGCGTGTTGAATGATGCGTTGGGTGGTGCCCCAAGTGAAGGCGTGGATGTAGCAAGTAGCAGTTTTCCCTCGTTAACGAACCGAGGTTTATCAAACCAGTAGGACTTTGAAATCAACAACAAAGTGAATGTTGAAGATCTCTGGCGCTTAATCTTCAACAGACGTGGACCTGCACACACTCAACCAAAATACTTTGCCCCAACGGCGGAAAGGTTGTCAATCTTTCCGGTCTCGCAGAAAACAAACCAGTTAATTGTATAGTGAAATAGATGAAAATATGAAAATGGACCAGTGGAGTAATGATGATGAAAAGTGATGAAGAAAGGTGGCAATCAATGTAAAAAGATCGACCGGGGGCCATGGGTTCACTAGTGGAGTCTCTCAAGTAAATAAAACACTCATATGATGGGTAAACAAATTACAGCTGGGCAGTTGACAAGATTATAACACAAACTTAATCTAGCTATGACAAAGAGAACATGATAATATTTATATAGGCATCACGACAGTGAACAAAGACCGTTGAGTCCAACTGCATCTTTGTCTAAAAAGTCCACCGTGGGATCGCTATCCAGCCTGTCACCCAACGGTATTAAGTTGCAAGCAACAGACAATTGCATTAAGTAAAGCGCATGAAGTAAGCAATACTAATATCAAAAGAGACATTAACACCGCTGTTTTACCCTTAGTAGCAACATCACACCCTCGCCCTTAGACGTTTCTGTCACTCGTGCACAGGAACAAAAGGGGGCATGAACCCACTATCTAGCATAAATACTCCCTCTTGGAGATACACACAATCACTTGGTCAAAGTAACTGCGCACATCGGAGAGCATGCAAGAACATAAATCAACATATAAGAATCATGCACAATCTGAGCATAACTTTATAATCCATCGGATCCCAGCAAACACATCACATAGCATTACAATAGTCGATCTTGATCATGTTAGGCAGCTCACAAGATCATAAGACATGATGCACAAGAGAGAGAGACTAACATCTAGCTACTGCCATGGACCCATGGTCCAAGGTGGGACTACTCACAAATCATCCTGGAGAAAGGCATGGCGATGAAGAGCCCTCCGGGATCGATATCCCCTCCGACAGGGTGCCGGGATCAGCTTCAGAATCACCCCCGAACTACGGTTTACGGTGACGGCGTGTCGGGGTGACTTCTCTAGAAAATAATGGCCGCCTCGATGTTTTTAGGATTGATGTGATTTTATAGGCGTCGGAGGGGGCCGAGGGGGTGCCCACAGGGCAGGGGCGGGTCCCACCCGTGGGCTGCCCTAGGGCCGCGGCAGGGGTCCGCCCCTGGCCTGTGGGTGGCCCCCCAGGTCGCCCTTTGGTGTCCAGGTGCCTTCCGTCAAATAGAAATTCCCCGTAAATTTTCGTCCAATTTCGAGAATATTTCCATAAGTAAATTTTCTGAAATACAAAAACAGCAAAAACAGGAAACTGGCACTAGGCATCTTGTCAATAGGTTAGTCCGACAAAATGCATAAAAATGATGTAATATGATAATAGAAACATTTGACAATATCACAAAACTAGCATGGATCAATCAAAAATTATAGATACGTTTGACACATATCAGTAAGAAGCACACATATACAAGCACATGATAGGAACAAAACTAACACATGCAAGGGAGCAAGCAACTTTCAATGTATATATAATGTAAATACAAGTTACCACAAGGAGGAACATAGGATATGAGATATGATAAGATAATCCAAATGACTTGGCTTGAGGAAATATAATCATGAATATCCCTTAATTCTACAAGGATAGCCAAGTCTCTGATAACCCACAAGTGTAGGGGATCGCAACAGTCTTTGCAGGTAGTATAACCCAATTTATTGATTCGACTCAAGGGGAGCCGAAGAATACTTAGAGGTCTTTGCAGCTGAGTTGTCAATTCAGCCACACCTGGAGAAGCACAAGTAACACGAGAGAGGTGAAAGCAACAGTGATTTGAGAACAATAGTAACAGAAACACGAAAGCAATGATGGAGAAATATGAAGCGGGGTTCATAGTTTCACTAGTGGCGGCTCTCCTAAGCAAAGAATCATGCATTGGGTGAACAAATTACAGTTGGGCAATTGTAAGAATTGCACTAATTAATTAATTATGACAAAGCATTCAGTTTATCAATCATATGTAGGCATGTATTCCATATATAGTTGTAACTACTCGCAATGATAATTCGCACAACATCTTTTGTCCTGCCATCCAGTTTCAGCCGGGCCAATTAAGGAACAAATGGCAATTAAGGTGTTCCTTTTAATAAAACACCGGAGCAAAGCATTAACACACAATGAACACATGTAATCCTCAAATTACTAACCATTCCCATCGATGTCCCCATTTCTGTCACTCGAGGTCTCCGGTTCCAGACTAATAACAGGTGCATACAACTTGTAGATACGATCTAAGCATCAATTATATTCATGCAAACATAACGCGCCCAAATCTAAGATCATGCCACTCGTGCACTAGTGACAAGCATTAAGCATAACAACATTGCAGCAACAACAATTCATAAACATAAATAATCTGATCATAACGTGCCAATCCATCGGATACCAACAAACACAACGCATATTACATCGGATTGATCTCGATCATGTAGGGCAGCTCACGAGAACATGGTATTGAACAACAAGGGGGAGAGAGTACCATCTAGCTACTGCTACAAACCCGTAGTCCGCGGGGGAACTACTCACAACTCATCATGAAGGCAGCGGTGGCGGTGAAGATGGCTCCGGGGGCCAATCCCCGTCCCGGCAGGGTGCCTGAACAGGCAGTTTGACCCCTGAAACTTGTCGGCGATGGCGGCGGAGCTCTGTATCGTATTTGGGAAAATCCTTCTGGGGGTTAGGGTTTTTGCGTCGGATATGATTTTATAGGCGTCGGAGGCGGCCGAGGGGTGCCCCACAGGGCAGGGGCGGGTCCCACCCGCGGGTGGGACCTAGGCCGTGGCAGGGGGCCGCCCCTGGCCTGTGTGGGTCCCCTGGAGTCGCCCTTCTGGCTCCCTTCCTCATTTCTTCAATAAAAAATCTCCGTAAATTTTCGTCCAATTCCGAGAATATTTCCAGAAGTAACTTTCTGCAATAAAAACAGCACAAAAACAGGGAACTGGCACTGGGTATCTTGTCAATAGGTTAGTCCAAAAAATGCCTTGAAATGATATAATAATGTAGCATAAACATGTAATAATGATAGGAATCAAGCATGGCATGATCAAAAATTATAGATACGTTTGACACGTATCAGCATCCCCAAGCTTAATTCCTGCTCGTCCTCGAGTAGGTAAATGATAATCAAAATAATTTTTGAGCTTGACATGCCACCAACATAATCTTGATCAAGATAGTAAATGGAAAGCACATGATGTGAATAAGGTGATCCAAAACAATTGTCTATAGTTGACATTAAGCAAACAATGATTAACAAACGCTAGCTAACAAATGCTAGAAACTTTTCTTGAATAAGTGTGTTGGGGACATGGAACCATACATAAGGTTTAAAAAGAAGAATTGCAAATTATGTCTCCGATGTAAAGTATCAATCATTCTTCAAAGCATCTAATTAGTCATTCATGGGAATAGCCAAGCTCAAGTCAAGTATCCTAATCCATCTACTTCACATATCAACTATTTAAAAGTCTACTCAACTAGTGCAAGTAAGAAGTGTCTTTGGCACCATGATCTTATGGCAAAGAGAACAATAATGGAGGTTTGGAAGGTCAAAAATAAAGGCTCAAACAGCGGAGAAGGTAACCACAAGACAGAAGGAAGTCCCGTAGTTGAAACTGTATGAGGAGTAGTGATTGCCATGCAACGGATGCACATAGAGCTATAAGTGTATGAAAGCTATCCAACTTACTTGCTCATGAAGACCTAGAGCTCACTTGAGGAGGCTCATCCTTGGAATATACAAGCCAAGTTCTATAACGTTAATTCCCCACATAGTTATACTACTAAAACAACATGAGAACTCTCTATAATGAAGTGTAGATGCTACTAGCACAAGTGTGGTAAAAAGTATAGTAGTGTTGCTCCCTCTCTCTTTTTCTATTTTTTTGGATTTTGGGTGGCGTCCATGGCCCTTTTGAATGCTCTCTCATTTGGCCTCCTTTGGGCTCTTTTATTTTTCTCTTTTTTTATTTTATACCTCACTGTAGGACCAACACTCTATATTACAAATGGATCATCACACTTTTTGGTACTCATAACTCATAAGACTAATACATGATGTATAAAAGAAGATATGCATGATCGAGCGTAGTGTGGAAAAAATGTAAAACATGTGTGAAGCCACACGGCACACTAACTCAATGATCAAGCAAACTACATGGTAATGAAGAATGACATCAAGTCATGTAATGTAATGATGGATGTTGCATGGCAATGTATCTCGGAACGGCTATGGAAATGCCATGATAGGTAGGTATGGTGGCCATTTTGAGAGAGATAGTTGGCTTATGTGTAGGAGAATAGGATGAAGTTCTCCCATGGAGTTGGATGTACTCGTGAAGTATGGACCAATCTCAATGTGAGAGAGGGCATTGCGTAGCACCGAAGAGGCTAGCAAAATATGGAAGTGGAAGTGCCAAAAAACCAAAACTCATAATGCATTTCATATATTGCAAACAACTAGCAGTTTCAATGTTTCACAAATGGTTTGAGACACCCCGAGAGGGATCGTGGCGGCGACACAAGTGCCCCGTTGGCTTCCCCGACCGTTGCAGTAACTACCCACTAGGAACTTCTTTTCAACTTACAGAATTCATGACACATTAGCATTGTTGACTTAGGTTGTTTAGTTCAGAAAAGTACGGCTCCACGCTTTACTAACACATCTCCACTAATCAGATCTAACACCATTAACCAACACATTTTAACCATTAGTTATTTTAATGTCTCAAAACAATTGAAAAGTATCAAATTATCCACATAGTGATCTACAAGACTATGCAGGTTTTTTCTACTTCATACCACTACCACATGCATAGCATTTTACCGATCTAACACATTAACCAAGAAACCAAAACAACTCTCTAACAAATATAAGTGAATATCAAGAGAGTTTAACATTAAATACTAGCAGCTCTAAATAAGATAAACGCTAAAAGCAAGAGCTTACTAGCAAACAAATAGTAGCTAAGAATACTCAACAAGATATAATCGAATGGAGCGTGTCTCTCTCCCACACAAAAAAAGCTAGGATCCAACAAGGATATGACCAGCAAAATAAGAAACAAAACTGAAAGTAAAAAGATGCTCCGAACATAGCACATAATATGTAATGTGATAAAAACGTAGTTTCAACGAAACGACCTGATGGTTGTTGGTGAAGAGTGGGGATGCCTTGGGCATCCCCAAGCTTAGACGCTTGAATCTTCTTAATTATTCCAGGGGATTCCATGGGGGCATCCCCAAGCTTGAGATTTTCTCCATTCTCACATCACCGTGTCGTTCAAAACTTAAAAACTCCCTTCACACAAAACTTCTCATAAACTGATTAGAGGGTTAGTGCTCATAAATTAAAATGCACATGTGTTCAACTCAAGACAAATTGCAAACAACTTTATTAGGAATTAGCTACTGTTTCAAAGCCTCAATGTGACACTCCATCTCTAGAGTATCGCATTTGACGATAGTAAAAGAGAGGAATACAAAATAAAAGCAGAATCTGTCAAAAACTGAACCGTCTGTAAAGATTGAATTTTCGAGGCACTTCTGTACCTCAAATCAGAAAAGTAAAAACTAACGAAAGATAGATAAAATTATCAGGTTTTCTGTCTAAAAATTTCAGAAAAAGATAAATTTCATAGGATTTTTAGATTTTCAAACAGTGAAGGACAAAATTCTGTTTCTGGACAGCAAAACAACACCTCGCACTTTCAATGCATTAGAGGCTAAACTTGGCACAAAAAACCAAAACAAAAAGATACAATGAAGTTTCTACAGAAGAAACAACTCCATGACTCAAGAAAAGCAAAAAACAAAACTGAAAGAAAAGATGGGTTGCCTCCCAACAAGCGCTTTTCTTTATAGCCTTTTAGCTAGGCCCAATATTTTCAATGATGCTCACATAAGAATAAGTATTGAAACGCAAGGGAGAGCATCGTGAGGGAATTATCAAACACATTTAAGTCTAACTCTCTTCCTATGCATAGGAATTTTATAAGAAAATAAATCAATGAAGCACAAAGCATTAAGCATAGGAAGGTAAAGCAAGTGTAACTTCAAAACTTTTAGCATAAAGAGAGGTGTTTTAGTGACATGAGAACTCCGACAACCATATTTTCCTCTCTCATAATAATTTTCAGTAGCATCATGAACAAACTCAACAATATAATTATCACTTAAAACAGGCTTTTCATGATCTACAAGCACATAGTTTCGGTCCATCTCAAAAATAGTGGGATTAAACCCACTTTCAATAGCATTATAATTTTTATCATCAAGTAATATAGGACCATCATCAAGAGCTTTATCATATAGACTTTCTAAGCACAACTCTTCATTATCATGCATCTCAGTGGTTGGAGTAAATAAAGTATTATCATAAGATTTATCAATATAGCACGGATTATCATATATAACAAGATCATTTTTATCAAAAAGGGATGTTTCAAATGAATCAATGGGATCATAACACTCATTCTCCTTTTGTAAGGAAGGAGGACAATCAAATAATGTATGAGTTAGAGAGTTACTCTCATTAGAAGGTAGAAATGGGTAGCTACTCCATTCTTCCTACTCTTGTTCGTCACTCTCCTCCTCGTTTTCATCCAATGAGCTTCCAGTTTCAACAATTTCTTCTTCCATAGGCTCCTGCACAGCATTAGTCTCTTCTTCTGGGGGAGATAAAACCTTAAGATATTCAGTAATATAGCAATTTTCATCTTTGTAATTATCCATGCAATAATTAAGTATAGCAAAACTTTCGGATTTATAAGGAGCATCATCATCATTTTCAATCAAAGAAGAAATTTCATAAGCACCCTTCCACGCAATAAATTCTTCAATAGGTTCCACATCATAAAAATCATAGTTTCCCTTAGCATAAGATGCTAAGGTTTCATTATCATTACCAGCACATTGAAAAGGAAGGTGTTTAAAATTCACGCTACAACTAGACTCATCACAGCAATAAGATATATCATAATTTAAGAACAAGTCTCTAGCATAATTGTTCAGAGTATTAATTATTTTCCATAAGTGTGTCCCTTTTTGTGACAAATAGTATTCCTTATAATATTCTTGTTGATCCTCCGTGAATCCGCCTTGCCAATAAGATATAGTTTCAAAGAAGTTAACCATTGATAACAATAACAATAAAGAGAGTAGAGAGAAAGTGAGTACTTCCCAAGTGAACCAATAAGTAGAGCTATGGCTCCCCGGCAACGGCGCCAGAAAATAGTCTTGATAACCCACAAGTGTAGGGGATCGCAACAGTCTTCGCGGGTAGTATAACCTAATTTATTGATTCGGCTCAAGGGAGCCAAAGAATACTTAGAGGTCTTTGCAGCTGAGTTGTCAATTCAGCCACACCTGGAGAAGCACAAGTAACACGAGAGAGGTGAAAGCAACAGTGATTTGAGAACAATAGTAACAGAAACACGAAAGCAATGATGGAGAAATATGGACCGGGGTTCATAGTTTCACTAGTGGCGGCTCTCCTAAGCAAATAATCATGCATTGGGTGAACAAATTACAGTTCGGCAATTGACAGAATTGCACTAATTAATTAATTAATTATGACAAAGCATTTAGTTTATCAATCATACGTAGGCATGTATTCCATATATAGTTGTAACTACTCGCAATGAGAATTCGCACAACATCTTTGTCCTGCCATCCGGTTTCAGCCGGGCCAATTAAGGAACAAATGGCAATTAAGGTGTTCCTTTTAATAGAACACCGGAGCAAAGCATTAACACACAATGAACACATGTAATCCTCAAGTTACTAACCATTCCCATCAATGTCCCCGTTTCTGTCACTCGAGGTCTCCGGTTCCGGACTAATAACAGGTGCATACAACTTGTAGATATGATCTAAGCATCAATTATATTCATGCAAACATAACGCGCCCAAATCTAAGATCATGCCACTCGTGCACTAGTGACAAGCATTAAGCATAACAACATTGCAGCAACAACAATTCATAAACATAAATAATCTGATCATAACGTGCCAATCCATCGGATCCCAACAAACACAACGCATATTACATCGGATTGATCTCGATCATGTAGGGCAGCTCATGAGTACATGGTATTGAACAACAAGGGGGAGAGAGTACCATCTAGCTACTGCTAAAAACTCGTAGTCCGCGGGGGAACTACTGACAACTCATCTCGGAGGCAGCGGTGGCGGTGAAGATGGCTCCGGGGGCCAATCCCCGTCCCGGCAGGGTGCCGGAACAGGCAATCTGACCCCTGAAACTTGTCGGCGATGGCGGCGGAGCTCTGTATCGTATTTGCGAAAATCCTTCCGGGTGTTAGGGTTTTTGCGTCGGATGTGATTTTATATGCGTCGGAGGCGGCCGAGGGGTGCCCCACAGGGCAGGGGCGGGTCCCACCCGTGGGTGGGCCCTAGGCCGCGGCAGGGGGCCGCCCCTGGCCTGTGTGGGTCCCCTGGAGTCGCCCTTCTGGCTCCCTTCCTCATTTCTTCAATAAAAATCTCCGTAAATTTTCGTCCAATTTCGAGAATATTTCCAGAAGTAACTTTCTGCAATAAAAACAGCACAAAAACAGGGAACTGGCACTGGGCATCTTGTTAATAGGTTAGTCCAAAAAAAATGCCTTGAAATGATATAATAATGTACCATAAACATGTAATAATGATAGGAATCAAGCATGGCATGATCAAAAATTATAGATACGTTTGACATGTATCAGTCTCCAATGTCCTCCACAAACACCTATTGATCAAGTTTGAGCTTGTTGGTCCCCAACCAAGTAGGGTCCTCAGAGGTTAGTCACAATAGACTTAGTAACCCAAATGGTTCTTTTCTTGACACCACTTTGAGTTCCCACATATTTGGCAAACACATTGCCATCTCTATCCTTTCTAAGTAAATAAGCATCATCAATTAAGATGGGGTTGGATAGGGTACCGTTAGTGTATGAAGAAGCAAAATGGCCCTTCTCACGGCAAAGGTAGCAACATCGACTCTTTTCTTTCTTCTTAATAGGCTCCTCAACATGAGGAGCATTGACTTGAGTCTTCTTAGGATATGGCCTTTGTTCAACTCGTGGTGGAGCATGAGATTGAACTAGAGGCCGCTTCCCAAGTTGCTTCTCACTAAGAAGATTTTTCTTCATTGGGCAATCCCTAACATGGTACCCTTCAATCTTGCACTTGAAGCAAGTAATCTTGGCCGAATTCTTGACTTGTTCTTGGCCCTTCTTCTTCTTCTTCTTCTTCTTCTCAACCTTGGACTTGTTATTGTTGTTGGAGTTGAATCCAAGTCCACTCTTGTCATTGGGGGATTGTTGCACTTTCAATATGTTGTCAAGTGCACTCTTCCCTTCATGACGCTTTCCAAGCCTTTCTTCATAGAAGTGGCTTGGGCCTTGAGCTCATTTCTTTCCTCTACATGGTTAGTGACAACACAAGTACTAGAGGAGGTAGATGCATCATTGTTAGAGCAACAAGGCAAGGAAAGTAATTCATCACATGATGTACCAACATTATGAGTGGATGAACTACTAGGACTAGCACTTGGTAATATAGCATTTTTAGATAAAGTTGTGCCATTGTCCAGATGAGGCTCACTAGATGTTACCTTGGTAGTGATGGCCTCAAGAGCTAACCTTAGGGTTTGGTTCACTAGATGTTAGAGGTAGAAATCTTTTCATTAATTTCTGCCAATTTCCCATACTTGCTAGTTAGAAACTCAAGTTGAGCCCTTAGCTCAACATTCTCCTTCAAAATAGATGCTTCACAAGAAGTGGAGTTAGTAGCACAAGCATCACTAACATTAGGAATGGAAGAAGACAACTTGGCAATCTCTTCCTTAAAGCTAGCATTTTCCTTTTTCGTGACTTTATATTTAGCATGAGCATGGTCACGTTCTTTAATGAGTTTAGCAATTATTTCATTATGAGACTCCTCAATAGATTCGAGTTTCTCCTCAAGAGAAACCTGAGTCTCATGCTCTTCCTCAAGGGCATACTCTAAAGAGGCTTTTCATCTGCATCCTCTCTTTCAATCCTTCCCTTTTCTTCAAGGCTTGTTTCTAAAGCCTTAATAGTATCCCCGCGCTCAATAAGGGTGCTCATGATTTCATAGAGGTTATCACAAGCATTTTTATTCTTTGAAAGAGCCTTAAGAACCATTAGACCTTTATTATGAAGGAGAGCATCATCATTTTCTTCTTCATCATCATTATTATTATCATCATCATTACTTAAAGATTTAGCCATAAGGCAAAAGATGGTTGGAGACGATGAACAATTAATTAAGGAACTACTCAAGTTCACATCTTGTTCCATAGAAAATTGAGTTTCCTATACATTATTAATAATAGAAGGATTAGAGGGAACACAAGCATTTTTTATCATGGCAACAAGATAAAGCAAGCATATCATCAAGAGATTTATCCAAGCTTTGGATGATATGCAAGGACTATCAACACTAGCATGTATGACATTTATGGTGCTATATGTGTTTAGGTCCAAAGATGAGGCATTGGAACAAGATAGAGATAAAAGATCATCAACAATGAGCTCACTATCATTATTGCACAACCTATCACTACTCACCATCACATTAGTTTGTGGCTTACCACATTTTGGTGAAGTAGACGAAGTTAAAACTCATTACGACCGGAGGTGGAGGGAGAACAATCATCCTCAATAGTCATGGATTTGCCGTATTTATCTTGAAGCTTTGTCCACAATTCATGAGCGTTCCAAAAGGGCATGATTGACTCAAACACTACATCGCTCAAAACACATATAACACCGTGCACTAAAGATAAATTTTGGGAATCCATTGGAGGAGAAAAACCCATATCTACAATACTCTTTAAAATTGGGTCTATGTCCCTAAAAAGATTAAGCATGCGAATTTTCCATACATCATAATTTGTGCCATCGTATAAAAGTGGGATCGTGCACAAATTCTCTAAACGACATCTTTACTCTCTAGGCGGTAAAGCCTAATAAAGAGAGCCCGGGCTCTGATACCAATTGAAAGGACAAACGATGTCGCCTAGAGGGGGTGAATAGGCGATTTAAAACTTTTCCGGTTTAAGGCTTGATAATTGCGGAATAAAACTAGGTGTTTAAATTAACAAGCTGATGGCCTTTGATGTAGTTACCTGCGTCAAAAGAATATGGTTAGGTTGAGACTCCAAGTACAGAGTGTATAGTATAGGAAAGACAATTTTCCCCACGAGGGGTGACTCGAGGGTTTAATATCGAACTCTAGGGGAATCAGTAGTGAAAGATTTATCTTATTATCCTTCTCTTGAAAACCTACAAAACAAAGTAAATTGTTTTGTGCCCTCAACCTCATCAAGTGGTTGTCAAGTACAAGGTGTGAGAATGATATCAAAATAAAACAAATGCAAAACAATAAATAAAGATGCAATGATGATAAATAAATATGCAAGGATGGTGGAAACAATGATGGATGATATTTTTGGCTTTTGTATTGTGAATGCAAGATATGAAAGTATTTTTTTATTTTCGGATTTTTAAATGGCAGAAAATGGAAAATGCTTATAAGTTGTTGGAAAGGTGTTTCTTATGATTAAAATGGACCGGGGTTCATGGTTTCACAAATGCACTCTCTCTTTAATAAAGTGGTAGACAATGAAACACTAGAATTGACATATGAGATTGCAACAAAAAGGTTTCATGACAAGTTACTAATTATATGGGCATCACGTCCTAACATAGAGATCTTTTGTTTATTAATCTCTATTATACTCCACCAAGATGTGAATTAAATCTTAGCACCTCGGTAATTAAGATAAATCAGAGCATAGATTTAAGTCTTATGACATGAAGTTAAAATAAGAACATGCTAGATCTAGTCATGGAGAAGTGGCAATGGTCACACCCACACCTCCGGTAGCATGGTATTTTTCTTTATCCCTAGTGAGGCAACAAAGTAAGGTAAAAATACCCAAGTGGATCGCGGAACTTCTCTCACTTTCACCGCACTAGCCACCCCCTGATTACTCCAACTAATGCACACGTTCCCGCACACACGCTCTCATAAACATGCTTGATCAAAAAAAGTAGACAAGAACGGGGTACATAAGATGCATCTACTTTCATAACTGAAACAAAACAATTGCAATCTCAAACATATATTAACTCATAAAGAGATCCACCACAAAGGAATTACATAGATGACCGTAATCATGTTCGGCAGCTCATACGGTGCTAATTAGTGAAGCTCAAAGAGAGGAGAGATACATAAGTTACTTCCACAAACCCATAGTCCAGGGGTGGACTACTCCCTCTTCATCATGGAGACGGTGGAGAAGTCATTGGGGGAGATGGAGACCACGCCGGCAGCGCCCCGCCGGAGTTTTTCCCCTCCAATCTGCAGCTCCAGGTCTCTGTTTTGGTGTTTCCGTGTTTCGGCGGTGCTCCTTTCTGGAAAACATCGGGGCACTATTTTTATAGTCGTTTTTAGGTCAAAAGGAAGCTTCGGGAAGAAAGATCGATGGCAACGAAGCCACGAGGGCCAAGTTGGTGGGCCCCACGCGGCCAAGGAATCTGGCCGCGTGGGCCCCCTCTTTTGGCCTTCGGGCTTCCACTTTTTTGCTTTCTTCGCTCCTACGCTTTCTTCCTTCCAAAAACTGATGCTCGTAAATTTTCAGGTCATTTCGACGTCGTTTGGGTCCCTGAAACATCAAAATATAGAAAATAGGGTTTTCTGCCAGTGCAGGGTTAATTCCAGAAAAATAGGAAAACTGTGAAATCTTCCCAAAATCATTAGAAAACAATGATATAACCCTTATATGATGGAAATATGATTGAAATATAAGTAATTCAATGAAAAGTTCATGTATGCATTTTACATGCATCAACATCCCCAAGCTTAACCTATACTCGTCCTTGAGTATGAAGGTGATAAAACTAACATGGACTTTGCATTTAAATGCTAACAATGGATATCAAAGATGATTACTATTGCTACATAGAGTCAAATGATTCATTCTTCAAAGGAGTAGCAATATACAAGATAGATTATGAAGTGATATCAATTACTCAATGCAAGGATGTTTAATGATAATTCACAAAGTGTAACATAGTAGAAAGTACTATGGACCAAATGTATGCATAATGAAAAGTAAAAACATCCTATAATGGTCATAGAGTACTCTTATAAAACTGAATATATAAAAGTGGACACTTTGGAAAGATATATATATGAGTAGAGGTAAAACATGAACAAGTTTCATCTAACTTCCAAATACTTCTACTTAAGTCAATGTTTGCAATGTGGTATTGGTGTCAAGCTCTCATTACCCCTTATCATAACATCTTGAATGGTTAAAGTTTAAAGTGAAAGCAAATATGAGTAGTGTGCTTGACAAAGAAATGGTTGAAAGTCTCATGTCCCGTGAATACGAGTACCTACACCATGGTGTTACTCAACTTGGGATACAAAGCAAGTTCAAGTAAAATTCATTGTATAATAGCGTCATCAAGAGGGTCAACTGGGGTACCTCTTGTCCCAGGACATGGAACAAGCCCATGTCAAAATGACAAGACAAACAAACATAATGAACAATCTCAACACCCTTTTTATTTACTATTGATATAGCTTTTTATTATGAGGTGCATCACTGAAGGTTCACAATAGCATGTAAATAAATTTTCACCATGACAACGTGGCTTAGATTAGCGGCCCAGGTGTCTCTCTAGCCATTTATACAACTACTTAAACTTACTTAGTTTCCACATTTATTTGGCACTATGATAGGCATCCATAAACAAAAGTACATGATATCAACTAAATATAATTATGAGCATGTTGAAGGCTTGCCATGTGACAGCACATTTGGGCTAACTACCAACCAAGACTCTTGTCAATCTCACAACTTCATAATTTTAATCACAATGGTTCATGTTTATTAAATGCAATTGTAAGGTGTGAGAACTATTTAACCAACTTTTCCCATAACAATCAATAACATAAGCATTTAAATTCAGAGGTATAGATAACACAAAGTAACATGATAAACATACTCGGAATAGCATAAAGCTAATAGGTAGATATGGTGGACTCACTGGAAAAACTTTGGTTGAAGGTGTTGGAAAGCAAGTTTTTACTTGTTGGAATTTTTGGGCTAGCAAAAGGGAGAAAGTTGACCGTCTAAATGCATGCACAAGTGTCCATAGAACTAACCAATCCATGTTAAACAAAGTAAAGTAACATTCAGCATCAAAACATGAATAAGAGATATCTCTTGATAAAACACTTGCAAATTAACACTCATTAAAAAGCACATGAATTATGCAACTATATGTATCTTTTTAAATCAACTCAAACATCCCTTTCCCAATCTTATTATAGCATCCAACTTAATTCAACCCAAACTTCCAGTAGCTCTCTCATATATGAATGATAGTGGTGGTCTCAAAACAAAATTTAAACTAAAATAACAAGCAAACAAAAGACGCTCCAAGTTTATGCGATAAAGTGCATTGATAGAAAAACGGAAGTTAGACGTGTGCAAACCGAGAGTGTGTTGGTCCAGTGGGGTTGTCTTAACATCCCCAAGCTTATGGTCTTCACCATCCTTGGATAGCTCTTGGTGCATCTCCTCTAATCCCTGTGAAAAAAACTTCAAAACACTATTTCTCCCATTTCTTTTCTGTGGGTGACATTAGTAGTGATAGGCAAATGAATTACTTACTGCATAGAATCCTTAGACAAAAATTCATATTAATGTCCAGAGAGTGTATAATGTTGTATGCCTACTTATAAACTTAATTGGATCAAAAAGATTCAAGTTAACAGTTCAAAGAATGCATCAAACAAAATGGGACAGAATCTGTCCAGAAAATTAGCAGCAGCAAAACGCATTTTTCTATCCGACTTAAACATGTCTAAAAATTCTTAAAACATTCAGGCATACAGAGGATGAAAAGTTGTAGTTACATTAAAAATATGAGCTCATTCGGAGTTACAGACTAGGAATGAAAAATTACACCGTGCACAGATTCGTGCTGTAATAAAATCTCCGAATGCAGATATCAACTTTTTCATACCAAAATAGGTAAAACTTGGCACTTTATTAATAATTCCAGAAACTAAACTAAAAACTAAGTCTCTTGTTACAGCAAGAGGACACAAATAAAATGAAAAATAAAAACAACCGGGTTGCCTCCCGTAAAGCGCTTTCTTTATAGCCATATAGCTAGGCTTCTTACTTGATACTTATTGTGGACGAAGCTCATGAGGGAACTTGAACTTTGGTGTGTCTCTCCTCCTTGGGAAATGTTCCATGCACTTCTTGTGTGGAAACTGAAACTTCATATTACCTTCTTTTGAATCAATGATAGCACATGTGGTACGAAGAAAAGGTCTTCCAAGAATAATTGGACTAGAGGTTTTATTCCCCATATCCATGATTAGAAAATCAACTGGTACAAATTTCATATGCAACTCTACCATAACATCACTTACTTTTCCTAAATCATGTTTAATGGAATCATCAGCAAGTGCAAGTTCAATAGAGCATTTTTCAAGATTCTTTAATTCAAGAACTTCATATAATTCTTTAGATAAAACAGAGACACTAGATCCTAGATCTAATATAGCATGGTGTGTCTCTTTTCCAATGGTTACTAGTACTTTGGGAATCCATACATCCCCAAGCTTAGGTGGTATCATAGCTTCTTGGTTGTACCTAGCAATCTTTTCTTTTAAAACATGATTAGCAATATAAGAACCAAAACCTGCTTGGTCATAGTTGATGGAAGAATCACTTGCAAATTTTTGTAAGATAGATATTAATTCATGCAAGCTACAATTATCTAAGTCAAGTAATGGTTCCTCGACTTCACTAAGCATTTTAACTTCCTCAACTTTTCTCTCTTTCTCAACCCAAACTTGTTTCTTAACAGGAGCTTCCTTCATATGTTTAAATGATGGGTTTTTCTTTAATGAATCACCAACACAAACCAACTTCTCCTCAATTCTGTTGAGGTAAACATCTTTTTCAAGAAATTCTTTCTCACATAATATTAGTTTATGCATAGCATTAGCTATTTCATTGTCTATCTTAGGAATAATGTTTTCAGAATAAGATGCTAGTTGTACAAAATCTTCTTTATTTGGTAGTTTCTCTAATTTGGCTTCAAGTTTATCATTAGATAATGCAAGTGCTACTGTGGTATTGATGACGGAATTGATGAGAGTGTTTCTCCCTCAACTACGCCAACAAGCACTCTTGATACCCTGAAAGGAAAATAATATATGGGATAGGTTGAGCCTCCAAGTGCCGAGTATGTAGAACTGGAAGTTTTTTCCCCACGAGGGTGACTCGAGGGTTTAATATCGAACTCTCGGGGAATCAGTAGTGGGAATTTTATCTCCTTGTCCTTCTCTAGATTTCCTGCAAACAAAGTAGATTGCTTTGTGCCCTCAACCTCACCAAGTGATTGTCAAGCACAAAGTGTGAGAATGATATTAAGATAATAATGAATGCAAAACAGTAAATAAATATGCAATGGTGGTAAGTAGTAATGCAAGGATGATAGTAATGATGATGGATGATATTTTTGGGGTTTTTATATGTGGATGCAATGAATAAAAGTGTTTTTGTATTTTCTGATTTTAAAATGGCTGAATGTAGAAAATTCTTAAAAGTGGTTGGAAAGTTGTCTCTTATGATTAAAAATGGACCGGGGTTCATGGTTTCACACATGCACTCTCTTTTTAATATAGTGTGCCAAATAAGTAGACATAGGATTAACATATGAGATTGCAAACAAGTTTAATGACATGTTACTAATTATATGGGCATCACGTCCTAACATAGAGACCTTTTGATTATTAGTCTCACTTATACTCCACCAAGATGCGAACTAAATCATAACACCTCGGTAATTAAGATGACTCAGAGTATAGCCTTAAGATTAATGACATGAAGTGAAAATAAGAACATGTTGGATCTAGTCATAGGTAGAGGCTTGTCACTCCTCATACCTTGCAACATGGTATTTTGGTTTATCCCTAGTGAGGCAACAAAGTAAGGTAAACACCCAATGGATCACGATATTAAGTTGTTAGCTTATCACATCACCACCCCCGTTACTCCAACTAATGCACACGTTCCCCCTCACACGCTCTCATAAACATGCTTGATCAAAACAAGGATATAAGAACGGGGTACATAATATGCATCTACTTTCATAACTTAAATAAACATTGTAATCTCAACATATATTAACTCATAAAAAGATCCACCACAAAGGTAATACAACGATGACTGTAATCATGTTCAGCAGCTCATACGGTGCTAATTAGTTAAGCTCAAGAGAGAGAGAGATACATATGCTACTGCCACAAACCCATAGTCCAGAGGTGGACTACTCCCTCTTCATCATGGAGACGGTGGAGATGACGATGGAGAAGAAGGAGACCTCTCCGGCAGCGCTCCGCCGGAGTTTCCCCCCTCCAATCTGCAGCCTCCTGGTCTCTGTTTCTTGTTTCTCTCGTGTGGCGGCTCTCTCTCCGAAAAACGTCGGGGGGCTCTTTATATAGGCGTTTTTAGGTCACGAGGAAGCTTCAGGAAGAAGGATCATCGCAAACGGGGCCACGAGGGCCAAAAGAGGTGGGCCCACGCGGCCCTTGTACCTGGCCGCGTGGGCACCCTCTTTCGCCCCTCTGGCCTCCGTTTGCTTGCTTCCTTCGCTCCTAGGTCTTCCTCCTTCCAAAATAATGATCCCCGTAAATTTGCAGCTCATTATGACGTCGTTAAGGCCCTGAAATAAATAAGGAAAGAAATAGGGGTTTTCTGCCTGCGCAGGATTAATTCCATAAAAAGGGGAAATCATTATTAATTACCAAAAATCATCAAATAACAGTAATATACCCCTTATATGATGCAAATATGAATGGAATACAATTATTATAGTGCAAAGTCCATGTATGCATTTTACATGCATCAGGTATCCTCCACCTTTTTCTTACTACCCACAAAGCTACCAAAAATTCTTCTTAGTGTCATGGCTGCACAAGGTGGTGTTGACAAGACAAAACTTCCACATGTAGCCCCATCTGAAGCATTTTGATTCCAAGGATCTATTCCATAATAAAAATAAATATTTAGCTTTTCATCTTCACAAGGTGTAGGATCTTCATAGTGTATCCTATTAATTCTTACCCAAGCATCTTTTATGTTTCTCCAGGATGTTGCTTAAAATAAGAAGTGGATCTTAATGGAGAACTCGCTTTTTGTTTGTTCCCAAGAATCATGATTACAAATTTTTATGTGTTTTTAATTTTTTATGCAAAACTGAAAGTAAAATAACACTAAACAATGTAAACTGAAATAACAAATGCAACACAAAATGCAAAACTAAAAATAAAATATGCAAACCGAAATATAAAGATGATATGCAAGATAGAAACAAAACAAAATAAAATGATTTGAAGGTAAAGATGGATAAGATGATGCTCACTTAGGTGCAACCTCTCCAAGCTTAGGTGTTAGCACAAGTTGGTGATGAAGTTGACTTTGTTGTGAGATACTCCTTGGACAAATCTTTACAGCAATGATTCCCCGGCAACGGCGCCAGAAAATTGTCTTGATGGCCTTTGACGTAGTTACCTGTGTCAAAAGAATATGGGTTAGGTTGAGACTCCAAGTACAGAGTGTATAGTATAGGAAAGACAGTTTTCCCCACGAGGGGTGACTCGAGGGTTTAATATCGACCTCTCGGAGAATCAGTAGTGAAAGATTTATCTTTTTATCCTTCTCTTGAAAACCTACAAAACAAAGTAAATTGTTTTGTGCCCTCAACCTCACCAAGTGGTTGTCAAGCACAAGGTGTGAGAATGATATCAAAATAAAACAAATGCAAAACAATAAATAAAGATGCAATGATGATAAATAAATATGCAAGGATGGTGGAAACAATGATGGATGATATTTTTGGGTTTTGTATTGTGAATGCAAGATATAAAAGTATTTTTGTATTTTCGGATTTTTAAATGGCAGAAAATGTAAAATGCTTATAAGTTGTCGGAAAGGTGATTCTTATGATTAAAAATGGACTGGGGTTCACGGTTTCACAAATGCACTCTCTCTTTAATAAAGTGGTAGACAATGGAACACTATAATTGACATATGAGATTGCAACAAAAAGGTTTCATGACAAGTTACTAATTATATGGGCATCACGTCCTAACATAGAGATCTTTTGTTTATTAATCTCTCTTATACTCCACCGAGATGTGAATTAAATCTTAGCACCTCGGTAATTAAGATAAATCAGAGCATAGCTTTAAGTCTTATGACATGAAGTTAAAATAAGAACATGCTAGATCTAGTCATGGAGAAGTGGCAATGGTCACACCCACACCTCCGGTAGCATGGTATTTTTCTTTATCCCTAGTGAGGCAACAAAGTAAGGTAAAAAATACCCAAGTGGATCGCGGAACTTCTCTCACATTCACCACACTAGCCATCCCCTCATTACTCCAACTAATGCAAACGTTCCCCCACACACGCTCTCATAAACATGCTTGATCAAAACAAGTAGACAAGAACGGGGTACATAATATGCATCTACTTTCATAACTGAAACAAAACAATTGCAATCTCAAACATATATTAACTCATAAAGAGATCCACCACAAAGGAATTACATAGATGACCGTAATCATGTTCGGCAGCTCATACGGTGCTAATTAGTGAAGCTCAAAGAGATGAGAGATACATAAGTTACTTCCAAAAACCCATAGTCCAGGGGTGGACTACTCCCTCTTCATCATGGATACGGTGGAGAAGTCGTTGGGGGAGATGGAGACCACGCCGGCAGCGCCCCGCCGGAGTGTTTCCCCCTCCAATCTGCAGCTCCAGGTCTCTATTTCGGTGTTTTCTGTGTTTCGACAACGCTCCCTTCTGGAAAACGTCGGGGGACTATTTTTATAGTCATTTTAGGTCAAAAGGAAGCTTCGGGAAGAAAGATCGACGGCAACGGAACCACGAGGGCCAAGTTGGTGGGCCCCACACGGCCAAGGAATCTGGCCGCGTGGGCCCCCCTCTTTTGGCCTTCATGCTTCCACTTTTTCGCTTCCTTCGCTCCTACGCTTTGTTCCTTCCAAAAATTGATGCTCGTAAATTTTCAGGTCATTTGGACGTCGTTTGGTCCCTGAAACATCAAAATATAGAAAATAGGATTTTCTGCCAGTGCAGGGTTAATTCCAGAAAATAGGAAAACTGTGAAATCTTCCCAAAATCATTAGAAAACAATGATATAACCCTTATATGATGCAAATATGATTGAAATATAAGTAATTCAATGCAAAGTTCATGTATGCATTTTACATGCATCACAAGCCAACAAAACCTAATATACTAGGTTCACCTATGTGCACCAACAACTTATGTGCTAAGCAATATAACAACAAGGTTATAGCAATATATAATACTTCAAGCACGAGGGCTATCACAATGTAAAGTGCATAAGAAAAGAGGTCGAATATAGAAATAACCGAGGCACGCGGAGACGAGGATGTATTCCCGAGTTCCTCCTTGTTAAGGGAATACGTCTCGTTGGAGGGGTGTGAGGTCGCCACAAAGGCCTACTCAAGACGCCACAAAAGGCCTCACCCTATTCTCTAATGAACCTCACCTCAAGGGTTAGGTTCACCTTCCACTATCGGAATCCTTCAAGGCGGAATCCGGAGCTTTTACAACAATCTTGGGGCACACACCCACAACTCAATCGGGGGCTCCCAAACCTTGCCCGAAGCTTCACAACTCGAAGCCTTCGCGACACCACCAACCGTCTAGGGTACACAATGCACCCAAGAGGCACAAACTCTTGGGAACACAATGCACCCAAGAGTAACAAGCTTCTCGAACTTCAACTTCCACGAATCTTCGTGGAGAGCACAAACCGATGCACCAAATGCAATGGCAAGAACACACTAAGTGGTCAAGTCCTTCTCTCCAAAATCCAACCAAAGCAACTAATGCTATGGAGGGATTTAAGAGGAAGAACAAAGAGGAGAATCACCAAGAACTCCAAAATCAAGATCTACTAGGTTCCCCTCACTTAGAGGAGGAAAGGAATGGTGGAAATGTAGATCTAGATCTCCTCTCTCTTTTCCCTCAAAAAGTAGCAAGAATTATTGGAGGGATTGAGAGATCTCAAGCTCAAGAAAAAATGTCAACAATGGAGGTGAGAGAGAGCTTTAAGAGCAGCCAAAACATTGGGGAAGAAGCCCCTTTTTATAGTGGCCCACGAAAAGTGACCGTTGGGGGGAAAACCCCCAGCCCCTGCCAGCCCAGCCTTGGGGCCGGCCTAGAGCCCGGCCAGGCCGGCAGGGAAGCATCAGAGGCAAAAAAAAAACTGCAGGGAGGCCGGCCTCCACCCCGGCCTAGGGCCGGCCCGCGAGCGCAGGAGGCCGGGGAGGCCACCGAAGCCGCCGGCCTTATGGCCCGGCCAGGCCGAGCCAGAGAGAGGGGGAGGCCGGGGTGCAACCCGACGCGCCCGGCCTGTGATCCGGCCTGGGCCGGCATCGGGCCCGCGGGAGGCCGGCCAGCCAGGGCACATTTTTTCTTTTTCTCTTTTCTATTTAAAAAACAGCCAAAGATAAAATCGCAATAACTTTTACAAATAAAATCCGTTATCGATAATCTTGGATTCTTTGGAATCACCACAACGAGCACAACAAGATTACACAGAGAAACATCATTGTTCAACAAGGGAGGATAAGACCAAAAGATGAAAGGTAAAACCTTTCTATTGAAAACCGGAAACCCCATATCTTTTGCAAATGAAGTCCGAATGACGTGAAACAAATTTTGTTGGAAAGAGGACGACAAATGCTACCCAATAAAAAGTGAAAATATTGAAACCAAGCAAGGAGGATTTTGCTAATAAATGGAAGAGTAAACCTTCCACAAGGACGAACTGACAAAATCTCCAACACCGAAAACGCAATAGAATACGCATATGAAAACCATTTTCGGTGAACTTGGCCTTGTCATGACAAGCACGACAAGCACGTCGACCACACCACGATAAGAGCCAAATAAGAACCAATAAAGATGATTGCAAGGATGCAAAGGTTTGAGCTCTCCATGAACGATACGATCAAATTGCTTGGTCGAGAGCCCCTCTTGATAGTACGGCTATCTATCCTATAACCCGGTCTCTCAACTAACATCATGAGACCGGTAAAATAGAAAACCTATCAAGATCATACCTTTACCTTGCGCATAATCCACTTGAGCTAGATGATGACGATCTTTGTCTTCTCAAGTTGGACCACCTTTCTTGATTGCGCTCCGTTTGGTGAAGACTCGCTAATAGCTCCCCCATACACCAATATGGGAGAGGCACTCTTCGGCATATCTTCACTTGGACTTGTGTGTTGATCAACCCACACTTAGCCTTGATCAACATATAATCTTCTTCCCTTAGTCTTGGCTTCCAACAAATGGAGATCAAGCAAAGCAATGGACCAAACCTACAAGTATGACTTGAAGCACACATTAGTCCATAGAGATTGTCATTAATTACCAAAACCACACATGGGGGCAACCATGCACTTTCAACTTTTCTCCTAATTGTCCGGACTGAACAAGAGAGAAAATGAAAAATGCTACCGAACCCAACTGGTCCTTCCATTTTGTTTCCATTTGTCCAGATTTTTTGACACTCCTCGTACCCTACGCGTATCAATAAATAGGAGTTCAAAGCGGACACATCTGAGGGCCATACTAGTCCAATGTGGTTGGAGATGATCTTATGCCTCTATAGATAATCTAAGTCCATGTAAGGATGCTGATCTCTAACTGGAAATGTAAATGCCCGAGCTTGAGAAGCTTATGGCCCGATAGGTCCATAAACTCTCACTCGGATAAGCTGCCGTATTATTGAACGAATAAGAGCCATTTACTCTAATCCGAATCATAAACAAAGTCATGAGTAATAATATTTTGAAAAATAAAGTTCATACAATATATCAAATGCGTTTTTGGTTTACGTTCTGTAGAAAACCCTAACACTGTGTTTGGTTGCATGGAATTGGGGCTCGTTGGATGCCCCAATTCCAAATTCCATCGTTTGGACTGCGCTCAGAAATTGGTCCTGGAATTGGAGACCAATTCCGAGCCTGCTCTGCATCATACCGTTTCATGAGGGAGCAATTCCGAGCCTCCCAGCTCGGAAACGCTCGGAAACGGACAGGAGGAGCGATGTGGCCGCTGCTCCCCGCCTGCCCCCCCTCCCGCCGCAGCCCCGCCGGTCGCCATGCTCCCCGCTCCCCGCCGGCCGTCGCCCCAGCCGCCGTCCCGCTCCCTGCCCTGCTCCCCGCCGCCGCCCCGCCCTGCTCCCCGTCGGTCGCTGCAGTCCGCCCCCGCCCTGCTCCCCGCCGGCCGCTATCCTTGCTCCCGGCCGGCCGGCCGTCGTCCTCGCTCCCGGCCGTCGTCGATTTCACGGTGTTGTGCATCCAAACAAGAATTGGAATTGGGGGGCATTTTTAGATTCCAACAGAAAATATCATCCACATCCAAACAACTGATTTGGAATTGAGGCCAATTCATTTCCAACTCAGATTTGGAATTCAACACCAATTCAATTCCGAGTCCCAATTCCATGCAACCAAACACAGTGTAAAGGTACTTCCCATTTTAACGGCCATAGGACTAGGAATATTGGGGATATTTCAGTTTCAGGGGTCTATCTGTGAAAAGAAACAAGATAAAACCCAAGTCCAAAGTCCCAAACAGCTTCACCCCACACTAGTCCTGGCCATGGGCTGGGCCTGGGTGGGCTTGGGCCAGGCCCAGAAAAGCCCACAGCAGAAAAACCTAGTCCCAGGCCCGGCCCAGGCCCACTGACGGGCCTAGAATTTAGCCCAAGCCCGGCCCATTGACGGAAAATAGAGGTGGGCCTCGGGCCGTGGGCCGGGCTTCTTCCCTAAATCGTCCATATGTGAAGCCCAGGCCCGGCCCTACCAATCCTTTGGACTCAAAACGCAAGTCCAGGCCCACCCGCGGGCCTAAAAACATAGGCCCAAGCCCTGAAATTTCGGGCCGGGCCTGGGCGGGCCGACCGAGCCGGTCTTCCCATGGCCAGGCCTACCCCACACCTCCCGTTACCCTCTCCTTCACCCCTCTGCCCTCCGGCGGCGATGACGAGCCTGCAGGCAGCCCCGCGCCTCAGCCTCCGCCTGGCGCCGTGCGAGCCCCGCGTCCGGCTGCTTCCGCCGTGGAGGCTCGTCCTTTCCCCTTCCTCCTGCAGGTAAGCGCGCTTCCCGGCTCGCTCGCTCGCAATGGCATTGGTTCCGTTAACGCTTACCACATGTACTTGCATTAGACTATTGGTTGGGAAGAAATTGGAACTTGTGTGATGTTTCCTTTCGGTTATACCGTACTGTATGATGGATTCGCTGCAACTGGAGAGAGTTGGCGCAAATCTTAGTCAAGATTTTTAGAATCCCGTCATCTTAAGAATATAAATTACTGTATAAGCGCACGAGAAATGGTTTGATTCGGTTTACTAGGGTCTGATTAGAATGGCCTCAAGAAAATCTGTGCGGCATAGTTTGTATGTATACGGATGCACTCCTACCTGAGAAGGAAGAGGACCAGCGACTTTGAAACGAAAATTCCACAAATCTGTTACCAAACATACTAATAGCCGTCTTCTGTTTACTGTTATAAGCTTTCCGTACCATACTTCAGTAGTTATTGGCTCAAACATACTACTAATAGCCGTCTTCTATTTATACAGGCTTTGCACTCTCATTTCCAGACAGCTTCCCATTTGCAATGCACAATCATGTGAGGTTATCTATTTATCCCTTAACATATCTCCTTCGTGGGAGTATGTGACATATACATTTTATATTTATGGTCCAAACGAACTCTATGTGTTGCAGATGCTGATGATTTACAGGTAGCTAGTGCCCAAAGTTCCAGCACTGCTCGCTCAAGGTTGATTGCTGCAGAAAAAGAGGAAGCGAAAGCTGTGCTATCTCTGTTCTTAAGGCAGAAAGGTTTGAGAAGTGCGGTAGCTGCACGGATCGCCAACAAATCAGATGGATTCGTTGAACATCTGATTTCGAAGCTCCAGATTGCTTACAGATCTCGATATGCTGAAGGTTTGCATCTTGAAATTGCTATTTGCGTACTTGTGCCTTATTGGTTCTGAACATTTCACAACATATTTATTTGTAGGAAGGGAGCTGAGTACACCTGAGATCAGAGATGCTCTTCTTCCATATCTAGAATCTCTTTCCAAAGAGCATGGAGATAGTTTGGTCGAGGTGGTGGAGAACTTCCCTGACCCTTATGCTGCGGAAAGGGAGTCCTTGTCCTACACAATGATACTTACACCGACGAGCTCAAATAAGCAGAAGGCAGTTGCTCGAGTAAGCACACCAACCTCAGACGGAGCCCTCCCTGAGCTAGTGCTCTACCTACTGGACTTCGGCATGGAGCATGAGGAGATAAAAAATGTCGTGCGCAAGTTCCCAGCATTTGCATATTACAATGTGGATCGCAAGATAAGGCCCCTGGTGGAGCTACTGCTTGAGCTTGGTGTGGCGAGGTCAAGCATACCTGGAATCATCAGGAAGAGGCCTCAGCTTTGTGGAATCAGCTTGACAGATAATCTGAAACCTATGATGATATATATGGAGAATATTGGTGTCAACAAAGCTCAGTGGAGCAAGGTGATTTGCCGGTTCCCTGCATTTCTCACATATAGCAGGGCAAAGGTGGAGATAACTGTGAGCTACCTTACAGAACTAGGAGTTTCTAAAGATAACATTGGCAAGATCCTTACACGATGTCCTCATCTCATGAGCTATAGTGTCAACGACAACCTCAGACCAACTGCTGAATACTTCCGGTCAATCGGGGCAGATGCGGCATCTCTTATTCAGAAAAGTCCCCAGGCTTTTGGTCTGAACATAGAGTCAAAGCTGAAACCAATCACACAGTTTTTCCTGGACAGGGAGTTCAGCATCGAGGAAATTGGCATTATGGTAAATAGATTTGGGATTATTCACACACTCAGCTTGCAAGAAAATTTGCTTCCCAAATACGAATATTTCCTGACAATGGGGTACCCAAGGAATGAGCTTGTGAAATTCCCGCAGTACTTTGGGTACAGCTTAGAGCTGCGGATAAAACCTCGGTATGCTCGGATGACTGGTTGCGGGGTGAGGCTGATTTTGAACCAGATGTTGTCAGTCTCGGAAAGCAGGTTTGAGGAAATTCTACAAAAGAAGTCAGGCGCCCTTAAGAAACAACCAGTTGATACTCCGGTGCATCATTCAAATTGACATGGCCGTAGATGGATAGTTTTCAGGAGAACTCTCTCGATAATTTGTACGTCGCCATGCTCTTCTGTAGTTGCATGACAGTTGATGGACGTGCAACATTTGGAAATGAACAGTTTTGAGATATAACTGCTGGTGGCTTAGGTAGCTAGGTGATTTCTGTTTTTTTTGCAAGGGTAGGTGTTACCTGTTGGCAATAGCAAATGAGGTTGTTACTATTTGATACAGTTCTTGTTGCCCGCTTATGTTTTTGATATGCTTACAAATTTACATTTTATGAGCTTGATTTTCTTCCAGCATACATTCTACTCTCTTTGTTCTTTAGCAGCTTTAGTTTAAGTAAAAAATTATGTAAATTGTTGTGGCATGCTCACGGAAAGTGAAAGCCCCAGCAATAAAACATGTTCAATGTAGATTTATTACTTCCATTTCCCCTTAGGCTGTCCATGTGCCTCATATTTATGAGGGTGTAGACTCATTTTGTATGGAAATGTGTGATGTTACGGTAACATACTATGTTACCATAACCTTGTCTCCATATTAACTACACGCCACATCATCTTTTTTACCTAGGTGGCACTTATGTTACTACCTACTCTCACTGTGGCTAGAAGTATTATTTGCCTGTTTGCTTGGCGTTTCTCGGCCAAATTTACACCAATGAGGTTCTGTACTTCAAAGTTGCAATTGGGAACGCGTGTTCCAGGATTTGTAGTGTCGATCTTAAAAAACTCAGTGCTGTAATAAAAGGACAGTTGCATCAAATTTAGAAAACTAGACCAGGATGCACGCTTCACCACACTGCCTGCACCTGGCATCAGCGTTGATATGAACTGTCTTACATGTAATAACTAACAATTCAAATAGTTTGGATATAGACACAACGCACATATCGCCTTAGTAGCATTTCACAGCTAAATCATGTTGGAAAGTGTTGGTAGAGGTATCTAACATGGCAGACCTCTGATACCATGTTAGATACCTCTACCAACCAACTATCCCAAAAGACCGATCTGATGGAAAGTGGTGGTATAATATACTTAACACACTTCACAACACCCCCTCTCACGTGTGACGGGAGAAGAGAAAGTCAACACGTGAATAGAAGAAGAGCACACCGGAACATCGGTGGCTAAAAGCTCTCCTCCAGCCCTCTTTCGAGCGGAGAAATAATTGGGAGAAAAACGCCGGGGGTAGGACTCGAACCTGAGACCTTAGGCTCTGATACCATGTTAGATACCTCTACCAACCAACTATCCCAAAAGACCGATCTGATAGGAAGTGGTGGTATAATATACTTAACACACTTCACAACACCCCCTCTCACGTGTGACGGGAGAAGAGAAAGTCAACACGTGAATAGAAGAAGAGCACACCGGAACATCGGTGGCTAAAAGCTCCCCTCCAGCCCTCTTTCGAGCGGAGAAATAATTGGGAGAAAAACGCCGGGGGTAGGACTCGAACCTGAGACCTTAGGCTCTGATACCATGTTAGATACCGATGTTCCGGTGGAGGGGAGCTTTTAGCCACCGTGTTCCGGTGTGCTCTTCTTCTATTCACGTGTTGACTTTCTCTTCTCCCGTCACACGTGAGAGGGGGTGTTGTGAAGTGTGTTAAGTATATTATACCACCACTTTCCATCAGATCGGTCTTTTGGGATAGTTGGTTGGTAGAGGTATCTAACAACATCAATCGGGACATTGCCAAGGATCCCAAAGCCGGCAAGTCAAGGAACAAGCGCAAGTCCAGGAAGGATGACAAAGAGAAGGAGGAAGCTGCTTCGGAATCTGATGGTGCAACCTCCAAAGAAGGAAAAGGCAGCAAGTTCCCTAAGCATGCTGAGAGCCTCATCATCAACCTGGCAACAGATTCGTCTCGCAAAGAAAAGGCGGCTTGGCGAGAACTTAATGCTACGGTGCCTGCGGTGCCGCAATATTTGGATTGGTCCGACACACCCATCACGTGGGATCGCAGCGATCATCCGGACAGAGTTCCTGCAAAGCGCACCTACGCTTTAGTCGTCAGCCCTATAGTCGACAAATACAAGTTGACAAAGGTGCTTATGGATGGTGGAAGCAATATCAACATACTCTATGCCGCAACATTGAAGAGGATGCGCCTCTCTGTGTCACAACTCACCCACAGCACTGTGAAGTTTCATGGGATTGTGCCGGGACGACAAGCCTCTTCGATGGGACAAATCACCCTGAAGGTCACCTTTGGCGGAGCTGATAATTTTCGGACTGAGGATGTCTCCTTTGAGGTGGTACCATTTAAAAGTGCATATCATGCAATCTTTGGACGTCCGGCTTTCGCCAAATTTATGGCTCGGCCCTGCTACATATATAGCAAGCTGAAAATACCGGGACCCAATGGGATCATCACAGTCAAGGGAGACTTCAAGAAAGCAAAGGAATGTGAGGCCACCAATGCCGTCCATGTTGAAGAACAAATATGCAAGGAAGAATTGGAGGATCTCAAGAAGACAATGATTCCTAATGAGATGCCAGCAACTGAAAAGCCGTCCTCTAAAGTCAACTCAAGTTTCAAGCCGAAGGATGACACCAAGAAAATCAAGCTCTCAAAAGATGATCCGACAAAGGAGGCCATCATCGGTGCCGGCCTCGATGACAAATAGGAAGGCGAGCTCGTCAAGTTTCTCCGTGAGAACCGGGATATTTTTGCTTGGTCACCATCTGATATGCCAGGTGTCCCGAGGAAACTTGCCGAGCACTCCTTAAAGGTCAATAAGGACGCAAAGCCGGTCAAACAAGGCATCCGACAACTCGGAAATGAGAAGCGCAAGGCGGTTGGAAAAGAGATCCTCAGGCTCACTGCCGCCAAATTCATCCGTGAAGTTGTCCACACTGATTGGTTGGCAAATCCCGTGGTTGTTACAAAGAAAAACACCTCTTAGCTACGTATGTGAATTGATTTCACTGGCTTAAGCAAAGCCTGTCCTAAGGATCCGTTCGCCATACCGCGTATTGATCAGGTCATTGATTCAACTGCCGGCTCAGAGATGCTATGTTTTCTGGACGCTTATTCGGGTTAACATCAGATTAAGATGAAGGAGTCAGATCAAATCAAGACGTCCTTCACCACGCCATATGGCAATTACTGCTATGTCACAATGCCTTTCGGCTTAAAAAACGCCGGTGCTACTTACCAAAGGTGTATGCAGCGGTGTTTGGACAAGCAGATTGGCCGCAATGTTCACGTCTACGTTGACGACATAGCGGTCATGTCGAAGAAGCGTGGCGATCTTATCGCCGATCTGTCGGAAACCTTTGCAAACCTAAGGGAGTACCAGATGAAGCTTAATCCGGCAAAATGCATCTTCGGAGTTCCCACAGGCAAGCTTTTGGGCTTTATTGTTTCTCAAAGAGGAATTGAAGTTAACCCGGAAAAGATAAAGGCGATTCAGAACATCGAGAGGCCGACTTGTCTAAAGGACATACCGCGGCTTACGGGTTTCGCTGCGGCTGTAAGCCGATTCATTAGCTGGCTTGGTGACAAAGCACTGCCATTATATAAGCTCCTCAAAAAGTCAGACAATTTTGTTTGGACAGAGGAGGCAGAGGCAGCTTTGGCACAGCTGAAGTATACATTGACACATGCTCCAATCTTGGCAGCTCCAAAGGAAAAAGAGCCGCTTCTCCTCTATTTGTCGGCCACGAATTTCGTGATAAGTGTCGTCATTGTAGTGGAGCGCCTGGAGGAAGGGAAGCAATGGCCGGATCAACGCCCTGTCTATTTCATTAGCGAGGTATTCTCATATTCAAAGCAGCGCTACCCTCACTACCAGAAGTTAGCCTATGGTGTATTCTTTACCGCCAGAAAGCTACGGCATTATTTCCATGATCACACAATCACGATGGTCAGCAAAGCTCCATTAAAGGACATCATCAACAATGCCGACGCAACGGGCCGAGTCGCCAAATGGGGCATCGAGTTAGCAGCCTTTGACATCCAATATAAGCCGAGGACCGCCATCAAATCTCAAGTTCTAGCCGACTTTGTTGCAGACTGGACAGAGGCGATGGAGAGCACACCTTTGCCGGATTCTCAATACTGGATAATGCACTTTGATGGCTCGAAGATGAAGGAAGGCTCGGGGGCTGGAGTAGTGCTAAAATCGCCTAAGGGTGACAAGCTCAGTTATGTCCTCCGAATCCACTTCAACGCCACCAACAATGTAGCAGAGTATGAGGCTCTCCTCCATGGCCTTCATATGGCTAAGGAGTTGGGAGTAAAACGCATCCTCTGCTATGGCGACTCGAATCTTGTTGTACAGCAACTAGATGGGTGCTGGGACACGAAAAGTCCCACAATGGCGGAGTACAAGAGAACAGTCGATGAATTCGGCAGATGCTTTGCCGGCTTAGAAGTCCGACATATCTCCCGAGATGACAATGAAGCTGCTGACGCCTTGGCCAGAATAGGCTCCAGCCAGAAGGCAGTGCCCCCAGATGTATTTCTCCACCATCTACATAAGCCGTCCATCAAAGGCGGCGACGAAGATTATCCCTTGTCGGCAGAATCAGTTCAAGTGTGCTTGGTAACCCCAGATTGGACCACGCCCTACATTGATTTCCTGATTAATAAAAAACTGCCCAAGGACGACGAGGTGTTGAGCCGTCAAATTGAGCGCCGAGCAAAGGCGTACACAATTATCGACGGACAACTTTACAAACAGAGCACATCCGACATCTTTCAAAGATGCGTCTCTCCAGAAGAAGGGCGGCAAATCCTTGAGGAAATCCACTCTGGCGAATGTGGGCATCACGTGGCGGCAAAGGCATTGGTCGCTAAGGCGTTTCGGCACGGATTCTTCTGGCTAACGGCTAAGGACGATTCTATCAACATCGTCAAGACTTGTGAAGGATGTCAGCGCTACGCAAAGCAGGTTCACTTGCCGGCTCAGGAGCTCCGCACGATCCCTATTACTTGGCCGTTTGTGGTCTGGGGGCTCGACATGGTGGGACCTTTCAAGACGGCAAGAGGAGGCTTAACTCACCTGCTGGTGGCGGTCGACAAATTCACAAAGTGGGTGGAGGCAAAGCCCATCAAGAAACTCGACGGAGCTACAGCTACAAAGTTCATCGTCGAGATAACTACTCGATTCGGCATACCGCATAGCATTATCACTGACAACGGCACAAACTTTGCCGTCGGTGAGCTATCGAAGTTTTGCAGCCGATCAAAAATCCGGCTCGACGTGGCATCGGTGGCACACCCGCAGTCCAATGGACAGGTAGAGTGCACTAACGGCATTATTCTGCAAGGTATTAAGCCAAGGCTTGAAACCCCTTTGCATCGAGCAGCCGGCGCTTGGGTTGATGAATTGCCGGCGGTCTTATGGAGTATTCGTACTACCACAAATAGATCAACCGGCTTCACCCCTTTCTTCCTTGTTTATGGTGTAGAAGCGGTACTCCCAACCGACATGATCCACGATTCGCCTCGAGTCGCAGCCTACGTCGAAGAAGACGCAGAAGAAGCACGTCAAGACGGCTTAGATATCCTCGAAGAAGAAAGAGAGCTAGCTCTCCAACGATCCGCCATCTATCAACAAGATCTACGTCGCTATCAGAGCCGTAGAGTGCGGAATCGGTCTTTTCGAGAAGGCGACTTAGTGCTTCGGCTTGTGCAAAGCCGGCAACACAAATTATCCCCGCCATGGGAAGGACCTTTCGTTATCAGCAAAGTTCTGAAAAATGGGTCATATTATCTCCTCGACTTAATGGTTTCAAAGAAAGATCCCAGGAAGAAAGGTCGTAACAGGAAAAGGCATGTAGATGACGACTTAGACGAGACGAAACGTCCCTGGAATATCGCTCAGCTACGTCCTTTTCACACTTAGCAAATTCTATTGTAACCATGTCAATGTGATCATGAAATAAAAATTGGCTTCTCTCATGTGAAATTCGAGAATCTGTACCATCCTTTATTTCCCAATGATCTTATTGCTATCATCTGTTTACCCGAAATTGCCTCTGTTGCTTGTTGGTAAACTATCTTTCATGTTGAATCCGCCTTAAGGTGATGAAAAAACAACGTTTTGCCAAATTAATATTTGTCTGCTAGCTTTTTGCGCCGGGTTGCTTCAAAGCATTTCGGCACCGAAAGGCGGCACTTGTTCTGAGTTTAAACATATTGGTCATTGCGTACCCTGTTGCTCAGCAGGTTTGCTTCGCAATAGGTTTGCCGGCGCTTAAAGGCTAAGGTGTCAAGGCCAGAATAAACTGAGGCATAAAAATTGCAAACTTGCCAAAAAAACATAAAGCCAAATTAAGACGGCAAAAGACTTAGTTGTTTACAAGCATTTCATATTGTTTGAACAACTTTACATCTTAATATTTACATTTTCAGGAAGGCCGGCTCAAAGGAGCAAGTTCGGCTTATGCAGATTTGTCCGCTTCTTCGCCGTCATCATCAGACTGGACGGGAGTTCGCGGGAAGGGCACTTCCTTGAAGATAGTGGTCAGGGAGACCATATTGGCAACCTTGCTGGCGTAGCCGGAAACGGAGTGAAGAATTTTCTTGCGCTCTTGATCGTCCAGCGGCGTGCCGTCCTCCTTTTCAAGAGGAAAGTCGGATGCAACGCGCCAGGTTTCTGCCTCCGGGTAGTGCGCCATCATTAGTCCCAATGCCGTCTTCGCACCTCCACGAGCACTGGACCACAACCGTTCGTCAAAGAACGAAGTTGCCTCGTCCAGTTCGGCTTCCAAACCTGCAAGGTCCGTCAAGGGTTCGTGGTTGCCGGGAAAGAATTTCTCGATAAGCTTTTTTCCCGAAGAAAGTATCTTTGGGATAAGCTCCCCTACTTTCAAGATCCGGTCAAGCCGGTTTTCCGCTGTCAGCTCATGGCCATAACCCGCCGGAGCTGTAAAAAGCGAAGTTCATGTTAGCAGTGCCAAAGACAGAAAGCTGTGAATTTGAGGTTTCAAGCAACCTACTCAAAAGCTGATTGTCGATGGCCACCCATTCGTCGAGGAGCTTGCCAAGCCGGTCCTGGATTTCACGAAGAGCATCCTTGTGATTTTGCCTCTCCGTCTCCAAGATTTCTTCGGCTTGCGCAAGGCCCTTCTTGGCCGTCTCTAGCTCCGTCGACATTGATTGGTTAAGCTTTTTTAGCTCAGTGTTTTCGTCGTGGAGCCGGTCGAGGATGCCGGCGCTCTCGGCAAGCTCCTTGGCTTTAATAATGGCATTTGCAAGACAAAATGTCAGTAGTAAAAAAACAAGCCTGACATTCAAAGTTAAGGATTCGGCATTTATACCTTGGTACTTTGCTCGATCCGCTTCAAAGCCGGCGATGATGGCGTCCTTGTTGGCTAGCTCACCCTTTAGCCGACGCATCTCCTGATTTCGCACACCCAAAAAGTTGAGTGCTTCAGCACCAATTTTGCGATGGATCTGCGTAAGGAGGTGCTAAAAGCCTAAAGCTATATCAACGAGCAAGATAAGCTACAGGATGACATTTCATCGCTAGGAGGCTAAGCATATGCGTGCGCATTATCTCGGATCACTATGTCGACTAGTTTGTAAAACTTAACCCGGCATAGTGCTCGGGGGCTACTGGGAAGTCATTTACCTGGTAGTGCTCGCGAAGAAGAGTCATGCCAGCCTCGAAGCTTTCAGCAAAGTAGTTCTGCTGATCTTCAAGGATTTCTATGACATCAAAGGTGTCATAGGCTTTGGTCTGGTCCGGCTCGTCATCCCGGAGGGTTGTTCCTTTCTTCCGGGGAAGCCGAGGTGCTTTCATGAATTGGCTCATGAATTCCGGCTTGATGCGTCCCTCGTCATCGAAAGCTTCCGCCTTAATGGGAGGAAAATTCGGGGCATCACTAGCCGGAGCTTCAGCCCTTAGAGAGGAAGATTCTACTATCTTCCCCGTCATTTCCGTCCATTGCGTGGGAGGAATAATCCCGGCTCTCCCTAGAGCAGGACTTACCGCCATGGAATGGGTGTTATCCTCCGTTGGTGTCGGCTTCGAAGCCGAAGGAGTTGGGGGAGGAACGGCGGGAGACTTTCTTCCTTGTGGCACACACCTTTACTTTCAAAGGAGCGCCCTTCTTTATCCTGCAAAGATAAAGGGGTTAGAATAGAAGATCCGGCAATATTGCTGAGCAAAGAAGATATGTGATTAGCCGACTTATTTCTTGCTGGGGATGTTAAGCCCCAGCGAGAACGTCATCATCTTCAGATGACTTGGCGCCAATTGTGATTGATTGGCTCTTCCTCTTCCAGCTCTCTGCGGTAGCCAAAGAAAAGGAGATGGGCCGCTTTGTCGCTTTGCTAGACGATGATGTGCCAGCAGGACGAGTGGCGGAAACTTCGGGAATCTGACATATTGCATGTTAGGTCCAACAAAAGCAGGCTCGAATCTTTCAAAGAATTGAACTTTGGTTCGACAAAGTACCTTTGGGGGAGGGTTGGATGCCGTATACATCGGCATTGATTCTTCATATTGCCGGCCTTCGCCAGGCCAGACTTTGATAAGCTTGTTGTAGTGAGCCTCAAAGAGACCCTGCTCCAGGTCTTTTTTGCTGATCCGCATGGGATCAGCATTACCCGTGTACTCGCTCATAAGACGAGCACGATGTTGGAGAGGCTGGATCCGTCTCTTCATCCAAAAAATTATTGTATCCTCCCCAGTTAAGGGAGGGGAGCCGGAAGTTAAATCCATAATCCTTGCCTAGATGGCGGCAAGGTCTGCCGACATTTTCACCGGCGGCTTCGTCTTCCATGAGGGAAGGGGCATGCCGGCTCTGTCTTCAAAGGGGGCGAATCCCTGAAGCCTATTTGGGGGCGCCACGTCGTTACAGTAAAAGAAGGTGGATGCCCACCCCTTTGCCGAATCAACAATTGGCACCTGAGGGTACCAATCAATGTCCCGGCGCATGTTGAAGATGATGGAGCCGGCCACCAACAGCTCCTTATTCACAGTTTGCCTCCTAACTAAGAAACACCTTTGGAAGAAGTCTAACCTAGGTTTTATGCCTAAGTAACCTTCAAAAAGTACTACAAAGCCGGAGATGTATAGCAAGCTGTTGGGGGTGATGTTGTGGAGCTGAAGGCCATAATGATCTAAGATCTCTATCAGAAAAGCCGAAGGCGGCAAAGAGAACCCCCTAACGACGTGAGAAGAAAGAAGTACCCGTTCATCCTTGATTGGAGTAGGAGAAGGGTCACCAAAGGCGGATCGCCAAGTCGGCGCCGACTCTGAAGACGGAAGAATGGCTCCATCGGCCACCATTCCCGTCAGCTCGACATTATCCACCACCGAGCAACCCCAGTGTGGGTCGGGTTGTTGGTGACACCAGCGTTATCGCCGGCTTCCTCTTCTTCTTCTTCAGCGGCAGCAGATGCCGAAGCCATCGTGTTCGCTGCCTCCGCAGCGGCTTTGGCTAAAGAGATTTCATCACGCCCGGAATCTGTGGTGGAGACGCTCGCCGGAGCGGGGGAAGATGCAGCAGGAGCGGCGGATGGCGCAGAAACGGCGGCAGCAGTCGCAGAAGCCGCGCCTCCCATCGAAGGCGCCGAGTCGTGAGGCGACGCGTCGACGACAGGAGGGCTAGGAGCACTGGACGCCATGATCGGAGAGAAGAACTTGAGCTTGGGGAGGATGAGATCTGGAGGAGCTCTGCGCTAGGGTTGCTAATGGACTGGTAGCTGCGGCGAAGGCGAGGCGTCCAACTTAAATAGTGGGCGTGCTGAGATTCGGGCAACGGTCAGGAGCCGAGGTTTTCGCCACGCGTCACGGGATCGAGCCGTTGGAGAAGTTCCTTCCCTCCGACGCCTCGGTTCCAGCGCGGGAAAAACGGAAACTAGCCCCTGCGTTCAAAGATGCTACTCCACTCACTCTGCCGGGTCTGACACATCCGTCAAATCGCCGGACGCGTGTCAATACGCATTCAAGTGCTTTTCGGCATAAAGAGCCGGCACACCGAAATCGACAAAACTGTTCGGCATGATTGCAGGTTTCTGGGAATGCTCCAAGACTGACGACGGATGATGAATCTTTCGGACAACACATTGCCGGAAGATTGAAGCCACCCGCTGAAGTACTTGAAGCTTTCCGGGGGCTACTGTTGGGGTTATGCCGAACAGGTATCCTCACAGAGAAGACTAAAAGCCAACATACCAGGGTGGCCCATAGTGGTGGTAAGCCGGAATCCGGCTTACCGGGCAGCCCAGTATGATGAAGCGCAGGAGGCCCATCCGGCTAAGGGAAGGTTCCAGAAGCCGGCCTGCATTGCGGAAGACTTAGCCCACAAGGCAAGGCCCAAGCCGGATTAGAGTAGAACTCTGTACTTAGGCGGTTAGATTGCCTCCTATAAGACCTAGGTCCGGACTCCTTTATAAGCCGGCCTACGGGACGCCTTAGGGCAGGATCTCGATCTACAACACATACTTTCATTGTAATCGGTGATATTGCCTTATAGTGAATTATAGCAGCTCGTAGGGTTTCGCCACCGTTGCGAGATCCGAAGCTGGGTAAACCCTTTGTCATCCCGTCGCCGGAACACCCCACGTCTCCAAAACCTCTCTCTCTACCTAGCTCGATGGCACCCCTGCCGCGGCTAGATTCTACAATACCACGACAGAATGCCCGGGGATTGCTGGTGCGAACCTTCTTTCTTGGATGCTTCCCCTTTCGAACGTTTTCACTTTGGTCAACTAAGAAATAACTTGTAGGAGCAAACTGGGATTAGGTAATGTTGGTCTGTGCAGCTAGATTTTTTCTACTATAAATGGCTGTTGGTTGTAGTATAACTAGATTTCCTAAAAGAATAAAGAAAACAAATGAAAGAATGAAGAAAATAAATGTTTAGTATTTTGTGCGTGCTCTGCACAATCCATTATACTACTCCTAAGTTAAAGTCAGCATATCAACAAAAATTATCTGTGGATATCCCTTGATAGTTTAGCTGTACAATGAGTCCGATTTCTTGCTTACTTCTTTCGGTATATTCGTGACACATTATGACTGTGACACACTGACCTTATTTTCATGTTTGGATGAACTGATTGCACACTGGTTTCTCTCTGGTTTTAGCTATGCACAACCACTTTTAGGGACAGTTCATTTATGTCTCCACCGCTTTTGTTTGTTTCCTCTTGCAGATGAAATTCGATTCGTCACCTACATGTTGTGGAAGAACAACTCTGGGACTGCTGATAGCAGCTATGGTACAAGGCCAAATCGTCACCAGCCGAACCTCCCTGCCCTGAGCTGCAGGCCAGCGATGCTTTTCTTCCTCATGTTGCACACCATGTAATTTTTTTAAATCATAGGTCTGTGTTACTTCATGCTGCCCTAACTAAAGGACTGTTGGTTGCTGATTCATCCATCATGACCTTTTCTCATTCGTAGGCAGTGAAGTCATACCACAAACTCCATTGTGTTGACAAGGCTCTGTCAGCCGGGCTACAAGGTACCTCACGTATTTGGGTGGTTGACATACAGTAGTGTCAAATCTTTCCCAGCTAAGATGTAATATTTTACTGCGCTAATTAATATTGGCTTTTTTGTCTTTTGGATCTCAGAAGGAGTGAGGATGGTGGCTCATATGTTTCTTAGGTAAAAGGAATCCACATATGTCTGGAGGGAATTGTTTCAAAAATATTAGAATGCAGATGATTGCTAAAGCATCTCCTTTTGAGTTATGTAACACATAGGGCGTCTTCATTCTACACTTTTGTGAGCAAGAATTCCTGAACACCTCCTGTGCCATATCGTGATCTGTTTATGTATTGATTTGAGTATCATCGCCCAAAACTCACAACCTGTGTGTAAATTGTAGTCCAGGTCACAACCTCAAACTGAGCATCAATTGTGGCCTTCTTATATTCTGATGTCAGTAGAGGCTGGGGTGTGGTCTTTGAAATCCTAAACTTTTATTTCTGTTATATTTTATGTTAGAAATTTCATCACCAAAAATTGGAATATATCCAAATGCAATTTTATATTTGGATGAAATTGTACAGTTGTTTTAGCATTTTTCTGTTAACATATTTGATTCAACTTGTGTTGGCAGAGACACTTGCATTCATGAATTGTTCCGATGGAGCTTTGTCTGTTATGTATAGGCCAAGCGTTCTTGGGGTGGGAGCCAGTGATGCTTTTCTTCCTCATGTTGCACACCATGTAATTTTGTTTTCAAATCATTGGTCTGTGTTACTTCATGCTGGCCTAACTAAATGACCCACCCAGGAAATTTTCTCATTCTTACTTTATAATGACATGACTAACATATTCAATGTTTTATACAAGTATTTTGTAGGTCATCACTTGACCTGCAAATATATTCAGGACTTGAACAAAGCATATGAGAAGCAAACTATAGAAAGAGCTTCACTGTTAAATCACCAAGGACGAGCCACTGACAACGTTTTTTTACCAGCCTGTATAGAATATAGCTGATCAAAATAGTAGGCACTAGTTGTAAATGCTTTATTTGCTTGAGATAAACAGTAGTTGCACGTTGACAACCAAACAAGGTTAGAGTATCTTTTGAATTATGTGTCCTAGAATTGACATAGTAATATAGTACTCGGATCAGACTTATCGATTTTGTAAGCTAATAACTACCCATTGTACTTCTAGCAAAGTTTTCTTACTTGTAATACGTCTAAATATTTTTCAGCATTTGCATCATAGCCTATGTAGTTCCCATTTGGTCATATATGGCCATTGTTTGTAATGGTTGGTTACATGCGTTGCACGTGCACGCTACTAGTTTGTATATAGACACAACGCACACATCGCCTTAGTAGCATTTCACAGCTAAATCTGCACCAATGATGCAAATAGTTTGGATATAGACACAACGCACACATCGCCTTACCAGCATTTCACAGCTAAATCTGCACCAATCATGCTAACGACAGAAACATAATACCGGTCTTCTAAAAATCTAACAAAATACCCTCTGTATCAAAATATAACATGTTTTAGCATTTGGCTTGTGAACCTTGCACTAAAACATATCTAGATACGGATGGAAAGCCAAATGCTAAAACATCTTATATTTTATTAATACGGAGGGAGTAGATGATTACATATGTAAATTTTGAATGATCAGAAGAGCTTGCAATATGGTCTCGACTCTCAAAGAGTGCATCGGACTTCTCTTTGCCAGTGGAATTTTAAGAAATCAATCAGTGTGTAGCCAATACATGCTCAGTGACGGTACACCACCAGTACCTCAGCTTTATCCTTCACCCACTCAATATCACTCATTCCAGGCTAGTAAACAGCACGTAGTGAAGCCACTACTTTTCACAACAGATCTTCTAAAGCCGTGCTTGCCCGTCACTGCATAGCATAGCTCCTCGTCGCACTGCAGTGCTGAGTACCAGAGTCTCAAAGCCGCAAAAGATACAACAATGATCAACCTAATAAGAAGACATAAGAGATTAAGAGATGGTTAAAACATGAGGTGTGAAGGTGACTATATGGGTATGTAAATAAAAAATATGGCAAGATCTATCAGAGTTTCCGTGATGCACCATGATTCGTGAAAGAAAAAACAGCTCATTAAATTATCAGGAAAAAAGGGAGCAGGAACATGATATAGAAGACCAGGTTCCAGCCTATACAAAACACATCCCACAGCGAACAAGGTGCTTTGGTTGCCGTTGCATAGTAAAAACAGGTCACTGAAGTCAAATGTGAACATTTTATAAATGGGATCAGTAATTAGGAACCGTAAGCATTATTTTTTTAAGCTGAACTGCATATAGCTTTTGAATATTCAACCTTATAGGTCAAAAGAACATTCACAACTATTACCAACTTCAACCAGTACTCTAACTTGCAGGTTTTAGTGTTTTACATGCTTTTTAAAGGAAGCACAAAGTACTTTCTCAATGTGAATGCCAACTCATCGGCGGAAAATACAGAATATTTGCAGCAACAGCAACTAAATGAACTATATCAACTTTCAGGCACAACTTAACTAAATAATATGCCATGGACACTTTATCACCGATATGGTCGATGTACATAATAAATTTGACATATCGACTTATTGTTTACACTCATATCTCAGCATATGAATGATCTTCTACTAAAATGATTGCTTATTTGGAGCATGATACTGTTTTCACCAGGTTCAAACAAGACTTATGGACACAGCTAATCAAGGCAGCGAATCAAATAAGCGGTATATGCATGCCTAAGGTCAAACCATCAGACCATATACAATTTAACTCAGGCTCTAGCAGAGTATTCAACTGTTGATACCATGAGTTTAAGCACAAATTTCAAAATACAAACACACACACAATCAATAATACAATGCAAATGATAGATCGCATACTGCACAACTGAACAGGCTTTGTCCCATAAAATTGAACCGTTTGCAGCATGAAAGTACTAACAGTAAATGAGAACAAATAAATTACAGGGCAACAAAAGATATGTGAAGCAGATTTTATGGTAAAGTATCCTGGATACATGCCTAGTCAAGAAGACTACATCAGTTAAATAATTTACTAGAGCCAAGATAAACAAGAACATACGTCTCTCCTAGCGTTGCACATTGAGCATCTCCTTGGCCTCCTTCTGCTCGTCTTGCAGGGTATCACTAGTGTACTTGCTAAGCAGCTCCTTCTTCTTCTTCTCGAGCACCATTCGCTCAATCTCCTTCTCATCAGGAAGCGGCACATGTGCGATAAACTCCCTCCCAGCATCTTCCCCCTTCTCTCTTTCCATCTTCTCCTCCTCCAGCCTCCTCTCCTCCTCAACCTCCTCCTCCACTTCCTCGAACAGCACCTCCCTAGCAGCCTCCTCACCACGCCCACCTGGCGCAGCCACCTCGCCACTCATGACATTCTTCATGGCCTCCCGCCGCACCCGCTCCACGCGGTGCCACTCCGTGACAACCTCGCCCCGCATGCGCTTCTCAGCAGAAGCCTCGAGGGGTTCGAGCACACCGTCCTCGTCATCATAGTATCCATAGTACCCAGCGTTAATGCGCTTGTGGATCTCGTAGCGGGTGCGGCGCTTGCGGACCTCGGGTGGCTTGTCGAATAGCTCGCGGACGCCAGGGAGCTTCTTTGCCGCGCCAAAGTAGCGGTAGCCCGGTCCACGACCGGAAGGATTGGGGATGGCGACGATGTTGCCGTCGAGGTCGGTCATGAGCGCCGCGTTAGAGCTGCGAGAGTAGTCGCGGCCGCCTAGCTCGAGGATGCGGCGCTCCCAGTGGCCGCGTTCGCGGAGGAGCTTGTTGATCTCGTCGTTGAGGTCCCGGAGGCGGTGCTCGCCGAGGCCCTCGTTCTGGATCTCGGCGACCTTGACGCCAATCTCGCGCAGAATCTCGCCGCGCCAGCGGTCGGCGTCGGCGAGATCTCGGCACTCGGTGGCGAGGTAGGGCCGGCGCTCGCGGGGCTTGCGCTTCTCGTCCTGCTTCATCGTGATGAAGCGATTCAGCATGGACTGCGCTTTCTCCTCGTTACGAGCCATGGTGGCCGGTCGTGCGGAGGCGGCCGGCGGCGGCGGCGGTGGCGAGCTTGGGGAGGACGAGGGTTTGGGGAGAGGGGGAGGTGGGCGGGTTCGATTGAGATTTGCGGGTTGTGTTAGCCGGTTGGGGAAAGAACTGGCTTTGATAGCCGGCACGGGTTGAGAGTATAGGTGGCCAAACGGGCCAGCACGGGCCGGCACGGCCCGGCAACGGCACGGCCCGTTAGGCACGATTATAATTGTGCCTTGCTTGGGCCGGCCCACGTGCCGTGGTCAGACCTCCGGCACGGCCCGGGAGGCACGCCGACGGCCCGTTAGGCATGGTTGGCCCGTCGGGCACGGCCCATTTAGCGTAAATGTGGCACAAAAATTAAAAAAAAAAGATAAAATAGGTAAAAAAAATAAAAAAAAGCTAAACGGGCCATGCCGTGCCGGCCCGCGTGCCTCAAATCGGAGGCCGGCCCGGGCACTACCGGGCCCGTGCCGCGGCACGGCCCGTTTAGTTCCGTGTCGTGTCGTGCCTGGGCCGGGCCAAAATCCCCGTGCCTCGGGCCGGCCCATTTGGCCACCTATAGTTGAGAGAGAGGCGGTTTTGGCTACCGACTTCTTTTTTAGAAACGAAGGCAAAAGCTTTGCCTTTTATATCGATAAAGTAGAAGCAAACATGAAGGACAAGGCTTAAAAAGAAAAAAAGCACAACTCGATCCACGCCGGCCCCGAGGCCGCGCCCCACACGGGTCGACGGCCAAGTTGCCCAAGCAACCAAGACCGACACCAAAACTCCTCAACACAAGACGGTGGAGGGAAGAGCTCGGAGCCGCCGCTCCGACATCCACGCCGGCTCCAAAGCCGCGCTCCACACGGGTTGACGACCAAGACGCCCTAGCGACCAAAGCCGACACCAAACGACCTCGATGCAACAAGGCGGAGGTGACCTCGACGCATCAGCGGAGGGGAAGCATCTGGTGCCGCCGCTCCAACATCCACGCCAGCCCCAAGGCTGCTCTCCACACGAGGCAACGACCAAGACGCCCAGACGACCATAGTCGACGCTCCATCACCTCAACGCAACACGGCGGAGGCAAAGCCCGGAGCCGCCGCTCCGGCATCCACGCCGGCCCCAGGGCCGCGCACCCCCAAGCCGAAGACGAGAACTCGCCGCCGCCAACCACCAGCTCTCCTCAGGTCTCACTGGCCGGTGGAACATCCAAGGCGACTTCATATGTTCCTTCCTTGTAGATTAAAAAAGAAATAGTAAACATTTTCAAAACTTCTAAAAACTATTATCAACAGTGTTGATTTGTTATTTTCTATCGGGAGGCAATGCGAATTTCTGGCACGGGTTTGCTTTCAAAACCATGTAAATTTTTTTTTTTCAAAAAAAAACCATGTAAATTTTTTTTTAAATGCTCTGAATTGCTAAGCGAAATCGATGGGTAAACCCACCCAACAACACAACCAAGTAATATTAACAACATATAAGGAAAACAATGACATGTAGAATCATTTATTCACTAATTCGGCCCATCTCCATGGGGAGCGGGCTACCAACGAGTGGGTGCGGGAGGTGGACATTGGGGGGCAGGGCGGCGTCACGGGTGTTCGAGCTAGGAGCGTGGGCCTTGGGTTATGAGATCGATCATGCGGGGAGTCGGGACGTCTACGGTGCAGCAGATGAAATGAGGAGGCATGGGCAACTGCCAGGGCAGGCGGGCCTGGCGGTGGGTGGGGTAAAGTAAAACCTAATTGGTCGTAGGGTTAAACTAAATTGACTGTAAACATAGCACTTCTCTCGTTTAGTCTAGGTATTAAATTTTGGAAATTGGGATGTTTCTTGCGACCCGCATGTCATATGCAAAATAACAGGGTACGTGGATATGTTGGTATGGGTTCTGCAATACCACACCCGCACCTACTATACCCACTGGGTACACACTTTTTACCATTTACATACCCATGAGTAAGTAACAAACCCTCACCCTAAAGGGTAAAAACCCGCAGGGTATGTGGGTAATGGGTACTCATTGCCATCCGTAGGTATTAGAGCCTATTTCAATTCAGAGGCTGATTTGGTGTTTAGCCCAATTCAATTCCAAGCCTCGGAATACTGACTCCAGACGAAGCCTAAGAGGGTTTCCTCATCATCTTATATCGCTTTGACCATTTAACTTTATTTATAAATTGGAGAAAATATGGGTATTGCTTTTTTTTTTAGGAAAACCTGCTAAGATTTATTGATTCATACCGATGGTTACAGGTATTGTTACAGAATTTGGTACACCAAGCCACAAGTGGCGACCGAACACATCTGCTAGAGCACGCTTAGCTAGGTTGTGAGCTTCATAGTCGTGCAATCTTCCTTCATGAATGAAAGTGCACTCCTGGAAATGCCTCATACAAGCACTGATCTCTCTTGTGATTGAACTGTATCTCCCCATGGTGCTTTCATTAATATCAGTCACCACATCTTTCACTACAAGAACCTATTTTAATGGCATCAAATTCCGCATTTATATTAGTTACAGCCACATTGCATTGTCGTGTTTCAGTTAGAATAAAGAACACATTTTGGTTGAAAGCATAAATCGATAGTGATCAGCAAATAATATTATTGCCATAGAACATCTGCATAGAGATGTATTTCCATCCATATGAAAAATGTTACAACCAAATTTTACAGTAGACAAAATACAGAAATAATTAAAATGCTACTACTCCGACTGCATTTCTGATCATCCACAAGTTTTAATCCGCCACTGATCATCGTCTCTCCTTTAGTCCTGCGACAAATAAAAAAAGTACAGCTTAACTATAACACTAATTGGTAAGAAAGAATGGGCTGCCGATAGAAATCTTTGTTAGGCTTAGATATAGCAAGGAAAAGAATAGTAGGAATAAAATCAGTGTCATGTTGAATAAACAACGATTCTGTAATCTGGACTGTGAATCATTTTGTTTCTTCATTTGTCCTTCAATCTTCAAAAATAAAAAATATAGGGTCTGTCTGTGTCTCAGGTGACTGAAATTTTCTAATGCCTCAGTAGATTGATTTTTTTAGGGTGTGGATTGGTTGTGTACGACTATACGTGAAGGTAGGCATTAGCACTAATATGATCCCTCGGTCCCTCGTCGCTCGGCCGGAGGCGGCCCATGAACAGCCCACGTTCAAGGATCAAGTGCTGCTAGCTTTTTCCTTCAAAAGAAGGTTGTACGTGTATACTATCCTGTAAAAAGTTGTAATTTCTAAACGTATATCTAAATATAGTTTCATTTAAAATAATATATTACATATATATTTTCATGTAAAATACTATATTGCATAAGCTGAAATCTTTAAAATAAAATCACACTTGTACGAAGAAAATCAACAATAATATGGTGAAAATTGTAACCTCCAAATAAACAAACCAAAAAAATAGAAAGGGTTTGTCCAATGATCAATCCACTAAGAAACCTTATGTCCCCCATTGTGTTGTCTGAGTCGATCGTCATGTTTGTCGAAAGTCAAATGCAACTCAGAGAAAAAAATGCAACCCAAATAATTGAAACAAACCAATTGCACAAATGTAATAGAAAATATGCAATTGATTGGTTAGTTGGTCAAAACTGACAGAAAAAAGCAACTAAGAAAACGAGTTACAAAAATCTGATAGAAATGTGCAACTGGTTGGTTAGTTGCTCAAAACTATCATAAATGGGCAACTAAACTAACCAGTTGCACAAATCTGATAGAAATATGCAATTGGTTGATTAGTTGCTCAAAATAGTTAGAAATGGTCAGCTAAGCTAACCGGTTACACAAATCTGATAGAAATGTACAATTGGTTGGTTAGTTGATCAAAACAGTCAGAGATGGGCAGTTAATCTAACCAGTTGCACAAATCTGATGGAAATGTGTAACTGGTTGATTAGTTGCTCAAAACTGTTAGAAATGGATAGCTAAGCTAACCAGTTGCACAAATCTGATAGAAATCTATAACTGGTTGGTTAGTTGCTCAAAACTATTAGAAATGGACAGTTAAGCTAACTAGTTGCACAAATCTGACATGAATGTGAAATTGGTTGGTTAGTTGCTAAAAAATGTCAGAAATGGACGACTAAGCTAATTAGTTGCACATATCTGATAGAACTGTGCAACTGGTTGGTTAGTTGTTCAAATCTAACAGAAATGTGCGACTGAGCTAACCAGTTGCACAAATCTAATTAAAATGTGCAGCTCGTTGGCTAGTTGCTCAAATCACTATGCTAACCAGTTGCACAAATCTGATTGAAATGTGCAATTGGTTGGTTAGTTTCTCAAATATGACACAATAAGGCGACTAAGTTAGCTAGTTACACAAATCTGAAAAAAAAATGCAACTGATTGATTTAGATGTCCATGTCCAAAATCTGACAGAGATGAGCAGCTAACTAACAAGTTGCACAAAACTGAGAGTGCAACCAGTCAATTAGTTGCACAAATCCGATAGAAAATATGCGACTGGTTGATTAGTTGCTCAAAATTGATATGAATGTGTAACTAAGCAAATCAATTGCATAAATTTGATAGATATATGCACCTGGTTGGTTAGTTGCTCAAAACTAAAATGGGCACCTAAGCTAACTAGTTGCACAAATCCGATAGAAATATGCAACTGGTCGGTTAGTTGCTTAAAACTAGTTGAAGATGCACATTCTAGAAAACAAATACGTCTAGAAACCGCTAAGGAGTCTCTCGTAAATGCACATTTTGTCTCTCAAACACAATCCACTCTGCAAAAAAAATAGATAAAAAAGAAGATTAAAAGCTCAGCCACACACAAAACATATATGAAAAGCACACAAAAAAGCTCAGAATCTTCTTGATGGCCTACAATGTCCGTTCGTTGTCGCTCGAAAAGCCCAACTACGACTACCACTTACAAGAACTGAGTGTTTTGGAACCACAAATCGCATCGGATGGTCACTCCGTAAATTGACACCTAAGAAAATAATTATGGCAACTGATATCTAGCAATTTTGAAAAAAGCACAGATAGCTTGTAAATCACACTATTGCAACTATATAAAGTGGGTAGTTACACTTCTTTAAAAAACAATTCAAGAACATAATAAAAGTTGTGCTTTTTAAACACATTTTCTTCACATGTGATTTAAATATTTAAGAAGAAATAATTAGTCCTATAGAAGTAGGCATGTTGCACATTTTAGATAGGGTTGATAGCACAAAATATTTTTGTGCATTTTTGTAGACAATTTGCGGGCAATTAGAGTACGGAAATGCAACTAATATAAAAAAGGCCCAGCCCAAATACATAACACACAGTCTCCAAATACACAAGACATGGTCTGTTTGTGGCCACGCTGGTGGTTAACTCTGTATCGTGAACCAATCCAACACACGAATCACAGCAGGATCGAACGGTCAGAGACATCGACAGACTTAAGGAATAATTAGGCACCTGATTGTTAGCAAAACCGTTTTTAATGGCACATTTATTGAATAAAATGCAAATATTTTTGAAAAGACGGTTGCTAATTGCACATTTTTTGGGAAACAATGCAACTTCTGACAAACAAAAACGTTATAGTTACACATTCTAATGAAAGGTTTTTAACTCATATGGAAAACAGGCTGGTCCATGCACATTTATTGAACACAAATGCAAGTCATATTAAATAAAAAGGATTGTAGTTACACATTTAGAAAAAAAGTACATCTAGAAACCCCTAAAATTCTCTAAAATTTATACATATGTTTATGCGTTAAATGTTTAGAAAATGCGGTTACATATTTCTAAAAAATGCAACAACATTTTAGTGAAATCTACACATATAACAAATACATGCATCGACAAGAGTGATTAAGAAAATATAAAAGGAAACAGAAATGACAGACATAAAAACTAGAATAAAAAAATGCCAAAAAATGACATAGATGAAAAATTAATATCGGTCAATACAAAAAAAAGTTTTGCTTCGTTGCACAAAAAGAAGAAAAACTATCATGCATTCTCTAACTAAAGCGTGAATCATGTTGTAGTCATTACAGAAGTTGTAGCACAGTGGCTAGTAGCGAACTAGCGATGTACCTGACCAACAGGTAAGGTGTTCGAGTCTCAGGCTGCGCCCCATTTATTTTTCTATACACGCAACTACAAAAAAAAATCTCACGAATCTTGACGTCACAACGGACGGCTCTCTGCATTGACTGCTAATCTCAGGCACCTGAGGATTAGCAAATCCTAAAAATATAACATATAAAAACAGTGTAACGAAAAAAGAATGGACAGATCTTGTTTGGAATTCAGAAGTATCGGTGGGTTGTGCTTACCTGCAACCATCGAAGATGCCGGCCCGCCGCTAAATTTCTCCAAGCCTCTCACCGCGTCCCATAGACTAGCAAATACAAGACAGATCTAATTAATTGCGAACGACTGAACATCTGAGGCGACGGGAGTCTGCATTACCAATGCACAACTCACAACTCCAAACACCGACCAGTCGCACGCTAGTGCTGCCATGCAACTACTGGCAAGCCCACGCTGCTTGAAGAAATCATCACGAAGAATGGTGGAGAACAGAGATAGGACTGCGCCGCCATGGGTCTACTCGGCGTGAGAGTACAGGACTATAGATTAGGGTAAATAAGACCTAGACTTAACAGAATCATATATATCTTTCTTTTTCTCGCAAAGTCAGTTCGTTAGAGGGTTGTGTGGGGCGAACGAGATATTTAAGGAAGAGATTTGTTATCGGGTTGTACGTACAAACAGAATAGATCGGAATTCGGAAATAACTACCACACATGTGGTTGTGTTAACGACGAGCAAGCCTGGTGGTTGTTATAACTATTGGGGGTCTGATTTCCACCCCGCGTGATCTAGCACGACTTTTCAACGACCAAAAGTTTTTGGGACATCGTCGTTAATACCATGTTTTCTAGTAGTGTTTGCAGTCAGATGCAACCACAATTTTCTGAAGGGCGATGTACTCAGCTAAAGCCAGGCCTTCTCGACAGGCGAATGCTTCAAGGCTTGCAGGATCAGAAATACCAGGTATAACTAACACCAAAGCTCCCAGGTACTTACTATCACTGTCTCGACAAAATCCACCAGCAACTCCTCTGTCTCCTGACCTAGAGACAACAACGTCAACATTGATTTTAGCCATGCCTGGAGGTGGTGGATTCCATGAAGGACATGCCCTTGCTCCAACTTGTTGGACAGGTGTACGTATCCGAGGTTTTTCAAGGGCTTGTAATTCCGACAGATAAGAATTCACAAAGGCGAAAGTTGAGATTGGTGACTGGAAAATTCCCTCATGTATCGCATTCCGTCTGGCTGTCCATATGGCCCATAAAGTAATTGCAACCCGCGTAAATTGCTCATGTGGTAAAGAATTCAGCAGAGTAAACAGCCATTGCCGAGCATGTGCTCCGCCGACCAGCATTATATGTTCTACCATTATTTCATCCGACAATGCCCAGATAGATCGGGCCATATTGCATTCGAGGAGCGAGTGTCTCCAGGAATCACCGTTGCCACATAAGGTACAACAGCCCTGTGTTGCCATGTTTCTATGTTGCAAAATGTCAGCCGTCGGTAGCGATTGTTGAGCCAACCTCCACAAAAACACCCTAATCTTAGAGGGAACCATCGTCTTCCATAAAGAGCACTAGCCCTTTTTTTCGGCTTCTGAGTTAGATGATCCTGCATTTCCTTCAAAATAATTTCCGTGATTGATCTTTGTATTTACCAACATACGGTACGCATCTACGTACGGCAGTCGCCGAGTTAGAAAAGAGAGGCGGCGGCCTAGGGTTTCAACCCTAGCCTTCGCCGCCGCCGTCATCTGCATCTTCATCATCTCCTTCATCCGCGAATCGACGGGTTCCAGCCTCCTCTAGTGTCGCTCTAGCGCTAGGAGGGGTGGGGACCTCGGACCTGTGCACGGCGCTATAGTAAGGTCCCTAATGTTAGAGTTTGCTTTTGGTTGTCGCCTTCTTCATCAATGGAGATGGCATCGTTTTCAATAAGTGATCTTTGGGCCATCATTCGATGGCGAGATCTTCTTCCCGGTGTCAATGGTGGTGTCGAAAGATTAAGGTTATCTAGGTATGGTTCTTCAGATCTTGATTCGCCAGATCAATTTTGGATTTTTTCTCATGGTTGCCGCGAGGAGGTTTGTCCTCGCAATATCTGTCCCGACTACTTCGTCCTCGACAATGGTGATTCGTTCTCTCGGCTCACAATGACGTCGACCAAGTTGTACGGTTGTCTTTCCCTGAAATATCAGTGTTGGTACTCTTGCCGATATTGGGTGATTACTTTAATGGCTGTGTGCGTGCACAAAGCCTTGGCATTGCGGCTCAAAATTAAAATTATGGGAGAACCTTTATTGGTATTCACAGGTCTGTGGTTTGGTATCTTTGCCACTATTCTACGGCTGGTTTCAGAAAAGCACAAGATTGTGTCATGGAAGAAGAAAGGGCTTGAAGATCTCGAAGATTTACTTGTTTCCTTTAGTCTTTATTTTGTAATCGCTGTAGTCATCTCATGTATCTATACCATGTATTATTTGTCACTATAATATATATGGTATTAAAAAAAACATACGGTATGCCCTTATCATACCCTACCCATTATTCCGACCTCCAACAAGGCCGGCCTTCCAATAATGATACTAGTACGGTAATCGTTAAAAAAAGGTTCCCTTTGCAAAGGGAACCTAAGGTGCACTCCCGTCGCGACAAGTGTCGCCTTCTACTCGCTTGGTCACCCGTGGGTGTTTGCATGTCCGCCAAGTGTTACAACCGGAATTAAAATGGGGATGAGAGAGAAAGGGATACGGGAGGTGGGAGGGTAGCTTTTTTCCTTTTATTTTTTTGAACCGAAGTTGAAAACGAAATATCTTGAGAAACGCTTATCCAAATTACGAACCGTTTTCACTTTTGAACTCCTCGCGTCGAGATCTTCAAAACTAGATCCCATGTCGATACGTTTTGACAATTTTTTTTGTACATCTAAAAGTTAAATACCTGTATATTCGGTTTGAGCTCGTACTTGTACTCCAGGTTTGGACGTACTTGTACTGCCGCTGTCAACGTATTTTGTACTCCGTTTTCTGTGTATTTGTACTCGGTGGGAGGGTAGCTTTTCCCTTTTATTTTTTTGAACCGAAGTTAAAAAACGAAATATCTTGAGAACCGCTTATCCAAATCATGAACCGTTTTCAATTTTGAACTCCTCGCGATCTTCAAAACTAGATCCCATGTCGATAGGTTTTGACGAACTTTTTTTTGTACATCCAAAAGTTGAATACATATACATTCGGTTTGAACGTATTTGTAATTCGGTTTTGAACGTACTTATACTTCCGCTGTCAACGTACTTTGTACTCCGCTTTCTGTGTATTTGTACACCCTCCTCGCAGTAATCTGTACATCCGGATCGCAGTTATTTTCTGTGTACAGCAGCCTCGGATGTACAGGACGCGCAACGGATGTGTACGCGGAAAGGAGTCATGTGCGCGGCCGAACGTGCACGGGGCTTCGGCCGGCCTGGACACGTACGCGCGCTTGTGTACGCGCGCAGGGAGCTTCGCTCCAGCCGCGCGGGTGGCTTCGATCGGTCCTTGCGTGCGTGTGCTGATCGATCGTAGCTAGCGGAGAGCAAATTTGATTTTACCACTTCCCACATCACCACCACATATCATGTTTGCGAGGTTGAAGTGCCCTTTGAAAAGGGAACCCTTTTCCTAATCGTACCCTACTAGTACCTATTAAGCGTAGAAAAATTTGGCGTAAGACGTGGTTACATGTTCAAGCTCGGGGCCTATTAACGATATTCAACGGCAAAAAAATGGTAGCCGCGTTGCTGGATTTGAAAAACAAAACAAAAATGCTAGAAGTCGTCTCCCCGGGCCGTAAAACCCCCAAATCTCCCCGCGGCCGGAGCAATTTCTACAAGGACTTGTACACGACAGAAGGTGTCCAAGATATGGATGCGGTATTAAATACAGTCCCTGTTAAAGTGGATGCCAATATGAACGAGATGTTGAAAGAACAAACGATGTCCCGGATGTCGCCTAGAGGGGGGAGGGGGGTGAATAGGCGATTAACACTTTTTCTATTTAAGGGCTTGATAATTGCGGAATAAAACTATGTGTTTAAATTAACAAGCCAACAACCTAAATTACTAGATTTACCTACGTGCACCAACAACTTATGCTAAGCAAGGCAAGCAATAAGGTGATAGCAAGATAAATAACTTCAAGCACGAAGGCTATCACAATGTAAATTGCATAAGTAAAAGCTCGGGTATAGAAATAACCGAGGCACGCGGAGACGAGGATGTATTCCCGAGTTCCTCCTTGTTAAGGGAGTACGTCTCGTTGGAGGGGTGTGAGCTCGCCACAAGAGGCCTACTCAAGATGCCACAAAGGCCTCACCCTATTCTCTGATGAACCTCACCCAAGGGATTGGTTCACCTTCCACTATCGGAATCCTTCGAGGCGGATTCCGGAGCCCTTTACAACTTCTCTTGGGGCACACACCCACAACTCAATTGGGGGCTCCCAAATTCATGCCGAAGCTTCACAACTCGAAGACTTCGCGGCACCTACACACCGTCTAGGGTACACAATGCACCCAATAGGCACAAAGCTCTTGGGAACACAATGCACCCAAGAGTAACAAGCTTCTCAACGTCGATCTTCACGTATCACCGTAGGGAGAGCAACCCGATGCAACAAATGCAAGAGGCAAGAACACACAAAGTGGTCAAGTCCTTCACTCTCAAATTCCAACCAAGCAACAAATGCTTTGGGGGGAATAAAAGAGCAAGAACAAAGGGATGAACACAAAGCAACCCAAAAATCTAGATCCACTAGTTCCCCTCACTTAGAGGAGATTTTGATTGGTGGAGTTGCAGATCTAGATCTCCTCTCTTGAATCCCTAAATTTGGGCAAGAATCATTGGAGGGATTGAGCGGAATCAAAGCTATGGAGGTCAACAATGGAGGAGTGAGAGAACCTCCAAAACTTGGGAACCATTGGGGAAGAAGACCTCTTAAATAGGTCCCCACCAAATCTAACCGTTGGGGGCAGTTTTTCCTGCGCGGGCCGGAATTGCCAGCACTTACCCCGGAATTTCCGGACCCCCCGGAGCGACCCGGACGCCCTGGGAACTCTCTGGACATGGTCCGGATATTTGGGCCGGATATTTCCGGGGGGCCGGAAATTCCGGCCTAAGGACCGGAACTTCCGGCCGAGTGAAAAACTGCACAAAGAGCAAAACGAAAACGGGCATATCTTTTCCATCCGGACTCCGTTTTCGATTATCTTGGGCTCGTTGGAATCGTAGCAACGAGCTCTACAAGAATATATTCAAAGAAACATCATAGTCCAACAAGGGAGGATAAAAACAAATGGAGAAAGGTAAAACCTCTATATAAAAGGCGAACCGATAAACCTCCAAAACCAAAAACCAACAAGTTTTTCATCAAGACTCCATTTTCTATGATCTTGGGCTCGTTGGACTCGCAAAGAAAAGCTCTACAAGATCATGCAGAGAAACATCATTAATTGTCCATCATGATATTATAAAAGCAAATGGGGAAAGCTAAAAGCTTCTTTTCGCAAACCGAAAAAGCCAAAACTTTTGCAAATGAAGTCCGAATGAAATAAAACCAATTTTGTTGGAAAGAGGACGACAAATGCTACCTTTGAAAAAGGCAAACAAGCAAATGAGATTTTGCAAAGAAATGGAAGAGATAAATCTTCCGCACGGATGAACCGTCAAAATCTCCAATACCGAAACCGCAATAGAAGAAGCATATGAAAATCGTTTTCGGTGAACTTAGCTTTGTCATGACAAGCACGACAAGCACCAAGACCACACCATGATAAGAAACAAATAAGAATCAATAAATATGATTGCATGGATGCAAAGGTTTGTGCTCTCTACGACGATACGATCACGATACTCGGTCGAGAGCCCCTCTTGATAGTACGGTTATCTATCCTATAATCCGGTCTCTCACTAAACAACATGAGACTGGTAAAATAGAAACCCTATCAAGATCATACCTTTGCCTTGCGCATTAATCCACTTGAGGTTGATGAAGACGATCTTCATCTCCTCAAGATGCACCACCTTCCTCGATTGCGCTTCGGTGAAGATTCACATGACGCTCCCCCATACACCAAGATGGGAGACGCACACTTCGGCATAACTTCACTTGGCCTTGACCAACCCGCACAAAGCCTTGATCAACACAAACTTTTCTTCCCTTAGCTTTGACTCCAACAAATGGAGATCAAGCAACTCAAATGGACACACCTATGAATATAGCTCAATGCAAACATTAGTCCATAGAGATTGTTATTAATTACCAAAACCATGCATGGGAGCAACCATGCACTTTCAGATGTTGGATGCCCCTTTTGACTAACAGAAGGTGAAGACAGCTTTGTTCGAGATGTACCCTACGAAGGCCCCAGGCCCTGACGGTTTTCCGGCGCATTTTTTCCAGAGACATTGGGATTTATGTGGGAGGAGGTTTCAAAAGCAGTGCTACGGGTTCTATCAGGAGAGGATAGCCCGGATGTGGTGAACAAGACTTTTATTGTGATGAGCCCAAAGGTAGTATGCCCGAGGGAGTTGGGACAATTTCGTCCAATAAGCTTATGTAATGTCATCTACAAGATAGCATCCAAAGTAGTGGCAAACAGATTGAAGAAGGTGTTACCGGATATTATCTCTGAGCAACAGTCAGCCTTTGTCCCGGGGAGATTGATTACGGATAATATCATTACAGCTTACGAGTGCCTACACTTTATGAAGCGAAACAAGGCTAAGAAACATCGGTCATGTGCTCTCAAGCTAGATATGAGGAAGGCGTACGATCGTGTGGAATGGGCGTACCTAGAGGCAATTATGTTGAAGCTAGGCTTCAGTACCTCGTGGGTGGCGTGTATCATGCGGTTGGTTTCTACTGTATCCTTCTCGGTGCTGTTCAATGAAGCACCACAGGAGGAGTTCCAGCCCTCTAGGGGGATTCGTCAGGGGGGCCCAATTTCACCCTACCTGTTTTTGTTGGCAGCAGAGGGCCTTTCGTGCCTCCTAAAAAATAGAGACCAGTCATCAATGCTTCATGGATTAAAAGTGGCTTCCACTGCCCCAGCGGTGAACCATTTACTTTTTGCCGATGACAACCTGCTGTTCTTCCAAGCTAGTATCGAGGGTGCCGTGGAGATAAAAAATGTTTTGAATACATATTGCAATGCATCAGGCCAACGTATCAATATGGACAAGTCTTCTATCTTTTTTAGCAAGGGTTGTCCAAAGATGGTAAGAGAAGGAGTTAAAGAGGAGCTAAATGTTCAGCGAGAGACATTGAATGAGAAATATCTTGGTATGCCATCGGATGTGGGTAAATCCAAGAGAGGTGCTTTCAAGTACCTGCGAGATAGGGTATGGAAGAAGGTGCTGGTCTGGATGGAACAATTGCTATCGGTGGGCGGAAAAGAAATTTTGATCAAGTCCGTTGCTCAAGCAATTCCAACATACTCCATGTCATGCTTCAAGCTTCCGAGGGGATTATGCGAACATATAAATTCTTTGATACGACAAGTTTTGGTGGGGAAGCAAAGAAGGACAAAGGAGGACAAGCTGGGTTTCATGGGAGTCCATGACACAACCAAAGTTTGCAGGGGGCTAGGGTTCAGAGACATCGAACTCTTCAACCTTGCCTTACTCGCCCGTCAGGCGTGGAGGATACTTCAGGCGCCAGAGTCTCTTAGTGCGCAGATTCTAAAGGAGGTTTATTTCCCAAATGGAGACATTTTATCGTCTGAATTAGGTCCTCATCCCTCACAGATTTGGCGATCTTTGCTGGAGGGAAGGGATGCTCTCAAAATCGGTCTGATAAGAAGGATTGGCGATGGGCGTACCACGGCTGCATGGTCGCAAAATTGGTTGCCACGTGATGAGAGGTTGCAGCCTATCGCGCCTCGGAAGGAGAACGCACCGAGAAGGGTGAGTGATTACATTAATCACCTTGAAGCTTCATGGAATGTTGGGAAGCTCGAAGAATTCTTTCTCCCAATGGACGTGGAGGTGATATGAAATATTCCGTTGTGTACTCGGATCCAGAGTGACTTTTGGGCTTGGCATTTTGAGCGGACAGGTGTGTTTACAGTCAGGTCATGCTATCGTGCTCTCGTGTCAACAAAGCAAACACGTGAGGCTTGGCTGGAAGGAAGATCGGCCTCTTCGAGGTCGGCAGATGAAGGGAAAGAATGGTCCAAGATGTGGAAGATTCCGGTTCCCTCCAAGATTCGAATTTTCCTCTGGAGATTGGCAAAGCATTCTCTCCCTATAGAAGAGGTTAGACATCACCGGAATATGGCGCCTACGGCGGCGTGTGCAATTTGTGGACACGAAGACTCATGGCGACACTCGCTCATCGAGTGTAATCTAGCACGGTGTGTTTGGGCTCTGACGAAGGAAGACATCACATAACATATCTCTCTCTCCGCAGAACCAACACCGAGGCAGTGGCTCTTCTCGATGATTGAAACAATGGAGAAGGATGATCTTATTCGGATGCTTGTCACTTTATGGGCCATTTGGCATGCGAAGAGAAAAGGCGGTACACGAGGAGATATTCCAGAGCCCTATGGCCACAAAGGGCTTTGTCGACAGATTCCTGGACGACCTAGCGGCCACTCCGGCGCAAGTGCAGGAGCAGCGAAGTGGGCGGCCTGCAGCAGCCGGGCAGGTAGCATGGATCGCCCCCCTGGTGGGCCGTACCAAGATCAACGTTGATGCAGCTGTGGCAAAATCAACGGTGAGAGGAGCTGTGGGTGCAGTATGTCGATCAGGTGATGGTGGGTACCTGGGTGCCTCGGCAATGGTCTATGAGGGTATCACCGACCTAGGTTGCTTGGAAGCATTGGCTTGTCGCGAGGCCTTGGACCTTGCGGATGACCTAAGCATGGGCCCTATACATGTTGCTTCTGATTGTCTACAGGTGATCAAAGGGCTGCATGGCGATCATATGGGAACCTTTGGAAATATCATTTTGGAGATTAAGGATAGGAGTGGCAGAGGGGCTGTACCTCCTTTGTTCATGAACGGAGGGAGACAAATATAGAAGCTCATCGTTTGGCAAGGTTTGCTTCGTCCTTGCCAGCGGGTAGATATGTGTGGTTGATAGAACCACCCCCTGATTTAAACATTCCTGTAACTTTTGATTTGATTTAAATAAAAGATGTGTGTTCTCAAAAAAAAACATGGTCCGGAAACGAAAGCGGCTCCGGTGCAAACCTGGCCAACGGGCCGGCCCGGCACAGGCCCGGCACCGGCTTGACGTGCCTGGCCCGGCACGGCACCTGCCGGCCCGTGAAGCATGCGTGCCGTGCCGGGCTGGCCCATGTGCTTGGCAGTGCGGCACGGGCCCGGCACAGGCCTTAGACGGGCCGGCCCGTGGCACGTGAGCCAGCGGGGCCGGGAAAATGGCCCGCGTGCCTGTTTGTCTATTTTTTTCTGTTTTTTCCGATTTCAGTCCAAAAAAATAAAAAATTGTAAAAAATTACAAAGTCTATAAATGAGATAATAAAATAGTTTTATTGATAGTTGCCTCATTAAAAAACCTTCTATCTCTAGGAAGGAAAAAGAGTACAACTTTATTCTAAAAGACTAAATTAGGACTTTAGGAGTCATCAACACCACTTCCTTCATCGTCTTGGACTTGTGATGGCACTGATGGGATCATGGATCTCCTGATGTGAGCATCGCGGTGCCTCTTCAAGTGGCCGGTTGTTCCTCCTCTTTGGACGAAAAGTTGGAGCGGACATCCAGGCCACTTGCATCTTGCTTGGAGTACCTCCTCGCCAGCGTGATGAACAAGTACTTGATCAAAATATTGCCACACCTCACCACGCCGTGGAGGTCTTACTCTTGCAGGAACTTGGTTTGTTAAATCGCTTGCAGGAACTTGGTTTGGTGGTTCAGCCATGGTTGTGGTTGTGGTTGTGTTTGTGTATGAGAGTTGGACAACCCATTTTATAGGCAAAATTGACTCAACAGCAAAATTTAAATTTTGAAAAAAATGGACGTGCTGCTGGCCTGCATCGCTGCTGCTGCATGCCTGCATGGCTGCATGGCTGCATCGCTGCCTGCCTGCCTGGCTCGAGCGGCCGAGCGGCGCAGCGCTGCTGGCTCGTTGCTCGCTGCTGGCCTGCTTGCTGCTGCTCACTGCTGCTGGCCAAAGCGCTGGCTGTTTTTATTTTTCCAGAAATTAGAAGTAGGCAAAGACGTAAAATGTTATATGGGATAAAATCAAGCTTTATTATTTGCTGCCTCATTAAAACCTTCCATCCCTGGGAAGGAAAAAGAGTACAGCTGCTTCAAAAAGAAAATAAAATTACAGAAGGATAAAAAATTACGAAAAAGATAATAAAAAATTATAAAGTCTACAACTAATCTTCTTGGTCGTCGGTCCACCGCATAGCTTCGAACGAGGCTATTAGTTCTGAGTTCTCGGTGGTGTGTTGGGCTCTTCGTCTGGCTAGTTCTCCATCTTTTACGGACATTAGTGTTTTCACCATATCCGGGGTGAGACTAGTTCTTCTATCATCAATGATTCTTCCAGCTAGACTAAAAGCAGACTCAGATGAGACCGTTGAGACGGGTACCGACAGCACATCCCGTGCTAATATGGATAGCACCGGATATGTTGACCTTTTATCCTGCCACCACTGCAGTATGTCGAACTGATTTTCGGATTGGTGATGGAAGTTGTCGTTGTCGAGGTAGGGAGAATGAAGATTGAAGTCGGGAGGAGTGTCGACCCCCAACTCATCAGCACGGAAGAGAAATTGGTTGGGATCACCCATGTCTTGGTGTATGAAATGAGAGAGGTGTTGGATTGGATGGTGTGGAAAATGAGAGGGGTGTGCTGCCCTTTTTATAGTAAAATTTTGATTAAATTCGGACAAAAAAAAAAAGAAATCAGGGGAGCACCCCAACGGCAACGCTCCCAGATCAACGGTCGACTCCCGCGTGGTCGACTCCCGCGTGATCGACTCCCGGCCTCCCGGTCCCGGGCCCAGCCCAACGGTCGAGTGATCGACTCCCGGCCTCCCGTGCCAGGCTGCCAGCGCTTCATTCCCTAACGGGCCCCGGCGTGCCAGCGGGCCGGCCCGCGTGCCTGGCGTGCTGCGCGGCCTGGCGTGCCGTGCCGGGCTGGCACACGGGCCTCATTCTGCGGCCCAGGCACGGCACCAACTTCTCACGGGCCGGCACGGGCACGGCACGTCACGGGCCGCCGTCACGGCCCGGGCCGGGCCGGTGCCGTGCTTTTTTCGCGTGCCACGTGCCGGGCCGCAAGAAGCACGGCCCGTTGGTCAGGTTTGCTCCGGTGCGCCCCAAGGGCGAGCGACCGGCAGGAGAAAGCCGAGCCAGAAATGGCAGGAGATGAAGTCGGGGAGGAGGAGGACGACGAGGACTCAGCAGGGAGGAGATCCTTGACCTCCTGGCCGAGGCCTGCCTCCGAGACCCCACCCTGCTCTCCTGCATCGCCGACGCTCGACGCTCTTGCGCACGCCGCCTCTTGTTTCCACCGATGGTCCACGGCCCCGGGCCACCTATCCGCTGCGCTTGGCGCGCCGCCTTCGACCCCTCGTCCCCTTTTATTAACATTCGCATCGAATCAAGTTCCACGGTTTACAAACCAAACCGATCTAATTGGTATGAATTTCCGAGATATTTTCGTCTGGCTGGAGGCGAGTAATGGCCACTTGGCCATGTGGGGTGGGTGGGGAGGAAATAACAGGTGGGATATCCTTATTTTGGGCTGAATGCGGGGAGAACCTCATATGTTCTGTCATTTTCCTTTTTTCTACACCTGTACGTACTAACAGCATATGTATACATAGTATTTTGGCGAAAATAATGGGTATTCAACGATACCATGATTGAACTGTGCCCGCCCCTGCCGTCCACGGCCCCGGCGCCACCTTCGCTGCGCTGGCCGCCGCCTCGACCCCTCCGGCGCCCTCGACGAGTGCCACGCCGTGGCCGACCGCGCCACCGGCTACTGCCGCGGCTACGGCTTCGTCACCTACCGCCGCCTGTCATCTCACCCGCCGCGCGCTCGCCGACGCCTCCAAGCGCGTCGAAGGCCGCCCTCGCCTCGCTCGGCCCCGCTGGCGCTTCCGTCGACCGCACCGACCGCAAGCTCTTCGTGGACAAGGTACCCCCAAGCGCCTCGCACGACGGGCTGAGGAGATTCTTCCGCGAGTTCGGCGAGATCGAGGCGGGGCCCCTCGGCGCCGACCACGCCGCGGGGCTGTTCCGAGGGTACGCAATGTTCCTCTACAAGTCTCCCCGGGGGCTCACGAAGGCGCTCGAGGAGCCCAGGAAGCTGTTCGACGGGTGCGAGCTTCAGTGCCGGCGCGTGCACAGGCAGACGGCAGACCAAGAAGAAGCGTGCCACCGCCGCACCTGGCGACGCCGGTGGCCAGAGAAATATCACTGGTGCCGCGGCCTTGCCAGTTTTCCTTACGAAGGAGATCTCATCAACTTCTGCCACACGGCCGCTTTCGCCTTTGACAAAGGGGATTGGCTCAGACAATTTTCTACTTAGTCAGAACGCCGGGGTTGGTATTTGGGTGCATCTCCTCTGATCACGGCTCTGCCCTCTTTGCCGGTTGGTCAGGGATCAATGAGGCAAGGCCTGATACAGTATTATCTTGGACGACAGGTAAAAATTACATGATCTCTTAGCCAAGCCTTGAAAAAACATAGACACATTGAGTTCAGTAGACATCAACTGCACATCAGCATAGAACCCGCATATTTTGGACTGAAAATAAGAGACCCCTAGGATAGTTTTTTTTTTATAAAGGGATTTTATTACTTAAAGAGTATTAAGCATTACACCCGGCCTCTGCATAATTAAGATGCACACAGCCCAAAACCGTCCCAAACATCCAAAGCAGCAGAAGAAAATAAAAGACGGGTTACATATCATCATGAGAAATTGTAAGGCCGCCTATGGTAAGGAAGAGCCAATTCGCAGATTATGCGACCATCCATGACGGGAGAATAACTCCCTGACCGCCGCCTCCAAACGCGACGAAACCTCCAAGAACAGCTCCCGATGCTCCACACGCTGCAGGACCGACCATAATCGGAGTGTAGCTGTACATCGGTAGATAGCCTGCTGAATAGAAGAATTTTTGTCATTAAAAACCTTGTCATTTCTACACAGCCAAAGCGACCATATAACGGCAATCGCTCCCACCCTAATAAGTAGTTTAAACCTATGATCCACCCCATTTAGCCAGTTGCCGAAAATATTTGCAACGCTCCGCGGTGGATATAAGGTAGAACCTATTTAGACAGCTGACCATATAGACCTAGCAAACTCGCACTAGAAGAACAAATGTTTAATGGACTCATCGTGAGTACAGAAAACACACTTTTTACTCCCATACCAATTACGTTTGGCAAGGTTGACTTTTTCAAACTCATGGCTCACTAATTACTAGTTCTTAGCACTTGATGAATGACTAGTTCAAAAACAATCCCAGTTATTGAACACTTTACGCAAAACGAACAGTTCCTATGACCGAATGCATCTTTGTCTCAGTTTTGCTCTGGTATCACTTCTTTATAGGCGTAGAGGGACGGATAAATGGGAGATTGAGGAAGCTGCTGCAAAATTCTGGACTGACGTTGCTGTTGCTGCCACAAGGACAGGATGCAACTTGTAATTCTCCTTGGTGTAATTACAGTTAACTTCATGAGAAACAAGCTACTAATTTTCTTATTTGAATCTCCTCTATGTTTTGTGTTGCAAGGCTCTGAGAATCTAGGTAACACCTCTTGTCTGGAACACCATAATCTCACAGGTAGCAGCGATCTTTTAGTTTGCCGTTCAACCTTAGGAAAAAAAAGTGTGGCCTTTCTTTAGTCTGATGGGATAGGATAGGCTCCATAGGTGTTGTAATACCTGTAATGCACAACACCGTGATTTCCTGTAGGAGGCTGGGCAAAGGCATAACTAAAATAAAATCTCAGGGCTAATTCAGAAGATGTGGCATAAGCAAGCATGATTTGTTGATGCCGAAGTTCTGTTAAGGCTTGATTTTAATGAGTTAGTTTCAGTTTTTTCCAGCATTATTTGGTGCTTATGAGATGAGATTGCCTTCTTAGAGCAAAAGCACAAAAACTGACTGAAGGTCTCTTTGATTTAGAGGATTTGTAGGAATATTGGAAAGTGTGTACTCCTTAGATATATTTCTGATGTAGGATTTTGTTTAGAAAAGGAGGTTGTACCCCCTACATCCGCATCAATCGATGTACATAGCCTGATCTATTGAAAAAATTCATTACGAAACGTGTCTCATAATCACGAAAAAAGCAACATAAAACCACTATACAGCTCAAGAATCTTACATAGACCGTCATCCATATTGGATAAGCAACTGCCATGCTATTGTTTCAGATGGCTACACCCAATACCCCATGATATCCTCCAGTTTAGCATGTTGTAGAGGACCCGCTTACAAAGTCAATTGGTAGCCATATGAATAACCTGCTGCGACATGTATGGCTGTAGGTTGTCATGTGAATAACCTGCTGAGACTGGAATGGAATTATTTCATGTGATATTTTCAACGGGTCTTATGCACCCAGTTTGAAATAAAAAAAGTTCATTGAGTTAAACTTCTAGGAATGATAACTGCGCTTTTCTACGGGTCAACCAAACACACTTTCTTGTGGAGATTCAAGATGAATTGACATAGCAGTTTCTCCATTTTTCTCATTTCTACGTTTTTGAAATCGTGCAAATGAATGATGCTTTAGATTATCCAATTCTGACCTTAAAGGGCTTCAGAAATGAAAGCTAGCACGTTTGCTGTTTCAGTCCCTAAGCACCGGTTGGTTGGTTAGGTCACGTTTTCTACTAGTCTCTATGAAGGTTACTCATACAAATTTGTTATGTTCGAATACCTTTCTAGCTGGTCACAGGACATGCACGCCATGGAGCTTATGCTGCAACGAGGAAGGTGAGAAGATGTTCATATTTAGGTTGTGCTGCTCAGATAGTCATATCCTCTGTTTTCATTCAGGTAGCTGATTCCCCTCTTGCTGCCACATCGAGGGCCTGTCTACCAAAGGCAGGCAGATAAAGATCATGCTACTTTGGTATTCTGAATAAGTTCAGGGGCATAATCTGACCAGGACTGCACTCACATGTCAAGGCTATATGGATTTATGCCTTTAATGACCTACTTCAATGCAAATTAGCTTTCCTGGTGTTGGTGGAAGCTGAGAGCATGATTGGTGGATGGGGAAGAGGGTTCTGAATTCTTATTCCCTACTGAGGTCATCGGCATAAGGATTGGATTATTAATCATTGGGGGTCAGGTGATGAAAAAGGCTCCTAGCAGCATGACACCAGAAAGCTGTGGAGCTTACAGATTTCACTGCAGCGGTTTTCTTGTACAGGCAACCTGCAATTTATCATTGATCGGTGTGGAATCTAGTGGTGTTTTAAGAAGTATGAGGGGTTGTTACTCACATAGTCACATTGCTCTATTTTACATCAACCTTCGCCTTCTCATGAAGGAAGAAGAGATGGAGCAGTGGCTGACATTTGTTACATGGTTTTTTATGACACCATAGTCAGTGCCTGTACATGCGATAAAGTAATCTAGAAATTAAACTACAATACACTGCATCATACACAAAGCTGTCCGGATCTCCTGGCCTTATGCATCATTCAATTTACCCTCATTTTTGCAGAGGACTGTAGGAATGCAGTTATCCCAGTTGTCATTTAATGTATCGTCTGCCACCACACCCGGTCTCCCTTTGGCAGTTGAAGAACACTGCAGCCACGGGTGGGCCTAGACCGTAAAGTGCTGAAAAGTCCCTTGAGTTAAAATTTTGTCTCCATCCTGGTGCGTAAATGGTCTGCCGAACAGATTGGCGGAAAATCACGAAGACAAAGCGGTGTATTCCTGCTGTTGGCTTCGGGCTTTCGTAGCTGACTATCTCGTTTCCTGAAATTAGTTGTTATAACTTTTGAGAGCAGGCTATGAAATATTATGCCTCGGTATACAAAACATTTTTATGCAAATTTTGTGTCTGATTCAGTGTATAATGTGGATGGTGCTTCAAGGTTCAAATTCACCCTTAGTCTGTCCAAATCAAATATGCTGCAGACTGACAGACAGGTTATACAAGTTTAAGCGAGTCATTTTAAGAAAACTCCAGTGGATCAATGTGAAATTTGGTAAATTTCTGCCCATTGTGCTAGGTATGGTGATTAATATAGTTTTACAGTGCACACCTTTTCAGTAGTGATGAACTGATGATCTTCACTCTTGCTGTACAGGTAACCACTTAACTTAGGGTTGCGGAACTTTTTTATTTTATTTTGTGTCAATACAAACTAGGTATGTATGCCACCAAGACTGCCAAAATGTAGGTTATAGGTCTCTGTTTAATGCTTGTAAACATTTATATCATGGAAATAAAATGTAAAAGAAAGAGAAGAACCCACCATGGCTTGCATTTTTTGATTCTGGAATGTCTGTCACCAACCTGTGTGACATGAACACAACAGTAAGAAACATTTTCACTTTGATATATATATTTATTCATTGAAAGTGTTTCAGGTCTTACCAGTGAAGGTATTCTCTTTTGGTTGGATTGCTTGGACTTGGCGAGTCAGGATCCAGCATCACCTATTGGTAGTTTGTTATCATTCTTTGTTAGAAGCATAAACTGGAGTTCTCGTTATTACAAATTGATCGAATCAAGTAAAAATGATGTTGCATTGTGCATGCATATAAATATTTCTTTAAAATGTTCTCTGCGATTGTTTTATTGCCTGTCTTCTCTCAAAGCAATTGCGTTATTACTGTGCATGTATAATTTGATGCTGGGATTTGAGCTTTTCAGTCGTTTGATTCTCTTAGGCAAAATGAACTGTAATGACCTAATCAAATGTTAGGTTCTTAGTGCTATTTTTGAAGCATATTAATGTGAGTTTTAATGTGTATGTGCATGCAAAGATACTGGTATATGTGCTGACACTAGCAAAAGCAAGTTGAACATCTTTATAGGATATGTTTTTAATAAAATATGTAGCTGCAAAAGGTTTCAAGTAAGAAGGACAGCTATTAAATCTTCAGAGTCAAGATTTTTGGCTCACAGTTTCATGGGTGTATTATGATATGTTGTCTTACAGCATAATGTTTGAGAAGAACAAACAGTGATCTTACATACCCACTTGAGTTGCAGTTAACTGCTGTTTTGTTTCATCGTAGGCAAAAAACTTAACTTGAAATAATATTGAATGCTGTAAATGAGGTAAACAGGAGTTATGAACTCACCAAAGTGTAAAGGTTTCTCATGTCACGCCCACCAATCTCGATCTGCGGCTCACTGACTACTTGTGAAGGCTTGAGCTCAGATCCATTAGTCAGCTCCCTATTGTTGTATAAGATTTTGAGTGATGCTGATATGTTAAATGGGTCCAGGATATCTCCAACTACATTGCCTACAACAAGTGGATCCCTTGACATAGTCAGCTACGATTGGTGGTGCCTAGGTGATTGGGTACTATTACTCGAGAGGAGCTAACTTGTCCTCGAAGTGTGCACTTGGGTGAAGTGAACGGTGCAGGCCTGTGCTCTATATATACTCCCAGTCCTAGATGCTGAACCATTTGTGACGAGAGAAGCTGTAGCTCTGGACACCATGGTATCTTTAAACTAAAAATAATGATATGGCTTGCCATCACTTGAAATATTTTGGGCTGTCCACCCTCCGGGCCTACACGGATAGAAGAAGTGCTCGCTGCAATTCCACGTAGGTGAATAAATCTGATGTAATCGCACTAACTTATTCCCTATAGCTAGAGGTAATAAATAGGTTCCCGCAATGAAAAGGGGGTTGCCTTTTGACTTGTCTCCCAGACTGATGCATTACAAAAAATTCTTTTGTTTTCAGCTATAAACTTCCCCTCCCTCCTTGTAACAGTAAAAGTTTCAAAGGCAAACACAATTTAAGCTTAGTGTTTAGGTAAGGTAAGGCTTATCCCTTTCTGTCGCGTAACATGTCAGATTATACATGCTAAAGCGGTGATTATGTATTGCAGGGAGGGACAGTTTGCTGTAAGGAAGATGAATAAGAAGATTATTAATTGGTATAAGCATGGTGGGATGAGAATACTATACTGCGAAGATAAAAAGTGATAGAGGTTTTTCCTAACAAATCTATCTTTTCTTTGGTGTCTTCTGTTACGATAATAATCATGATATTCCTGGGCATTACTTGTGTCAGCTGGATGCTAATTTGTGGTACAGGTGTATGGTTTATCTCATTGCATATTGAGAATCATGTCCAGTTCGTCCAACAAATGTTGTAAACCGATCGTTTTCATATATTGGTAATGAGGTGGCGCATATACGTTAACTTTAATACATTTTTAATTCAGTCAATTATGCTGTAGATTTGCCACTGAAACTGTTTCTCTCCATTTCTGTTAGCCAGTATCCAAACAGACTGAATACCTCTTTCCTCGAAGCTGTTCGGAAGAGCAACGATGACGTAGTTTGGTGATGCAACACTTTTTCTTTTGCGAGGCGGTAATCAACACTTTCAATATCTGTTCTGATTTATGACCGTAATAAGTTATGATATGGACAAAAGTAGCAATTTATTTTTCGCGTTATTCTATTACATTGATTTACTTAGTGGCCTTTGTTCTGTTGGTAAAATATAATATTATCCTAGATCATGCTGCATTTCAGGAAATATGAATGTATCTCTACTTCTTACCTTCTGGAGTAATTCTGTATAATTGTGCATGTCTTTTATTACTTTATGAAAATAAATTATCTGTTAATTAACGAAAGATAGCATTGCTCAGCGTCTATTTTAACACAACTGATTAAGCACATTTTAAGTTAAAACCCATGCATATCATACCTAAAAGATTCACTTCAAGTTATTTTTTCTGATGTCTATACGTATGTCTTGCAACTGCATCGACACAACCACATTCTACTCCAACCTATGTCTTATGTTCTAGTTGAACTGATGGAATATTATCTTCAAGCATGAGACCTCATTACCTCAATACAAGTTCTTGTGAACATTTGCAGAAGTTTATTTGTTCTTTGGCAATACATATGCCATTCCAACTGTGATGGAATATTATTCACAAAATATTCTGTCCTGCTGGTCTTTTGTCTCAGAAAGAAAAAGCTCTCTATGTCAGCTCATATGGACTTCAGATAAAAGATGAAGCAAAGATGTGTTAGATAAGCTCTACATTGATCTTAACTAGTAGGGGACCGTAGAATCTAATTTTATTCCTATACTTTAGTAAAGTTTATGTGGACTCCATTCTCCTGATACTGCATGCTCGCTTTACTAGCATTCTGCAGGTTTTGGCTACGCAAGTTCCAGTCATTTTTGCATCAGCAATTTCCAAAAGTTGGAGAAAGAAACTTGATTCTAGTTGATTAGGGAAGTATCACCGAAGGTAGTAATAAATTTCAGTTGAGCATGGTGTTATTTCGCAGACCTAAATTTCAGCTCAGGAATTCCAAAACAATGAGTTTGCAAAGAGTTCAGTCAACACGATGATGAACCTTAAAGTTGATACTCGGTTCAAAAAAAAAAAAAAACCTTAAAGTTGATGGAATGTGTGGATCCCTTGACCAACGAATAAAGGAGTGCCGCCCTTCACGTGGGCATATCCAATTGGTCTAACCACTCCAATGGTGGATCAAACTCGGAAAATGAACATCACATGGGCTACACAAGTACATAAACAGACATTTGACAGAGATACTTCCTTCATGGAATTACATGACACAGACATATACATATTGAGGGAAAAATTTCCAGAAACGAAAAAATCCTGCGAGGTTTTGGATTTTCTGAAAGATCAGAATATTGCTTGATTGCCTCGCGCTTCCATTGGTTGCTGCTGAAAACTGGGTTCTACTACCTTATGGTGATGTGCTCTCACAAAGAAAAGTTGTAGGCAACCATCACCATCTATCAATCGTTACCTGAAGATAGTAGGGACTTTGAGCCTCTGGCATGGCAAATCTGTTTGCTAATCCCTCGAAGGAAGTGAGAATTCTGACATCCAAGAGAGTAACAGGGCAAGACATGAAGACGCTGATTAAGATTATTTGCCCGTTCCCAATGCTTGAGCCATCTACTACTAAGAACCCTTCAAATTTTTTCTTGATGGCCGGAGACGTAGGCTATCTATCATGATGCCTTGACTGACAGTTGAACGATCACTTAAGAATCTGGTCATGTACCGTACCTGGGAATCCTTCGGGAAACGACTACTAGCAGTATGCACTTGAGCTGAGGCGTCAGGCCTAAGAGCTTGAGATACTTGGAGGCTAGGCATTCTCTTGTCTCTTGCTGCCGCCTGGGGCAAATGTACTGCAAGTTGCCTCAGATGAGTGTTTCGAGCGGAGTGCCGCTTGCTTGCTTTCCTCTCCTCATCAGGTAGCCGCGATATGTCGATCTTATCGGTTTCCTGGAGATCTGGAGGGAGATCGAGGTCAAAGTTATGACACGCACAAACGTGCAAGCACGTCTCTGCTTGTACTCAAATCGGCGCAAAAGCTGCCCTAAGCTACTCTCGGGTTGTTCTGGTGTAGGCCGGTTTGGTTGGATATTCTGACTTTGCAATGCAAACACTTGCAGACTATTCAGCGCAAGGTGGGCGCGGTGTTGGCCTAGGGCAGTAAAAAAGAGCAGTTTTTGGAAGAGGAGAGAAAAAAAATTGAGAGTGAAAACATCTCATCTCTAGCAGAGCCCTAAACACTGGACCATGAACTTGTTTCTCTCACATCTATGTCTCACTACTTTGCATACACATTTCAAATAGATATGATATCATCACATCAACACAAAGTAAATTAACATAATACCGATAGAAAAATTAAACAACTCGGTCTTTCACTGTGGCGGTGTGATGTTTTCGAGGTCAGACGTCGTAGGATCGGCGGGGGATGAGGAGTGTACATGGCAGTCGTCGAGGATGTCGTTGCGAAGGCGAATGACTGGCGAGAAATTTCTGAACCGGCAATTGGGCGTCCGGCGTGTGGCTTTTCCTTTTGGGATGTGGTTTGTGACCTCCAATTTGGAAGGGGGTGGTTAGGTGTTTTAAGGAGATCCCAACATTTTTGGTGGGATTGGCGGTCTGCTGGAGTTCCATTTTGTGTTTTTTTTTTCAAAAGCAGTGGTAGTCTTTTGGATTGGGAGTTAGGAATGGGGCTCTAATGGATATGCTCTTAGAAATTGGCTTTACCATGGTGATGTCGGCGGCAACACATTTAATTTCAATCCCTTGACCCTTGGGGGAGGCAAGAAGTCACTTTGGTTCGAAGAATGCTAGGAATGAGCGCTTGCATCGTCCTTAGGGGGAGGGACACAGGTGAAAACCTAGCGACCCCCTTCTCCTCCCTCGCGTCCACCGGGTGCGGAAATGTTTAGCGCCATCCTTAACCAACACATCTCATGCGGGATGTCTGCTAGCGGCGTTCCTCATTTGCGTGGTGGGGTATGTTGGTGGTACGACGGTATCTTCCGGGGCCGTCGGCAGTGGTAGTTGGACTCTCGGCCTGATGGTCAAAGTGTGCATGTGGGCATGGATGAGGTTGCTGCAGCAACGGATCCTTCGTCCACCGCCCTTCCCTCTACTGGTGACATACATCATAGATAGTGCGACAGTGGCTAGATGCGTGGCGATGAGGTCCTCAACCTATTTTCGTCGTTTTCTCCAAGGGTGCGTGTGGTCCTTGGGCTCTCTCAATGTCGGGATCTGACTAGCGAGACCGTGCTAGTTGGTAGAGAGGTTGCTGGCAAGGACGACCTCGATAACAAGTACACAAAATCTCCAGGTGAAAACCTATGATCTTGCATCCGGGAAGATCAAGCATTGTCAGTGTGCGTGCATTGCGCCCTTATTGAAGGTGTTGGCTCGAAGTTTTTGCTTCGGGTATGACGGTCTCAAGATCTGACCTTTGGACCGATCAACATCGGCCTATATGATGTGGTCCCTTGTTGAAGGGTTAGTCTTGGAGTAGCCTTTACCTGACCCTCTTGTTGTTGTTGCCAATAATTTGTCATCACCATAAGTTGTGGTAAATGTTGAATAAGATGGTTGTGTTGCGTTATTTTTCATTTTCTTTGCATGAGTCTATTTTATTTAGGATCAATGTTGGCTTTATTTTGTACTCCTTAAGAACACTCGACAATCAATTCGACATCATAATTATTTATTAGTTAATAATTTATAGATATGTGCATGGATCGATGTAGATATCATGTTATCCTCCTTAAAAACAGTCGACAATCATGCCAGCCTTAATGATACATGATTGAATTTGCATGCACCTCTTCATAAGCCATATATTCCGTAGATGATATTTGTCTCGGTTCACAAAGGAAGAGAGGTGAAGGCAAGGCGTAAGAGTCGAGTTCGTGCCAACTCTTTGTCCTTGATTCAAGACCACCAGGAAAACAAGAAGCTCGGACCCGACATTCCTACAAGGACCACCGCTGCCGCCTCAACATGCCTTGGATTGATAAAGTCGAAAAAGAGTTGGACAATTTATAAAGAAAACCGGCCGAAAACCATACGACACAACGCACCACGCCACCCCAAAGCCCGGTCCCAAACAGAGTTGTTAGCATAGAACTACCACTTTTCTGCTCAAAGTTCGAAAAACTACTACCTTACATTTGAATCGTAAAAAACTACCACATTGGATTTCGTTTTTTGCAATAAACACTGACCGCGAGTTTAGAGCGAATTGACTGGAAAACTGACAGTGGGCCCCACTTCCCAGTCCAATAAAAAATAAAATCTGAGAAAAGAAAATTGTTGCGTGACGTGGACTGTGGGCCCCACTTCTCAGCCTCATAAAAACCAAATTATCTAAAAAAAATAAAGAGGCATCGTTGACTCCAACGGTGGAACATGTGCACGGTGAAGGAGCTGCCGACGCCGGCGCACAGGACGTCGTTAAGCGCCACCTTGGTGGTCTCCGGAGAGACGGGGCTCCTGACGAGGCCCACCAGCGCATTGCACTTGCCGGGCGTCCGCGAGATGGCATCGACTGCCATCTCGCGGTGTGGCGGCCGGCCGAGGACGCGAGCTCGCGGAGCATGACGGCCCGCACGGCAAGGTCGCCGTGGGTGAGCACGAAGACGAGCGTCTTGAGGAAGGCCTCGTCGAGCCGCACGAGCCCTCGTCGAACGGGAAGAAGACAGAGCGCGGCCAGGACGTTCCGAGTAGGCGAGCTCGCGGAGCACGACGGCGGCAAGCAGGCGCGTGGGCGCAAGGCAGCGGCGGCGAGAAGGCACTCGTGCGGGCGGCAGCGACGGCGAGTAGGCGCGCGGGCTGGCGCGGGGCCGCAAGAAGACACGCGCGCAGGCGCGGGGCAGTGACCAGGCGCCCGCGCAGGCGGCAGCGGCGGCGGCGAGCAGGCACGCGGGCACGCGGCCAGGATCTTCCCGAGAAGGCGAGCTCGCGAAGCACGACGACGGCGAGCAGGCGCGCGTGCGCGTGGCCAGGACCTTCCCGAGGAGGCGAGCTCGCGGTCGGCCTCTGCCTCTGCCTATGCTCGCTCGCCATTCTCCGTCGTGCGTGCCTTGGTGAACGATCCGTGCTTGTTCTTGATGTATGGGTGCCTGTCTTTCTCGGGTGCTTGCGTAGGTCTGAGTAGGTGCGGCAAGAGCTGCCGGCTGCGTAGGTCTGAGCAGGTGCCGGCTCCACCGCCCCCTCCTTGTCCTTCTCGCCGAGGAGGCGAGCTCGCGGAGCACAACGACGACGAGTAGGCGCGCGGGCGCAAGGCAGCAAGCAGACACGCGTGCGGGCGCGGCGAGCAGGCGCCTGCGCGGGCGCAACGCCGTGGAGGCTGGAGCTTGTCCGGCGACAAGCCGGCACGGCGGCCGGAGTTGGAGCGCGCGCAGCGGCCAGACCGGCAGACCCTCGAGCTGGTCAACGGGGAAGGATAGAAGAGGGGGAAATGCTATTTTTTAATTGGGCTGACATGTGGGTCCAAGTCCACATAAGCAAATTGGTCCTGACAAGTGGGGCCTACTGTCAGTTTCGCCGTCAATTCGCTCTAAACTCGTGATCAGTGTTTATTGCGAAAAACGAAATCCAATGTGGTAGTTTTTTACGATTCAAATGTAAAGTGATAGTTTTTCAAACTTTGAGTAGAAAAATGGTAGTTCTATGCTAACAACTCTCCCAAACACGAGTCGCCGATCATATCGCCCTAACGACAAAAACCGACACTAACACAACACGACGGAGGTTATCCTCCAAAAGAAATAGTCCGGAAATCATGTCAGCCGTACCGATGCATGAGTGAATTTGCATGCATTGTCTCTTGATAAGCTATATAGATGATATTTGTCTAGGAAGAGAGGTGAATGCAAGGCGCAAGAGTCGAGTTCGTGGCAAATCTTTGTCCTTGCTTCCAAGACCACCGGGAAAACCAGAAGCTCCGTCCCAACATTCCTACAAGGACCACCATTGCCGCCTCTCACTCTCGAGATAATTCCTATCAATCACACTCGGATGGAGCGCTTTTACCCCCTGTGGCCGCCGGATTCCCAGTCGTCGACGCAGCCGCGGTTCTGTGTAACTGGCAGCAGATGGTCTTCGCTCGATCGCGGCCGGGCCGGCAACTTGCGTTGGTGAAAACAAGAGCCGGCCGTATCGTTGCCATGTGCGGCGTAACATCATCGCCACCAACTTGGCGCTCATCATTCGCAGGTCGGCGTTGCTCTCCGCCTTTTTCTGTTCCCATTGCTCCGTTGATAGGTTGCTATGATCTGACCATCGCTCTCGATGCGATGCCTATACCATGGAAATAAGCTGCAGTCTTCGTCCAAAAGCAGATCATGGGAACGTCACATATATTCGGATATTGTTCCGCTTAAATGTTAATGGAAACCCGGCAATAATAAACTTATGCAGCCAGTAGAGAGGCAGTACCTCTATCTCCCGTAGGAATGCGAATGAAGCCCAAGTTGCGAGTACAGAAAACGGAAAGTAACAAAGTGGAGACATTCCTCTTGCCCTAGCTAAAGTCTCTAGTTAGGAAAATGTTCTGCATTCTCCTCCTCCGGTGGATCGGGGTAGGGGTGGTCCGTCGAAAATTAAGAAATCTGCCATTAGCTGCGCACTTGCGCTGCCTGATTCAAAGCGATTGATCATCATTAGATCGACTACGAGTTAATCAATTGTATATATACTGTGAATGATAATGTCAGCATACATATGCGATTTATATTCGACGCGGCTGGGCTCACTTTTGACGGGAATGTGAAGTGACCCACTGAACGAACTCTACAATGTTCAAGAGTGTTAGGCGGCATCTGGTTCAGGCAGGTAAGTTCCAACTGCTTCTCTAAAGGTATCAGAATTTGTGCAAAGCATGATCGGTGACGGCAAAAGGAAGATTACTCATGATCATGGATGATTGACTTAGTCGAAATGAGTAGCAGCTAGCTCGATCTATAGGTGTGCGACGAACCTGGCCAAGATTTGGGTCTTCCAAAGGCTATGATACATGATCTACTCGCGTAGGCTACGGTTGCAGGGATCTAGTTAGGACCTTCCAGAGATTTGTAATATGTTAATGATGACGAAGGTGCAAAGATGAACCTGTTAAACCAGCTTTAATCGCAGTGATTCTATAGCTGTCGATCTCGACGACCAGGTTTGGTGCTGTCAAAAGCTTCAGCCTTCATGAGCTGATGAGGCGGCAATGTAGATGATCTTTTTTCTGGTGGCTTTCCCGAGGAACAGTGTTCCATTGGTCCGTAAAGACGCAGTATTGGAATTGGAGGGTTAGTGACATTTCTTTTAAACTTCTGCATATGCATAAGCAAGTTTTTGGATTGTGGTGGGAAAAAACTGTTGTGGATAGAAACTATGTGGTACACTTCTTTTGCATAAGCAGATTCTTACCTCTTAACAATTTCTAAAAAATATCAAAATGCTGACAATCCGGTCCCACTGGTTCTAGGAATTAGAATTACAAATAGATCCAGAGTTTTACTCACAAGTCCTTCAATAGATTTTTAAAAAGCAATCAAGTCCACATCCACCGTTGGAAGTCCTTGGCGCCGGCCGCCGCGCTGAACTTTTGCAGCCTGAGCTAGCGACAGTCCACTCCTCACCATGGCGCATGGTTGTGCTGTTGCTGCATTTGGCGCCGGTTGTGAAATTCATGGATTATTAATTTTCGTTGTTGTTTTGGCGCATTCAGGGCAGCAGCTTGGTGCCGTGACGGTAAAGGACACGGCGGCGTTCCTCGGGGTCAGCAGCAAGGCGCCAAGAAGGCGCTAGCGGTGAGGACGCAGGTTGCCACGGCGCCGACGCCGGTGTCCACCAGCCTGGGCTTGACCACTAAGTCACCGAGCGGCAAGAAGACGCTGCGGCAGGGCGTGGTGGTGATCCTCTCGACAGCGACGTGAGGCGCCCGCCCCTGCAGACAGCGCCAGGGAACCTGCAGGCGCCGTCGCGGGCGGTCCAGCCGTCGAGCGAGTCGTGGTTCGCACGGCCGCCTTGAACTCCTCCAGCAGCTGCGCGTCGTCGGCGGCGGCCGCCGCGACCGCCGTGAGGAGCAGCTACGCGTGCGGCGGCGGCGGGCATGGCGTGGTTCGGCACGGCCGCCTTGAACTCCTCCGGCAGCTGCGCGTCGTCGGCGGCGGCGTCCGCGACCGCCGCGAGGAGCAGCTGCGCGTGCGGCTGCGGCGGGGATGGCGTGGTTCGGCACGGCCGCCTTGAACTCCTCCGGCAGCTGCGCGTCGTCGGCGGCGACGTCCGCGACCGCTGCGAGGAGCAGCTGCGCGTGCGGCGGCGGCGGGGATGCAGTGCCTGCGTCGGGGACGGGGAAGCAGTGCGGGTGAGGGAGTTCTTTTTTGGAAAACGCTAGCGAACAGCCGGGGGCTCCGCGCGTCCGCATCCTCTGCATTGTCGACGCGCCACGTGTCCACGTTTTGCGCCAGGGTCGCACCACGCACTCCTCCTGCGGGCCCATAACACCGATGCATCTCTCCTTATCCCTTTCCCATCGTCTTCCTGTAGCGTTCTTCAGATCCACTCCTCCCGTGAGTGCAGCTATGGGAGAACTCGTGAGAGCTCATGGCGTCTTCTCCACCCGACGTTGCCGCTGCGCAAGCCGCGCGCCGCAGCCAGCCTACCTCCGGTGAGTACCGGTGCTTCGCGGCGGCGCCTCTCGTACTGCGAACCGGCACCTGCCTCCGACGACATTGGGGAGGTGCTCGACCTCGTCGCCACGCCTCGAACGGCTGGGGTGCTGCTATGGGGAAGATGACCGTGATGCTACAGTGAGCAGCCGGAGATGCTTCTTTCGGCAACCGACGATGCTCAGCGCGGTTGGCGGCGTTGCTGTCAATCTTGGGTGCTGCTGGCTGCTGCTGCAAGGAGATGCCGAGTTGCCGACGCGGCAGCGGTGCTACCGACGACAGTCAGCGGTGCTGTCAGCGCGGGCGGCCATGCTGCAAAGGTTTCGGCAACGCTGCTAATGACGGTGGCCGGTGATGCTACCAAGGGCAGCCGACGGTGCTCACAGTGGCGGGCGGCCTTGCTGCAAAGGTATAGCAACGATGCTATGGATGGTGGCCGACGATGCTATCGAGGCAGCCGGCGTGCTGTCAGCGGCGGGCGGCCTTGCTGCAAAGGTATAACAAGGATGCTATCCACGGTGCCCGGCGATGCTACGGGCAGACACCAGCAATGCTATGAGCGGCCACCGAAGTCTTCTCCGGCGACCTCTTCTCCGGTGATGGCGGCAGGTTCACGGAGGAGCGACGACTCGACGAGGATGCGGTGCTGGAAGAGTCGATGGTGAGAGAGTATACAGGGAGGACGGCGCTTGCTTTTTTTTGGAAGCGTAGTTTATTTTTCCTCATGTGCGTGAGTGGTCCTTGGTGGACACGTGTCAAGCGTGGGAGGCGGGGGATCGGAGGTTCCGATCCCCCGGAGGACGCTTAGCACGCCCCTTCTTTTTTTTAGAAAAACGATTCGAGAGACGAGGAGAAGCTCGGGAAACTGCCCAAAAACGAGTCCGGAGCAGTTTCTCGGTTACTTCACATTTTGAGTTTTGGGTAGGGAGAAACTGTTCAGAAGTTAGAGACTTCTTTCTTGCTTCTACTGTTGGGACGCCGAATCCACCCAGAAGGCTAAAAGAAGTCATCCTTAGTAGCCTACTGACGGGACCTCCAGTTCACCACTTTGAACGGCACTACCGGCCCAGCTGCGTGAAGGGTCCGTAAATCATTTGACATGGACCAGTAACAAATAGTTTATTTATGTATCATCTTATGCTTGTTTTTTTTGCAAATCTAAGAAATTATATTTACATTTTACAAATTGATCTAATAGTAAAATAAATGTGTTTGTAAAAGATAAATGTTCATATATGTTGAAGCAAATGTTCACACATATCTAAATATATGTCCATGTGTAATAAAAACCTTCATAACATAAAAAATATTATAAATTTCAAAATTAATGCTTAACATACATATAAGAAATATTTTACTTATTTCAAGTAGAAAAATGGAAAAAGAACAATAAGAAAGTAAATATGAGGAAAAACTTAAAAAGAAGGCTGAAAGGAACAAATAAAGGGAAAAGGTGTAACATAAAACCATAAAAACTAGGAAAACTCGTTGGTGGGTTGACCAAAACAGCGTTGGAGGAGCGGTGCGCGTCGTGTCCCTAGCTTTGCTACGGAAAATAGGAATTCTCGACAATTGACTGGATTGATTGATTTGTTTTGGGCTTGGTGTGTAGTTGTAGTTGGTATTAGATTTTGTGGTTCTACTAGTAGAAACATACACAAAGAACATCTGAAAGAACAAACTATGCCGAGATGTCGTCTAGAGGGGGGGGGGGGTGAATAGGCGATTAAAACTTTTCCGGTTAAAGGCTTGATAATTGCGGAATAAAACTAGGTGTTTAAATTAACAAGCCAACAACCTAATCTACTAGGCTCACCTATGTGCACCAACAACTTATGCTAAGCAAGGCAAGCAACAAGGTGATAGCAAGATATAAAACTTCAAGCACGAAGGCTATCACAATGTAAATTGCATAAGTAAAAGCTCGGGTATAGAAATAACCGAGGCACGCGGAGACGAGGATGTATTCCCGAGTTCCTACTTGTTAAGGGAGTACGTCTCGTTGAAGGGGTGTGAGCTCGCCACAAGAGGCCTACTCAAGATGCCACAAAGGCCTCACCCTATTCTCCGATGAACCGCACCCAAGGGTTTGGTTCACCTTCCACTATCGGAATCCTTCAAGGCGGAATCCGGAGCCTTTACAACGATATTGAGGCACACACCCACAACCAAATTGGGGGCTCCCAAATCTTCCCGAAACTTCACAACTCAAAGACTTAGCGAATCCTCCAACCGTCTAGGGTACACAATGCACCCAAGAGGCACAAAGCTCTTGGGAACACAATGCACCCAAGAGTAACATGCTTCTCAACGTTCAATCCCACGTATCACCGTGGGGAGAGCACAACCCGATGCAACTAATGCAAAAGGCAAGAACACACTAAGTGGTCAAATCCTTCACTTCGAAATCCAACCAAAGCAACTAATGCTATGGAGGGATTTAAGAGGAAGAACAAAGAGGAGAACCACAAAAGAACTCCAAGAACTAGATCCACTAAGTTCCCCTCACTTAGAGGAGGAATGGATTGGTGGAATGGTAGATCTAGATCTCCTCTCTTGAATCCCTAAATTTGGGCAAGAATCATTGTAGGGATTGAGAGGAATCAAGCTCACAAGGTTTGCAACAATGGAGGAGAGAGGGAAAAGTGAGCAGCCAGCTCTTGGGGAAAAAGGGTGCTATTTATAGCCTCCCCCAAAAACTAGCCGTTGGAGCCTACGCAGGCCGGAGACTCCGGCCAGGGCCGGAGATTCCGTCCAGGCTAGCCGAAGTCTCCGGACACTCTCCGGGGATGCTCTGGACCCCTATCCAGTACCGCACCACAAAGATGCAAAGGGCTGAGAAAAAACTTGAGGCCGGAGATTCCGGGTCCTTTGGGCCGGAGACTCCGGTGGGCCGGAGACTCCGTACCATCTCCGGGGTACCTCCGGACCCCAATACAGTAGCGCACCACAAAAAGGCATTCGGCAGCGAAAAACAGGGGACCAGGAGACTCCGTGTCCTTTGGGGCCAGAGACTCCGGTGTGACCGGAGACTCCGTACCATCTCCGGCATATCTTCACTTGGACTTGAGTGTCGATCAACACGCACATAGCCTTGATCAACACATAATTTTCTTCCCTTAGACTTGACTCCAACAAATGGAGATCAAGCAATGCAAAGGACACACCTACAAGTAGCTCAATACAAACATTAGTCCATAGAGATTGTCATTAATTACCAAAACCACACATGGGGGCAACCATGCACTTTCAATCTCCCCCAGTTTGGTAATTGATGACAATCCCTTTTAAGAGGGTTTATATAATGAATAAAGCATTCTTGCAAGACAAACAAGCAAGGATGCAAGCGCATTAAGGCAAATGCAACAAAAGCATAAAACCCAAATTCACTTAAACCCTCTAAACTTTGGTATCTGAGAGACTCCGGACCATCTACAGGCCAGATCCAAACAGTAAAACCAGAACCCCATAACTTTTGCAAATGAACTCCGTTTTCGATAATCTTAGACTCGCTGGAATCGTCACAATGAGCACAACAAGATTATGCAGAGAAACATCATAGTCCAACAAAATATTGTAAAAACCAAAGGGGAAAGGATCAACCTCTATTTCACAAACCAGAAATGCCGTATCTTTTGCAAATGAAGTCCGAAGGAAGTAAAACCAATTTTGTTGGAAGGACGACAAAAGCTACCCTTGGAAAAGGCAAACAAGCAATGGAGATTTTGCAAAGAAGTGGAAGAGATAAATCTTCCGCACGGATGAAACAGCAAAATCTCCAATACCGAAACCGCAATAGAAGACGCATATGAAAACCGTTTTTGGTGAACTTAGCCTTGTCATGACAACCACGACAAGCACCAAGACCACACCACGATAAGAGCCAAATAAGAACCAATAAAGACGATAGCAAGGATGCAAGGATGCAAAGGTTTGAGATCTCCATGAACGATACGATCAAGATACTCGGTCGATAGCCCCTTTTGATAGTACGGCTATCTATCCTATAACCCGGTCTCTCCACTAACAGCATGAGACCGGTAAAATAGAAACCTTATCAAGATCATACATTTGCCTTGCGCATAAAATCACTTGAGGTTGAAGAAGACGATTTTCATCTCCTCAAGACGCACCACCTTTCTCGATTGCGCTTTGCTTGGTGAAGATTCACAAGTTGCTCCCCCATACACCAAGATGGGAGAAGCACCTCTCCGGCATATCTTCACTTGGACTTGAGTGTCGATCAACACGCACATAGCCTTGATCAACACATAATTTTCTTCCCTTAGCCTTGACTCCATCAAAAGGAGATCAAGCAACGCAAAGGACACACCTACAAGTAGCTCAATACAAACATTAGTCCATAGAGATTATCATTAATTACCAAAACCACAGATGGGGGCAACCATGCACTTTCAATCTCCCCCATTTTGGTAATTGATGACAATCCCTTTTAAGAGGGTTTATATAATGAATAAAGCATCCTTGCAAGACAAACAAGCAAGGATGCAAGCGCATTAAGGCAAATGAAACAAAAGCATAAAACCCAAATTCCCTTAAACCCTCTAAACTTCTCCCCCATTGGCATCGATTGCCGAAATGGGAAGAAAAATTTAGAGAGCCAATATAATATGAGTTCCTCCATAAAGTGTGCATTTCTCAAGATATGAGTGAAATCAAATGCACATATTCATTGACGAATAATTAGAGGGAATCAAACTATATTGAGGATCCAAAGATTGCAAAACGATGAACTCATTCTAAACATCTCCACAAAGGAGAAAATCAATCGAGAAGATCCAAAGAGAGAGTTCTAAATAAAAATAGAGAAGCTCCCCAATGTTCATGCACTATTGAGGAGTGCACAAATATGGCATCCTCGCTCCCCCAAAATCATCTAGAACACGTAACGAGTGCAAGAGTGCATAAAGCAAAAGCAAATTATAGCACTTGCACCAAAGATATGGTTGAGCCATAAGGAGATACCAATTTTTTCAAAGAATCAACATAAGATAGGCCCAACCGAGATAAAAAGAAGATCTTTAAAAGGGTATGTTCACAAGCTTAGGGATACCAATTGGAAACTAAAACCAATTAAAAATGCCAAAAGCTAGTGAGATCATTTAGTCAATAAAATTTAACATGCTCACCATGGTAAGCATGAAGTAGATGATCCTCAACAAATACATGAGTGTGAAAAGATACCAATAAAAATAAGACAAGCACTCATGATACAAATTTGGACCCACCAAAGAATTAAAGAAGAAAAAACAAGGTGGCTCGAAAGAAATAGGATACCAACTAAAAGGTGACCTCTCTCATATGTATAGGTTTCTAAGTAGACAAATCATTGATGATATACATCCACAAAGAAACTTGCACATATGAAATGGTCGAAAAAGGAGAGACCACGGTATCCAAAAGGGAAGTCATGAATATACAAAAGAGATTATTGCTTAAAAGCATAGCACATAGCTCAAATTTATCTCATTGTATATAAATGAACTTCAAAAATATCAAAGACATCACACAAATCACTAATGGAACAAGAGATAGTGTAGATGCTTTGAGATAGGCAACAAGTATCACAAGGAAATAATACCAATTGAAGAAAAGGTTTTTGCAATTTCGTCACAAATATCACAAAGATATACCAAGTGAAGGAAAAAGCCAAAACCACAACAATTGCACATAGGAGCTTTCATGCCAAGAGGCAACCTACACAAGGTTGGAAACTAGAAACGTATGCATGAGGTGATACTTGTTACCGAGATACATTGACGATGAAGAAGATGAGTGTTTGTTTATCATCAAAGCTTGACTCCAATAATCACACAGTGAGAACACCTTCCTTATGAATGAGGCAAGCATCCAATGCATCTCCATTGTACCTAAAACAAAATTCAAGCACAAAATGGTTCCCAAACTCATTGGGTCCCATGGTAGTTAGATAAACTACAATATATAGGAAACACTCCACATAAATATGTGCATATAGATATGAAATTGAATTTCATGCACATCTTAGCCGATTTAGGATTTGGTGGAGTATCCCCTATATATTGGAACTAGAAAGACAAACATGCCATATAATATATATATTAGAGAATATACATGCAAAGTCTTTCAAGAACCAAACGAGATACAATTTGGACGAAAACACCAAGTAAACCAAGAAGAGAGCACACCAAAGTGTGACACAAAAAGGTTGTCCAAATTATATCAAAATCCAAATCAACACATGATTGAGGAAAAATCAAATCAACAAATGATTGATTTCAAAACACATCAACACATGAAGTGAGATATCAATAGGAATCAAATCAAAACAACACATGACGATAAGACACCAATTGAAAATAAGATACCACTAGGAGAAAAGATACCAAGAAGAGGATAATACTTGACCGGAATCAAGTAAAGTAAAATAAAGCAACAATGTATCAAAACTCCCGTAATAAATATCAATTGAAACAAATATCTATGGACGATATATTAAATCCCAATTAATACCAATTGAAGGTACCGAAACATAAGATAAAGAATCAAATGCCAATTGAAAGGATCAAATATTGATAGATAGGATAGTGTTCTAAATAAAAAGGAATGCTCCCCCAAGATTAATGCATAGTCTTAGATATTTGCATTTGAATACAAAATGCATGCACAAGGGATCATTACTCTCCATATTTTATTTACAACACTAAACACTACCAATTGAAAAATTAGGATCCATGCAAGAGGCAAGGAAGACAAAGGGAGTAAAAACAAACACACTTGGCAATAAATAAGACAAATCAACGCAATAGCCAATGTGAAGATGGTCTACAAAATTCACCACAATTACTAGTATCACTTGTCATGGACAAGGAGTATATATAGAGATATTTCTCGGTGGTATATAGGAATGATGTTCAAGACCAACTTCACAACAAACAAACATATGGCAAGAGATAAGAAATAAAACACCATATTTTGGAAAAAGGTTTGTTGGTAGTTTCAAATATTCGAACCAACCGGTAAATCCATGGTTAGAATAATATGAAACAAATGGTTTCTCAAATAATATATGTAAATGCATATTAGAGAAAAACCACACCAAGCAAACTCACACAAACAAGATCCAAAGGATAACCAAAATGAAAATTGGAACTTGTTCGAGCCAACATGCCACATAGGAATGAGATAATTTACAATATAAATCTAAGTGGCAAACCTCAAATGTTCACATTTTGTGGGATTGTAATATGCACATAGATTATTACTCCCCCATAACGTGATAATTCATTTATTTTTAAACAAGAGGCAAATAAAACCTACTAGAGAAATTAATGGACATTGTAGAAATTGAATTTCTCATGAATATGACATACCACATAGTAACTAGATAATATTGAAATATCAATACTAGGTGGTGTGCCTCATGTACACACATTTTTAGGTTTGTGAAGTGCACAAAGCATATCACTCCCCCAAAATGAGATAGTCCATTAATATCTCAAAGAGCCAAATGAAATCCACACAAGATCCAATAAAGCTCAACACACGAGTTACACATACATGATACACAACTATCATAAACAACCTTGAATAATAAGACAAGTAGGAGAGTAGCATATCATATATAAGCACATGCTAGGAACAAAACTAACACATGCAAGGGAGCAAGCAACTTTCAAAGTATATATGAATTAAATACAAGTTACCGCAAGGAGGAAGCATTGGATATGAGATAGAGCAATATATTCCAATTGACTTGGCTTGAGGAAATATAACCATGAAGAACTCTTAATTCTTCAAAAGTAGCCAAGTCTCCAATGTCCTCCATAAACACCTATTGATCAAGTTGAAGCTTGTTGGTCCCCAACCAAGTTGGGCCCTAAGAAGTTAGTAACAATTGGTTTGGTAACCCAAATGGTTCTTTTCTTGACACCACTTTGAGTACCAACATATTTGGCAAACACATTGCCAACTCTATCCTTCCTAAGAGAATAAACATCATCAATTAAGATGGGGTTGGATGAGGTACCGTTAGTGCATGAAGAAGCAAAATGACCCTTGCCACGGCAAAGGTAGCAACATCGACTCTTCTCTTTCTTCTTAATAGGCTCCTCAACTTGAGGAGCATTGACTTGAGTCTTCTTAGGAGGTGGCCTTTGTTCAACTCGTGGTGGACCATGAGATTGAACAAGAGGCCGCTTCCCTAGTTGCTTCTCACTAAGAGGCTTCTTCTTCATTGGGCAATCCCGAACATGGTGCCCTTCTAGCTTGCACTTGAAGCAAATGATCTTGGCCGAATTCTTGACATGTTCTTGGCCCTTCTTCTTCTTCTTCTTCTTCTTCTTCTTCTTCTTCTTCTTCTTCTTCTTCTCAATCTTGGACTTGGTCTTGTTGTTGGAGTTGAATCCAAGTCCACTCTTGTCATTGGGGGATTGTTGCGCACTCAACATGTTGTCAAGTGCACTCTTCCCTTCATGACGCTTTTCCAAGACTTTCTTCAAAGAAGCGACTTGGGCCTTGAGGTCTTTTATTTCCTCTACATGGTTAGTGGCAACAAAAGCACTAGAGGAAGTAGAAGCTTCATTGTTAGAGCAACAAGGCAATAAAAGTAATTCATCACATGATGTACCAACATTTTGAGTGGATGAACTACTAGGACTAGCACATGGCAATATAGCATTTTTAGTTAGAGTTGTGCTATTATCCACATGAGGCTCACAAGATGTTACCTTTGTAGTGATGGCCTCATGAGCTAACTTTAGACAAGCATAGGATACTAGAAGATCATCATTAGAGCTGGATAGCTTTTCATGACTTTCTTCCAATTTCCCATACTTGCTAGTTAGCAACTCAAGTTGAGCCCTTAGCTCAACATTCTCCTTCAAAATAGATGCTTCACAAGAAGTGGAGTTAGTAGCACAAGCATCATTTACATTAGGAATAGAAGAAGAAAACTTAGCAAGCTCTTCATTTAATCTAGCATTTTCCTTTTTCGTGACTTTATATTTCGCATGAGCATGGTCACGTTCTTTAATAATTGTAGCAATAATTTCATTATGAGACTCCTCAATAGATTCTATTTTCTCCTCAAGAGAAGCCCGAGTCTCTTGCTCTTCCTCAAGAGCATCTTCTAACGATGCCTTTTCCATAGCATCATCGCTTTCGATCTTACCCTTTTCTTTCAAGGCTTTCTTCCAAAGCCTTAATAGTAAGCCCACACTCAATAAGAGTTCCCATAATTTCAAAGAGGATAGCATGAGCATTTTTATTTTTAAGGGCGTTAAGGACCATTAGACCTTTCTTATGAAAGGATTCATCATCATCATCATCAACATCCTCTTCTTCATCATTATTATCATTATCATTATCATTATCATTATCATCACTAGTAGAAGATTTAGCCATAAGGCAATGAGTGGTGGATGAAGATGAACAATTAATTTTTGAACTACTCAAGTTCACATCTTGTTGCATAGCTAATTGGGTTTCCTGTACATTATTATTCATGCAAGAGTTAGAGGGAACACAAGCATTTTTATCATGGCAACAAGATAAAGCAAGAATATCATAAAGAGATTTATCTAAGCAATTTTTAGATGATATGCAAGGACTATCAACACTAGCATGTAAATCATTTATAGTGATATGTGTGTTTAGGTCCAAAGATGAAGCATTGCAACAAGATAGAGATAAATGATCATCAACAATGAGCTCACTATCAAAATTGCAAAACCCATCACTACTCACCATTACATTAGTTTGTGGCTTACCACATTTTGGTGAAGTAGACGAAGTTGAGAGCTCATCACGCCCGGAGGTGGAGGGAGAACAATCATCCTCAAAAGACATGGACTTGCCGTATTTTTCTTGAAGCTTTGTCCACAATTCATGAGCATCCCGGAGAGGCATGATCGACTCAAAAACTACAATACTCACAAATTTGCAAAACTCATTAGAAGCTAGAGCATCTAGATATAAGTTTTTCTCATCCTCTAAAGTCGTACTTTCGTAATCCTTTGGAGGAGAAAAACCTATATCTAAGATACGCTCAATATTGGGATCCAAGACCCATAAGTGACTAAGCATATGAGTTTTCCAAACATTAAAATTTGTGCCATCGAATATAAAAGGGTGATCATGCACTAATCCTCTAAATGACATCTTTACTCTCTAGGCGGTAAAGCCAAACAAGAGAGACGAGGCTCTGATACCAATTGAAAGAACAAACTATGCCGAGATGTCGCCTTGAGGGGGGGGGGGGAAGTGAGCAGCCATCTCTTGGGGAAGAAGGAGGCTATTTATAGCCTCCCCCAAAAACTAGCCGTTACAGCATGCGCAGGCCGGAGACTCCGGTGTAAGTGGGCCGGAGACTCCGGCCTGGGCCGGAGATTCCGGCCAGGCTCCAGTCCTGCTGGATCATCGGGGCAGACCGGAGATTCCGGTCCAGAGGGCCGGAGACTCCGGCCAGGCCGGAGACTCCGGACACTCTCCGAGGATGCTCCAGACCCCTATCTAGTACCGCACCACAAAGATGCAAAGGGCTGAGAAAAAACTTGAGGCCGGAGATTCCGGGTCCTTTGGGCCGGAGACTCCGTACCATCTCCGGGGTACCTCCGGACCCCAATACAGAAGCGCACCACAAAAAGGCATTCGGCAGCGAAAAACAGGGGACCGGAGACTCCGGGTCCTTTGGGGCCGGAGACTCCGTTGTGACCGGAGACTCCGGACCATCTCCGGGCCAGATCCAAACAGTAAAATTAGAACCCCATAACTTTTGCAAATGAACTCCGTTTTCGATAATATTGGACTCGTTGGAATCGTCACAATGAGCACAACAAGATTATGTAGAGACACATCGTAGTCCAACAAAATATTGTAAAAACCAAAGGGGAAAGGATCGACCTCTATTTCACAAACCGGAAATGCCGTATCTTTTGCAAATGTAGTCCGAAGGAAGTAAAACCAATTTTGTTGGAAGGACGACAAAATCTACCCTTGGAAAAGGAAAACAAGCAATGGAGATTTTGCAAATAAGTGGAAGAGATAAATCTTCCGCACGGATGAACCGGTAAAATCTCCAATACCGAAACCGCAATAGAAGACGCATATGAAAACCATTTTTGGTGAACTTAGCCTTGTCATGACAAGCACGACAAGCACCAAGACCACACCACGATAAGAGCCAAATAAGAACCAATAAAGATGATACCAAGGATGCAAGGATGCAAAGGTTTGAGCCCTCCACGAACGATACGATCAAGATACTCGGTCGAGAGCCCCTCTTGATAGTACGGCTATCTATCCTATAACCCGGTCTCTCCACTAACAACATGAGACCGGTAAAATAGAAGCCCTATCAAGATCATACCTTTGACTTGCGCATAAAACCACTTGAGGTCGAAGAAGACGATTTTCATCTCCTCAAGACGCACCACCTTTCTCAATTGCGCTTTGCTTGGTGAAGATTCACATGTTGCTCCCCCATACACCAAGATTGTAGAAGCACCTCTCCGGCATATCTTCACTTGGACTTGAGTGTCGATCAACACGCACATAGCCTTGATCAACACATAATTTTCTTCCCTTAGCCTTGACTCCAACAAATGGAGATCAAGCAACGCAAAGGACACACCTACAAGTAGCTCAATACAAACATTAGTCCATAGAGATTGTCATTAATTACCAAAACCACACATGGGGGAAACCATGCACTTTCAACATCTTTAGTCGCGGCGTCAATAGAGTGTCCGGATGAGCGTCCGGACGAGCTCTATTGGCACCGTCTTGACGAGATGGCGCCTATTGGCGCCATCATCCCCACTCAAGGCACCAATAGCCGCCGCGCCTTGGTTCCTTTTTATCAAATTTAAACAGACGAATCAAATAATTCAAATTATTACGTTGTTTTCAAAACATGAAATTAAACAAATTAAAGTTCAGCTATCCTCAGACTAAGGATGGCAATGGGTAGGGTATGGGCAGGGTAGAGCAATACCATACCCATATAGTCTATGGGTACAAAATTCTACCCATACCCTTACCCGCGGGGATGAAAGTATACCCATACCCATACCCGGCGGGTACCCGTACCCATTAGGTACCCGTTGGGTAGATCAAATAGTACACAAAATTTTCATATTTTTACATTTGTTGATATCACATTTGACAAAAAAAACAATTATCTCAACTCAATAACAGGTAGATGAATACATGACAATTATCTAATTTTGGAAATCACAATCTCATGATCATATCTAGTAAGTCAACTGAGTAGTGTCCATATGTTTGTATAAATGGGTAGGGTATGGGTATACCCATGGGTACAGGGTTGTACCCATGCCCTACCCACGACTTGGCGGGTAGGATATGGGTACTGCCCATGGGTATAAAAATGTGCCCATACCCTCCCCATATGGGTACGGTACCCGCAGGTACCCGTACCCATGGGTAAAATTGCCATCCTTACCTCAGACGGTCAATCCTTTGAGCATCCACAAATGCTTCATTAGATCATGTTGAAGCTGATTATGAACAACTTCATCATGAATCTCCGTATGCATGGCGAGGTAATCACCAAAATCCGTAGTCACGTTGTGATCAATAGCTGCTAGAGGACCCTGAAACTCATATGGAAAAGGATCATCCATAGGATTTGCACGTTCACTCTCGATGATCATGTTGTGCATGATCACACATGCATTCATGACCTACCAGATCTGCTCGTACGACCATGTCATAGTAGGGTACTAGACGATTTCAAACCTCTGCTGGAGGACTCCAAATGCCCGCTCGACATCCTTCTTGCAACTCTCTTGTTGAGAGGCAAACCAAGATTGTATATATGTTGCCTAGACGATTGGAGATTGTTTTCACAAATGTCGCCCACCTTGGATAGATGCCATCGGCTAGGTAGTACCCATTGTTGTATTCGTTGTCGTTGATCACATAGTTGACTGGAGGAGCATGGCCTTCAACGAGTCTCGCAAACACCGGAGAGCGATGCAACATGTTGATGTCTGAAAGGACACGGATGTCGCCTAGAGGGGGGGGGGGTGAATAGGCGATTTAAAATTATTACGGTTAAGGCTTGAATAAATGCGGAATAAAACTAACGTTTAATTTATCAAGCCAAAACCTAAACTAGCTAGGTTTATCTATGTGCACCAACAACTTATGCTAAGCAATATAATCGACTAGGTGATAGCAAGATATATAACTTCAAGCTAGATGGCTATCACAAAGTAAGTAGCATAAGTAAGAAGCTCGGGTATAGAAATACTGAGACACTTGGAGACGATGATTTATCCCGAAGTTCACTTCCCAATGGAAGCTAATCTTCGTTGGAGCGGCGCGGTGTTCACCAAAGTGAAACACCGAGTAGCTTTGAAATGGCACACCGTATCTCCTTTGTGTCTTACCACCGATGTGGCGAGGCACTTGTCACTATGTTGCCGTTGAGGTTGACAACTAGAGCCTTCACAAGGATGAAGCACACTCCACAAGTTGGAGGGTCTCCACCAAATGCACCGAGCCGCCAAGACTTGATGCACCAAGGCCGGGGCACACACCACAACTCAATTGGTGGCTCCCGAAAAATGTCTTCGTAGCTACCAAAGCTCCAAGACGAACAAGGTTGAGCCACACTCCACAACTTAATTGTAGGCTCCCAACAAATCCCGCGAGCCACCAAAAATCCGAGATATCAACAACCATCTAGGGTACCAACGTGCCCTAGAGGAACAAGCTCTAGGGCACCCAAGCACCCAAGAGTAATAAGCTTCTCAACTTCACTCAAACGAATCCTCGTAGAGAACTCAAACCGATGCAACCGATGCAATGGCAAGAACACACTAAGTGGTCAAATCCTTCACTCTCAAATCCCACCAAAAGCAACTAATGCTTGTGGGGGATAAGAGAGGAAGAACAAAGAAGAACTCAACAAATGGAACTCCAAGATCTAGATCCGAAGGGTTCCCTCACTTAGAGCAGAGATGGTTTGGTGGAAGTGTAGATCTAGATCTCCTCTCTCTTTTCCTTCTAATTGGAGGCAAGAATCATGGAGGAATAGAGAGGGGAGAGCTCTAAAAAGATCAACAATGGAGGTCAAAAAGAGCTCTAATGGTTAGAGAACCTTTGGGGAAGAAGCCCCCTTTTTATAGGTCAACAAGATTTGACCGTTATGCAGTTTTCGTGGTCGTCCGGAATTGGTCCGGAATATTCCGAAACACTAACAGAGAGCAAAACTGGTTCACCTCGGAATCCGTCCGGAATAGATCCGGAAAATTCCGGATGTTCGGATTTCACTCGGGAAATTCCGAATGAAATCCGAATGCCATACAGAATGTAAAACAGCACGCACGAGAAACGAGATATCTTTTGCATCCTGACTCCGCTTTCGATGATCTTGGGCTCGTTGGAATCGCAACGAAGAGCTCTACAAGATCATGCAGAGAAACATCATAGTCCATCATGTTAGGAGGAGGTCACAAGGAAAGAGTTTGACCTCTCTAGGAAAGACAAGCCGGTAAAACCTCCAACATAAAAAACACAACAAGATATGCATCTGAGATCCGTTTTTGATGAACTAGAGCTTGGTATGGAGATGAACACAAGCTCTAAATCCTCATATGGATGAAAGCCAAATAACATGCAATGGAGAATTTGATATGGGTAGGAAGGTGTGAACCTTTCCTCACAGGTGAACCGTCAAAATCTCCACAACCGAAAACACAATAGAAGATGCAACCCAATCTTTGTTTTCGGTGAACTTGGCCTTGTCATGACAAGCATGAAAAGCACCAAGACCACACCACGATAAGAGCCAAATAAGAACCAATAAATATGATGCCAAGGATGCAAAGGTTTGAGCTCTCTACGACCGATACGCTAAAGCTCACTTGAGAGCCCCTCTTGATAGTACGGTTACCTATCCTAAAACCCTATCAAGATAATACCTTTGCTTTGCACATTCCACTTGATCTAGATGATGACGTCTTGATCTTCTCAAGTGGGAACACCTTTCTTTATTGCGTCGCTTGGTGAAGACTCTCATATGGCTCCCCCATAAGCATTATGGGAAAGCCTCTATTAGGTATGTCTTCACTTGAACATTATCTCAAAAGGGGTGACAAGCTCCAAGCATGTAATCTCTTCAAGATGCTCTTCTTGGACTTGCACTAATCAACTTGTATCTTTACTTCTCTCTTCATAAAGATGATTTCTTGAAGGTTAACATGAACATTCACTCAATCTTAATCTTCAAGACATACTTGCACTATGCTCAACACCATCATGACCAGTCTTCAGATAACACCTTGAACCTCTTGGTCATTACTTAATATTCTTCTTTCCACCTTGAAATCAACATATGGTCTTCAAGCACTCCTATGGACAAACACTACAAGTATAACTCAATGCAACAATTAGTCCATAGAGATTGTCATTAATTACCAAAACAACACATGGGGGCAACCATGCTCTTTCAATGTCACTGTGTGATCCTGCCATGCCAAAGAAAGAGTGCCAAATCCACGTTTCATGATCGGGTACAACTTCAAGTACCACACTACAATATCCTTTGTGGCCACCTTTGTACAACCCTTGCCAACCAAATGGACAATTCTTCCAGCTCCAGTGCATTCAATCGATGTTTCCAAGCATCCTAGAAAATCCCCTCGCTACATTGACGGCCAAGATCTGAGCTGTATCTTCTTCAGTTGGTGCTCTCAAATATCACGGTCCAAACACAGCCACCACCGCTCTACAGAATATGTACATTGACATGATAGTTGTTGACTCGGACATGCGTAGATAGTCGTCTTGACCATCAGCAGGCACTCCTTATGTAAGCATCCTCAGAGCAGCAGTACACTTCTGGAGCGATGAGAACCCAACCATTACCACACATTATTTCTTCAACTTGAACCAGGGATCGTGTTCCCTCACACCATCTCGGGTCCGAAGAAACAAATCCCTGTACATCCGAAAGCACCAACGAAAATCCTTTGGGGTGAAGGCAGGCACATCGGCAAAATAATCGGTGTATAGCATGCAATGGCCCTCCATCCTCTGCCTCGGCATGGTCTTCCTAATCCCAGGCATTGAACTTCCTCTTTTGGGTGTAGTATTGGCGGCCTCTTCGGTTTGTAGCTGCAGCAAACAAGCAAGGATCGCCATGTTCTCCTCTTTCTTGACGTCGATGCCGACATCTTCTTTCATCAAGAGATGGGCCATCCACTCATCGTCGTTGTCCATGATCTAGTGGAATGAAAAATTGAAGCAATCAATCAACCGATCGTCGCCCGCAGCTGGCAAATATTAAGAAAAGTGGCGCCTACCACGCAGTCCGTCGAACACCTTCTGTGCAAGCTGGACGCGGGAGGGCGCATGTGGTCCGGTCAAGCGCCGGCGAGGCGGCTGTGAGGCTAGGATGGCGACGCAGTTTCTGGACGATGGTTCGTCGTCTGCTACAAAGGACGTGTGGGAGGCGGGGTGGGACGACGAGTTGGAAATGGATATGGGAACGAGGAGCTGCACCGGTAGGATTTTGATGTACCAACGACAGGGCTGGCCCACTCGTCGGGATCAGACATGGTGGCTCACGCGGTTCGTCCGGCGCACCCAAGCGGCTCCCGCCATAGAGGTCGTGGGCTGGGTGTGCCGGATGAGATATTGGGCCTCCTGATACGTTCATTTTGCATCACTATTTTGTATCATAATTTACTCTTATTCATTGATATATTTCATATTAGGATGCATTAATTATGTTATTGTACCTTATTTTGCATGTTTTTCAGTTTTCCGGGATTTATCTGTCGGAGTCGGGATTCAGCTGGAAAAAGCACCTGCCAAGACACGTACCTTCCGGAGCCCCAAAAATTATGAGAAATTCATAAAGCTATTTTCTTCAAAAATAAGCCACGGAGCCAGAAGATGGCCCGAAGGGGTGCCACTAGGGGCAGGGGAGGCTAGCAGGCGGGGCCCACCCTGGGCCGCAGTCAGGGCCCACCCTGGCCCCTGTGACTCCTCTCCGGTACCCCTTCGACGTATTACACCCCTTTGACCTAAAAATATCGGGGGCCAATCTGATAATTTTTCTACCGCCGTCTCGGGGCGAAAACCAGATAGAGAGAAGAAAGCTCTCCACCAGGCACAAATCTGTCGGGGAAATTCCCTCTCGGAGGGAGAAATCGTCGCCGTCGTCATCATCATCACGCCGAGCACCATCGGGATCATCATCAACATCATATCACCAACAACACATCACCACCAACCCATCTCATCCCGCTGTAACTATTAGGGTTGTAACTTGTTTCTATTTGTCGGGATCACTCTCCCCGTGTTGATTACCTTGTTGTAGTTGATGTTTGTGTGTTTTATCGGTGAATTCTTGTTATGACCAGATTGTTACTCATTTATAAATCACCTCTTATCATGATCCATATGATGTTGCGTGAGTAGTTCATTTAGTTTTTGACGACATGGGGAAAGCCTTGTTACTAGTAATCATGTTTTGTTGAGTAATATTTAATGGTTTGATATTTAAAGTGTGTTGCTATTCTTCTAGTGGTATCGTGTTAGAGTCGACGACATGATACTTCACCTTTAAGGGCCTAGGAGAATACATGGTTTATTTAGTTTTCTTATGGTAGGGTTGCCGGAGTGACAGAAACCTGAACCCCAGTTTGCAAGCTTTTATACTAGAGAGTGTAGAATCTCAGAGTTTAAACTTGTGGTTAGATTTTATATTAATTACTTTCTTGTAGTTGTGGATGATTGCAAGAAGTTTAATCACAAGTGTGCATTAGTCTAATTAAGGGCGGTGTATTAGCATAGGTTCACCCGCACAACACTTATCAAAACAAGATTAATCAACGATGCATGATGAAAGTAACTTGGCAAAATTCCCATGTGTTCTCAGGAATGTTTTAATCATCATAAGTAACTCCACCGGCTTGTCCTTTGTGCTAAAAAAGATTGGGCCACTTGCTGCAATTATTCTTGTCCACTCTTGTTTGCTTGTTCTTTATTTATTTGTTACTACGAAAGCCCATAAAAATCTGTCTTTTAGCATTTGCAGTGAAACCTTGCTCAGGACCACTTGTCAATACCTTCTGCTCCTCGTTGGGTTCGACACTCTTACTTATCGAAAGTACTACGATAGAACCCCTACATTTGTGGGTCATCACCTCCTCGGATGAAATCGTGCTATTGGCGCCGCGACTGGGCGCCAAATTTTGTTCGAAGCACCCAATAGGGCTATTGGCAGCCCTATTGGTGCCCAGACCGGAGATGATCTAAGAACACCCCTGTCGACAACGACGGTCAGAAGAGCCATAATTACAAATATTTACTCATGGCCGATGAGGCCTCCTAGAATTGGCTATTGCGACACAACCTACATTAGAAATGGTCAAATTCGATTCACCGTTGCTATTGTTGGCAGGCCATGTCCGCAATGGATGTTGTGATTAAATCTCTTTCTGGCGAGACCTTCTATGATAGTGGTCTTTCGCATAAACCAGTGTGCAATGTGAAGACGCACATATTAGGCCACAAGGCTGTAACAGCCCCAGTTTGGAACCTGAAAATATGAATAATTTTTCCACTTTTTCATCTCAGGTTTGCATCATGGCATGCATTTGAATTTGCTAATTCTAACAAGCAACATTTGGAAACATTCAAAAGGGGGAAGCAAAACCTTCCCAAACCTTCAAACCAAATGCATTTGCTCAACTTGGTAAACAAATTAATTTGAACTTCCAATTTGTCCAGGAAGTTCCAATAATCCAATTATAATTATTTGTCAAAAGCAACTTCTTAACAAGCAAAGAAATAAAAATTGAAAATTCAATTTGGTTCAATTCAAATTCTATTTTGAATCCAAGTTCGACTTGTCAAAAATTCAAAATAAAATTATGGAGAGCTTCATTATTATATTGGGAACCACCAGGATTATTTTCACAATTTTATGAATTGTATAAGTACCCCAAGAAATTGGATTTTGGAAATTATTAAAAATTGCCGTATTCACACCCTATGAACAAATGTTGATCAAAACCTTAAATTTTGGAGCACAAATTTGTGTGGAGCTTCTACCTGTCAAGGGGAGGGTACATGAATTTTTCCAGAATTTATAAAAATGTCTAAGAGCCTTAATTAAATAGCTAAAACCCTGATAGTTTAAAATTTTGGAAAATGGAAAATAGGAAGGGGGTTTTCGCAAATTTTCCTTCTCCTCCCTGGCACCACAGTGCCGCCCCGTAGTGGCGCCATGCCATTGCGCCCATGCTGTCGTGCTCCCCCTCGCGCGTTGCCGCGGTGGCCCTGGTGGTCAAACACACGCGGACGCCCACCTGCTCCTCCTCTGCTCCCTCCCCTGCTCTCTCCCGTCCTCTGTCCCGAGCGAAACCCTAGATCGAGCTAATGCCCGCCGCCGCCACTGTCATGCCCGCCATCGACTCCGGCCGGCCCGAAGCAATTTGAAGGCACCGCAAGCTCCGCCTCGATCTCCTCCCTCTGCTGGGCCAAGCTCTGCTCGCCGGGAGGCGCTGGATCGACGGAATCGACGCCACCTTCCCCGCCTCCGGCCGCTGCACGTCGAGCACGCTCGCGTCGTTGTTCGGCCTCCCCAGTCTCCCCAACCGCTCCATCGTGCTCCTGGTGAGCTTCTGGTCCTCCGGGACATCTTTTCCCTCTCCACCCCCCTTTGTACCGCCCCGCCGCTTTGCTCCGCCGGGCGCCGCTGCTCGAGCTCATCGCCGGGCGAGCTCCGATGACCCTAGATGGGTGGCGTCGCTAGCTTTAGGTCACCCACCCCGTGCCACGTCGAATGTGACCCTCAGCTCGCTCCCTCATGCTCCAAATTGCCGCCGCCGTGCGCCACTGTGCCGCGGTCACCGCCGTCGCCGCCATGCGCCCGGCCTGGGTACCGGCCCAGCCGGCCAGGAGGCCGGCAACCTCGGGTCTATACCCGGCCTGGTGCCCGGTCTGGGCCGGCCAGGGGGCCGGCAGCCTCGGGCCTACGCCCGGCCTGGTGCCCGGTCTGGGCCGGCCGTCTCGGGTGCTAGCCCGGCCTGTGGGCCGGCCTGGCCAGTTAGGAGGCTGGCCTGCTAGGGTTTTCTGTTTTTCCTTTTGGAATTAAAATAAAATAAAAGATTTAATAACTAATTGAATATTGCTTCAAATTTAGCAAATAAAATACCAAATTGTTCAGAAAAACAAACTCTATCTATTAGTGTTATTTTCCTGATCTTTTGAAACTATTTATCTTGATGTTTATCAAGAAATTATTAAAATAGCAAAAATAATAACAATTTGGGAAAAATCATAACTTGATAAATAATTAACCAAAAATTATGAATAAAATATCAAAGTACTCAGCATTTCAAATGCTATCTAATCATGCTAATATCACATCATGATAACAACTTTTACTTTGGTGTGATTCTTTAAGTGATTCAAAGAATTAAATTCAAATAATCATTTAATTCACTATTTAATCATCGATAATTGGAAAATCACAAACGAGGTACCAAAACGATCAGAAGAACCATACCTATCTCTTCATGTCATGTTCATGCATAATTAAGCCACTTTTTAGTAATGTAATAATTTATAAACAATGTGGTCACTAATTTAAATATGGGGTGGCTTCCAAATAATTGCCCTGATTATTTGGCACTCCATTTAAATTGTTAGCTAAATTATATGATGATAACATTGCATAAACTTGACATGTCATCATGATTGTGCATTGCACCTTGTCTTCGTGTTATTTATTCGTTCTTGTGTTATTTGTTTGGGTATCGATAGATTCAGGAGTCGAGGGTTCCCCTACCTACCCCGACGATCCGTACTACATGCCCCGTTAGCAAGGCAAGAGATAACCTAACCTTCTTGGCATCTAGCATCCTATTGTTTTATACAACTATTTTATCCACCATAATATTGCATTCGATTCCAATGTCAATTTTTGGATAAGACATAGAGTATCCTATGAATTGCATGTTCCCTGAGTCATCACATGTCTCCCCTCCTATGAACCATAGGTTTGATGTGTTGGCCTGAGTTAAAGACATAATTGTTGTATATATATGCTTAGCTATGCTTAGCCATGCTTAGTCGAATGCTATATTGTCCGGTGATTAAATTTCATAATTATGATGTTGATGGAATGTTCGGACTTGTTGGTTACTTGTGGTACTTAATTAAATTGTTTAAAAGGCTTGGATGAGTTGCCATCGGGGATGGTGTTTTGCCTCATTCTTGCCCCTAGGTGCGAGTTCTTGTCTCTAGAACCAAGACTGAGTGTGCTACCAATGGTGGGGACATATGGAATCCTCTATAACTAAATAACTTGTGCGGGCGTATCCAAGGGTCCTCTAGTTTGCGCTTTCCATTTGCGTGTGAGTTGCAGGTGGATGAGGCGCGATGAAGAGGGTGTGTGTGGTGTTAGGGTGTGGTGATGGGGGCAGGGGCTGATAATAGGCTGTATAAACTTGTCATGTCACCACAAATGACTCTTGGATAGTCTCATGTGAGGTAAAGGTTTAACCGCGCCCACTTGCCAGCTTTCCCCGGAAGAGAGCTAACCAGGCGAGCCGGACGGTACCAATGGGTAAATTAGTACACCCCTGCAGGGTTTAATCTTTTCGAAAAAGCCGTGTCCGCGGTTATGGACGACTTGGGAACGGATATACAAGACCATAGAAAACCTTAACTTAATTAAAATTTGGCAACTAGAGGTTGCAACTTGACAACGTGTGTTAAAGGTTCATTTCCTCGAGGGTGATTCGAGGGAGTGCCTTGGTGGAGATGAGTGATGGTTTCTGGCTACTATTGGTTCAACGTGAATCGAAGATGAAAGTTTACTATCTTATCCCCTTTCGAAAAACATTCTGAGTAGTCGATGCCATGAGTCACTTATGTCTTTATAAATGAAAATTAGCTTTAAGCAAAACAACTACTATACAGCTTTAGAGCCTTGTCATCATTGGGCCTATATCGCCCTACTAAACTTGCGAGTACGTCGTACTCAGTCTCTCTTTGTTGATTATTACTTGTTTCAAAGGAGGACAACACCGAGCAGACAGGTGGGTTCTTCGTTGACATCGACGAGTAGTTTGGGGTTCCCAGGTGGCAGCTTGGGATGTCGTGGAATAAGCTGGCTGGGAAATGTTTATCTGTAGGCCTCTTAGGCCATATTTTGGATCTTGTTGTTAGACAACATATGTGGCTTCCGCTTGATGTAATGATGGGTCTGTGACCCCTGTTGTGTAATTTGTATCTTTCTCGTTATATGAGTTGCTATATGATCTCTTTGTGCCGTAGAGTCTGTGATGTGCCAGTTGTTCCACAAGTCTTGATCTCTTTATTATACATTGATAGCTATGCCAGTGTTTATGGCATGATCGAGGTGATGCGTGGGAGCGGTAACCCCATGCTCTTCGATTGTGTAGCATAGCCTGTGGGTTACATAGCCTCTCTATATAATTCCAGGGTCGGGGCGCTACAAAGGCCCACAATCCGTGGTAGACGAGCATAGTTCTGAAAGTACACTCTTAGAAAAACAACTTGCAGAAGTGATAAGGTTCATACCCTCTAGATCATCAACAGAATGACCAATGATATTCAAGCACATAATGAGGATGATAAGTGTCCACATGAGAGATATGGGAAATATTAGAGCATGCACCGTCAAGTAGAATTCTAGCATGTGAATTATACGTGTGACCATATGTATCATAAGCAATGTCATAAACAAGATTAGTATGATCAAAATTTGCAAGTCACTTTTCAATTCTTCCTTTCGTGATGGTATCATGCAATGCAAGGTAAGAGCTAAATGTTCATAAGGAAATAGGTCATTAAGATGATTAGATAAAACCTGTTGCCTCATACTTTTAGTTTTACTAGTGGTATCTCTCCAAAGATAATAAACATTGTTGAGTAACAAATTATAGCTAGGCAATTGACATAAATTATGATCATGGTAGTATGCGAGAATGAACTAGACAAATATTTATGCAGAAATCACGTCAAACATATAAATAACGCACACCAGTACCGCATTTATAACTAATACTCCACTTGGAGTGCGCTTCTATGTTTGCCACTCTTAGTATTAAGTTGAAAACAATATAACTTCGCCTTAAGCACTATACACGATGTAAGCAACATTTATTATCACGAAGAAATAAACACTGTTATTTTATCCCTAGTAGCAATAGCACATCCTTGTCCTTAGTCATTTCTGTCAACTCGAGCGTAGGGATGAAGGACGCATGAATCTACTATCGAGCATATACTCCCTCCACTACTAGGGAAAACCCTATCTGTGGCGCACCATTTTTCCTTTCTGTGGCGCATGGCGGGTGCACCACAGATACGTCGCCACTAAATTGTAATTCCGTGGAAGCTCCATGCGCCACAGAATTATTTTCGAAAATTTTGAACTTGGAAATTCAAAAAAAAAAATCTGATTTTTTTAACCCATCTCAAATGATGACTTCCCGCTAGGGCACCCATCCTCAAATTGCTCCATCCCAAGCACGCTTAACTTCTAAGTTCTATTCAATTCAGCTACCCTTATGCTACTAAATTCTTATTGATATAAGTATCATATCAACCCTCTTAACCCTTGTATGTGTATAGATGTGTGTAGTTTATGTGTGGTATGTGTATATATGTGTTTTTAAATTTCAAAAACTTCAAAAGTATCAAAATGAAATTCAAAAGTTTCAAAAAATTCAAAAATCCCGAAAACTTCAAAAAAATTCAAAAAAAACTCAAAATATGCAAAAAAAAAAACTCAAAAAAATCCAAAAAAAAAAATCAAAAAATTCAAAAAATCAAAAAAAAAACTAAAAATCCACAAAAAATTCAAAATTTTCATAACATTTCTTTTCTTTAGAAAATTTTTTTTTGGAATTGTTGATTTTTTTTATTTTTTTGAATTTTCTGGATTTTTTGAATTTTTTTGGGTTTTTTTATTTTTTTTGGATTTTTTGATTTTTTTTGGAGTTTTTGATTTTTTTTTGGATTTTTTGAATTTTTTGGATTTTTTGGATATTTTTTTTGGATTTTTTGAGTTTTTTTTGGATTTTTTGGGTTTATTTGATTTTTTTTGGATTTTTTGAGTTTTTTTGGATTTTTGATTTTTTTCAAACTTCTGTGGCGCATATGCAACATGCGCTACAGAAAGCCACATTTCTGTGGCGCACTTGATCCATGCGCCACAGAAATTTACAGAAATGGCCAACCCACCACATTTCTGTGGCGCATGGAGCAAGGTGCGCCACAGAAATGTAGATTTCTGTGGTGCATGGAGCAAGGTGCGCCACAGAAATGTAGAATTTAGTGGCGCATGTCCTCCAGGTGCGCCACAGAAATGTAGAATTTAGTGGCGCATGCCAAGAGGTGCGCCACAAAAATTTGTTTAGTGGTGCATGCAATAATGGTGCGCCACAGAATAGCATTCCACCTATAGCTAGTTTCCTAGTAGTGCTCTTAGAGATCTAACAACCTTGGCCAGAGTAACCCGGATCAGAGGGATATAAGAACGTAAATAAAACAGTCTCATAATAAAGATATCATGCACAATATGATCATAACATCATAATTTATCATGTCTCAGCAACATAACAATATGAGAAATTAAATCGGATGGATCTCGATCATGTTAGACAGCTCATGAGACCATTGTATTGACGAACAAGGAGGAGAGATAACCATCTAGCTACTGCTATGGACCCGTAGTCTAAGGATGAACTACTCACGCATCATCATAGAGGCATAAAGGTTGGTGTAGATACCTCGGTGATGAATCCCCCTCTGTCAGAGTGTGGAAACAGGGCTTCAAATTGGTTTTCGCGACGACGGTGGCTTGGTATTGAAATTAGGAAAGGTTCGTGTAGGGCATTTTCGCGTCGGGTAGATTTTATATGCGTCGAGGGGAGGTGCACAGGGGTCCCATGCGTGTGGGGCCCGTGCTGGTCCTAGGGCCGCAGCCCCTGGCTGGGTGCCCTACCAGGTGGCCCCCTGGTGCCCTTTCTTTGTCTTACCTGGTCCTGGAAAAGATATTCTTTGTGTATTTTTTGGGGATTTTTACGACGACTTTTATTTAACAGTTTTGTGAAATACAAAAATAATAGAAAACAACAACTGACACTTGGCACTGAATTAATAGGTTAAAAATATTGCAAAATGATATAAAATCATGATATATATATATATGTAAGAACGATATTAAAGTAGCATGGAACCATACAAAATTATAGATACGTATCAGCCGCCCACGAGGGGCGACATTGAATTATATAGAAAGATATGGACCTCATTTTAAAACTGAAGTATTGCTTTGCTAGGCTTCTAAATACTGCAATTTTTCGATACGGTGATTTTAGAAAAACTTTGCAATCGGCAGGGAGCGCTTCATTCTTTCCTTTCTTTTATATGTCCTTGCTCAACAGTTGAGAGTCTCTCGTGTGAGGCCGCGCCAAGCCCAAGCCAAATTGCGAAAGGGAGGCACCAGAGGTGCTCTTGTTTAGAGTAGCACTAGGGTCGTGCTAAGCAGGAGTAGGTGTACGTTTTGGCCTTGTGATGGTGTCGCCTTCATGCTGGGAGGGAGGTATCAGGTCTTTTGGCCTAAATCTTCTGCCGCTTGGTGGTTTTTCTGTTCGTTGTAGTGCTCCCATGGCTAGAGCTGGTGATGACGGGGAGAAGACCCACTTGAAACTCCATCAATAAGGGTTGCTCTTGTCGTTGGGCTTCAGCTGTAGGGGTTCCCGACTTGCTGTGCAAGATACTCCAACCCGTGGTGGTAGTGGGAGGAGGAAGAAGCAAGGTGAGTCTGTGCGTGCTAGGGTCTGGAGGCGCAGGGATAGGTGCAGCAGCAGGGTTGTCGTGGTGGCATCAACGACATATCCATCATAGATGGAAAAGAAGTGTGGGACAAGGCAACGATGGCGCTCGCGCGGGATTGGGTAACAAGCACGCAAACACACGCGATGTACCCAGATTCAGGGCCCTCATGGTGAGGTAACACCCCTACGTCCTGCTATTCTGGATTCTTATTGCTTAGATCATGAAATCGGGCTACAAGTGATGCTCCTAGAGCTGTTTCAGGGTGGAGCCGGCTTGAACTACTGGGCCGGCTGGAGGTGGAAGATGACTATGATCGTGAACGTGGTGGAGGCTCTGTGTTGCATGTACGTGCATATCTGTCTCTCTCTATGTCGTCCCCCTCTCCCAGGGGACCTTGGCCTGCTTTATATAGGCAGCAGGCTAGGGTTTTGGGTTATAGGGAAGTTACAAGTTTACCCCTATGACATCGCTACAGTACAAGGCCGGCTTGGGCTGGTTCATCATTGTGCTGTAGGCATAACGCCCGACAGGGGGCACTGTTCACCCATGGCGGTTGTGTGAAGCTGGCCCACCAGTACGGACCGGTCGGCGGGCTGGTCCGGCTGCTCCAAGCCGGATTGTTGTAGATGCCTTCAAGCCGGATCATCGGGTCCACCTTGAACCGGCCGGCTTGAGTTCTTTGGTGAATTTTGCCTCCTTGGGATATCTGGGGTTCATCTCCCCAACACTAGCCCCCGAGCGTGTGGAGGCTTGCCTGCTTGCTGGGAAGGCTTCACGGGGTTCTTTTGGCATTACTGGACTTGAGGCCGTCCGGCATGAAGTTGCCGACTTGAGCGGTATTTGCTGAAGGCGGCTGGTTCGGCTTGGTGCAGCCGGTCGGTGGAGATCTTGACGTCTTGGAGGTGCAGGTCGTGGCTTACGTCGGCCACGTCCCGCCGTCTTGTCGGGCTGGCGGTTCTCTGCCTGAGGTCCGGGGTGCGTCGTCTCGGCTTTGTCGGGCAGGATCTTCTGTGGCAACTGCTCGCTTGCGGGATCCTTTGCGGAGGGTGTGGCGCGTCTG